>JAHFWJ010000326.1:0-600000 GCA_028555115.1 Himalopsyche japonica | reverse complement strand
CAAATGAGTTTTGGTGCGAATCTAATTCTAGGTAATGCAAGAATTATATCAAATTCAGTCATACCATCCTTGCTTAAATGTTAAATAAAAATAATGAACATCGATAGAATTATTAAAAATATATTTTTATGAAAAAATTAAGGCTTAATATTAAAAGATGTGTGTTCCTATTTCTCTTCTGATCTCAAATAAATATATTATCAATTAATGTAAGATCCTAACAATGTAAGATATATTTGTTATAACAGTGCACTGCTCACTTATTTTTCAAATACAAGTTAATAAGAAACCCTGACAGAAATGTGTTCAGTAGAATAGGAATGAAAAATAATTTATTTTTAAGTTCTATATAGGTGTTTTGCATTTGATCATAACACGGAATAATTTACGCGTCTATAAAGTATAAAATTTTTCTTATCTTGAGAATTAAATTATCTTTCAAATATTATCGCTTTTATTACAACTAGCATAATAAAAAGGCTTACAACCGTCTAAAGCTCTGTTATAATTTTTCGACGAAAGACTTTTCTGTAGACATAATAATAAATAAAAGAGAAATTCAAATATCAAATTAATATTATTTCAATACAATATAGTATATTTAAAAATGAATGTCTGTTTGTTTGTTCGTTCGTTCCGTAAGTGTTCGTTCCTATACCGTTAACGCAGTTTCAATGAAACTTCGGTGGGTCATTGTGCACATGCCCGCAATAGTTACGGAATCAGTACAACAATTAGATCGGTACCGGTTTCGTATATCGCTAGCACTATCAACTGATATTCTGACTATGTCGATATGCTTTTCATATGGACAGCTCTATGTGGCCTGCACGCGTGTCGTGAAAAATTCCGATTTACTCCTGTAGGCAAATGAGGGATAAATAAAAAATATTGTTACACAGTGAAAAAATAGCAATGTATTTTAGTTCAACAAAATTATTTTTAACAAATATAGTTGATAGCTATGTGAGCCGAAATAGTTATCAACTATTTTTGTTAAAAATAATTTTGTAGAACTAAAATACATTGCTATTTTTTCACCGTGTTATAATGGAGTTCTACCAAGTGAATGCCAATTCAATCAATAAAAAATATTGTGTATCCAAAAGGACTTCCATCAACAAAATTATAGCACAAACACTTTTTTTGTTTGAATGGAAATTGCAACGAATGCCGGGTTTTCGATAGTTTATTATAAAATGCAATTTTAAAACAATGCTAGAAATTCAACGATATTTATTCACAAAATTCTTTAACACTGCATACAAAAAAATCTTGTAGTAAATAACATAGCTACTAAGTATCAGTACGTAGAAGTATCAGGTTAGTGCAATATTGTAACAAGTATCGTTACCAGTCAGTTCTGTTGCATCCGTGTGATAGAATGCCTGAAGATGCCGAAAGGCGAAACCCAGGTCGTTAGTGACAAAACATGTGGAATCGTACAAAGTTGTAACAATTCAAATTTGATATTGAAATTCCATCAAGCACCTTCAGTTGATATCACAAATTAAGTATCGTTATATTTTTTTCAGTTTATCAGGTGACAGTTTTTCATGATAAATGGCTGCAAACTAACTAACCGATCAGTTTTACATAATTTTGAGCCACTAGGCGAAAAAATAAAACTGATACGTATTTTTTTGTTAGTCGATAATTCTCGTAAAGATGCGAAACCGGTCCCGATCATACGATACATCATGTGGAGATATTACTAAAAAATGTGTTGATATTATTTAAAGTACACATTTAGTAAAATAAAAGAAGCTTAATCAAATACAGCTTCAGAAGTTTTCATCACGAAATGGTTAAAATCCGCAACACAATTAAGTAGAGTGGTATAAGGGCTGTGGAGTCATTGAAAAAAATACGAATAGAACATCGACCAAAAACACGACCCCGACTTAAAAAAGATTATTTTTATCAAGTTTTTTCATCCTTTTTCAATTTATACGTATTAAATTGAAGATCAACCAACCAATAAGGCTGGTTGTTCATTGAAATATTCTTCAAAATCATCTAATAGAGAATGTAGCCTGAGTCGCTCGTTTTTCACGACTCATGCTAAAATGCCCTGGTGGTAACGCATAGGGGACAATAATTATCGATCTTTCTCGATTGCACAGTCGATTTCGTATTTCGAGTATTCAATCAATTTGTGGTTCGAGGTCCATGTATAAAGATGTTTGCGGTGTTTTATAACCTTCTCACCAGTCGATGACAAACCCTATGTCAATGAAATAACATCGAGATATAGTCGCATTCCCACCCTTAAATACTGACCCTTCCTGATGGTAGAGATAAATACATTGATACTATTCGTTAAAGATTGTGTGAGTTGAAATACTCAAATAAGAGTCAATTTATTTGAAGCAAAAAATAGCAATAAAACGGCTTTCTTAACAAACAAAGAAATAATAATTCAGCTACAAATCTTGAGAATATAAATTAAAATAAAATGAGACAATTTAAATGAATGCATCCTTATTGAAGGTAGAAATGATAAAAAAATACCAAGAACAACCAAATGTGTTCAAAATTGAAAGCGTTTTATTTAAAATATGTCCACATATCTAAACAACCATTTGTCACCAGAATCCACGATCTTATCGGATCCTAAGCGAAACCATTCATTAAAATAGGCAACAAGCACTTTGAAAAAAAAACACGAATTCCAAAACAGAGTTATAAACACTGCGCGGTCCTTAAAATTTTAAATATTGCTTGATATTTTTGTAGCGGTCTTTTTTCCATTCATTGGTTGAATTGGTATTTACTTGGTAGAATCCATTCTAACCCTTTTTTTCTTTCTACTGGTTAAAAAATAGATCATTAAAAGTAGAATAATCATTTCAAATAAATTTATCTATCTCGAGAACAATAGCATAAATCATAAATTTATCTTAAGATCAATAACAAAATATTCAACCATCGGAAATCAAAGCCAACTAATGCAATAATATTTTGCGTCTGTGGCTTAGTGACAAGAACTTTCACTAATTAGAACTACTAATCAGGTGGTCCGGGTTCACGGGTCCGGGTTAAGTTTATCCTGTAATGCCATATATATATTAAATTATTAAGAATCAAATTTTGGGTTCCATCCAAAGTTATGTTTTTACTAATTAATATAGATTAAAAGAACAAAGATTTCTTTTTAAATATTTTGTATAATGTGTTCTAAATACATCTATAAAAAATGTAAAATCCTCTTCCGTAATATGTAATCCATAAAAGTAAAATTTCGTTTTGGTTAAATTTACGCCTTATCATGTATATACAATATATAGCATAGGAGTATAATCGCACTAACCAAAATTACAATTTCACATTACTTTATAAATATCAGTTAAAAATTGTCTGTCTTTGTGAAATTAAATTGAAATAAATACAATAATGTGGTTCAATAAAATTTTAAAAAAGTTTATTATAATATCCCGATGAATTTGTATGCAAAAAAATACATTTAGCCCACTATTATTTGCCACCAATTTGAATTAAATCCTATTTAATAATAAATAACTCATGAAATGTTCTTTATTAGGACTTACCTAACAAGTGTAAAATAAATGATAACATTAAATTAAAACAATAACGTATTAATCAAAAATATGATGGCTTCGTGTGTGTTAAAATAAATTAGTTAGCAATGTAAAAAATTTACACGTCTAACTAAAGTAAAATATATATTCAATTATTTAAAGTGTGAATTAATGTGATAAATTTGGCTATCGATATTATTCGATATATACATGAGATATGACTCCGGCAGTGGATTGGTATTCGAGGAATTCCGATTAGACTGTCGGGTAACGAAAATCTCCTTTATAGCTGTGTGATAGAATGGCAACGGTAGGTGGTCATCATAAAAAGAGTCTATGCCACATTTACTATGCAAAGCAGTCTGATATTTTTAAATCCTCGCTACCTTCTGCCTTGTTATAGTTTATAGACCTGGCTATATCAGAGAACGAAACATCTCTATTAAAAAATAACCGCGTACCGAACGTTTTGTGGCATCTAATAAAATATTATTACGTCAAAACTCTTAGAAATAATCACTTATTAAAATATTCATGATCACTTTTTGTTGAATATTAAAAAAGAAAGAACGATGTTTTGACTCATTAAAATAATAGCTAACTGGCTACTTTGCAAGTATATGAATGACAAATTGTCATGAAGTTAATTTACTTGCTAGATAAAACTATTATTTTATAGACGACGCCATAGCTCCCAGCGTGGAGCATATTGTATTCTATTGCTTTGTCTTTCTTCTTAGAAAATTCATTGGTAGAAAGATGGGATTATCAAAGAACTAGTCTCATATAAATTGTGAAAAAAATAATATTACAATACATAATCACACAATTGAAATAAACGAAAGTTAAAGCATATTAACCAATAGTCAATTGGATTAAAGTTATCCACTTGACCAGTTTATTGAAGATATCTATAAAATGATCATTCAGTATAAAGAAATTCTAAAGCACTTTTTTATGTAAGAATTTAAAAAAATCTTAAATGTCACACACGTATTCATTTTAATTAATTGACGTATAAAATTTTATGTAGAAAAAAATATTAGATTAAATAACATTGTTACAATAACGGTTAATTACAGTTAACATAAAAGTAAAATTTGCCGTTTTAAAAAAATATGATATCAAACATCAGTCTTCTTTTTACGAGGAATTCACGAGCAGTTAATAAGATTGATATTTATTGTTTTTACCAAGTCTAACGATAGCTTGATGAATTTTCCGGTAATAAATTGAAACTTGAAACCTTTCAGAGCGACACAGTGCAACGCGGTGTAAACAAAATTTATTTAGTAGAGAGGAGGGCTGCCAGCGGTGCGTCAGAGCATATTGGCTTTGTTCGTAAATCTCAACGTTTTTAAATTGCTGTGTGCACGGGAAGTGTAAGTCGATGGAACTAACGTGGCGATAATAAATATCCGAATCAAAACTATGCATAGCGAAAGCTCGAAATAAAGAAAGTTGGCTGTCGAAAGTGAGTAAGCAACATCTTACATGAAAATCGGTTGACCGAATCTATAAAATATACAGAAATTGGTAATATTCTAAAGGCCTTTTTATAAGTTCAATACAAAAACTAAACGCAATATATCCGCATTTAAAACTCTCAAACACAGACAATTTTCGAGATCAATGATGAAGGATCATATTTTATTGGACAAAAAATTTTATGTTATAATTTATGATATCGACTGACGGTGCTTGATGGAATTTCAATATTTTTTATTTTTTTGAATTTTTATATAAGTTTATTATTCTGGCGGAAATACTGATTATTTTGGGTTCCAAAGGAAAGCGGAAGCTGTTGATTTGAAAACACTTCTCCGACTTAAATGCAAGCGGATAAATTGCACAACCAATATCAATTGTTAAAAAAAATTATAAATCTACATAATAGTTGCAATAAAAGTATCATACTCAACAAACATACAAACTTTAGCGTGAATTTTATATTACATATTACTTGTCTAGTGTGAGCTTGTTAAACAGCATGGACTATAGACGATTTGACCTGAAGATGTAAAAAGGTCAGAGCTTTACAATTGGAATAAACACCAGCAAATAGCCCAATAAAATAATAAATTTCTTTAAAAAATAAACAGGATAAACTTTCAAGTTTATAGTCTATAAAAAATCGATAAAACGTTCGAAAGCTACAGAAAAAGTTGAGGCATAAAATGTGCGATAAAACCTCGGACATTGGTCACAATGTATTGAGAGACAATAAATCATAATGCTGAAAAAAATTAAAAGATACAGACATGTAATTTTATATAAAATAAACATACGTATAATTTATAATATCGACTGAAGTACTTGATGGAATTTGAATATAAAATTTATGTTGCTGAAACTTTCAACAGAGCAAAAGAATACTGCTTGACGTGCGTTTAAATACGTCAGTGTTGTATAAACTTTTTGCGGAAAATTATCTTTTATGTTTTATATTTATAAGGCTAATTTGTCACAATTGTACACTTTGTATTTCACAAATTTTGTTTAACTGCAAAATTTATTGATAATGGTTTATACGGTACTTAATTTTAGAATTCAATTCTCATAAATAGAGATAGTTCAAACCTCGATTTAAAGCATACTTCAGTAAAGTATCCAGTATTTAATCATTATTTCTCTTATAAAGCAATTCAAGCTGTAACATTGAAAAGAAAATTTTGCGACGTACTCTTTCGAAAACAAATCAATTTTCTGAGCAAAATTTTATGAAAATCATATTATAACAGAGACCACTATTACATCCAAATATTTTATCGATAATAAAAATCATAGCCGTAAGTATACAATTAGTGGTACATTTCGACGATATAAGGACGTCTACTTTTTTTAAATACGTTAAAAAATAAAAATGCGTTGTATTTGATGATTAATATAAATCCGATTTTATGATGGTAGGCTTAGACAATGTGTGTACCGAATAGCGAAAGACTCGTTCTATCGTCACTAAAATATTAATGGAATACTGTTCAGTTATATAGTTCAGTGTTCACCCATGTTTCCATAAAACGCATAACAAAGTATTACCATAAATGTTTTGTATAATAAAATGAATGCAATTTTTACATTCCATTTTTCAACCTATAAATCATAAATTTAAATTCTATCGATACAATAAGCTTTCCAAGAAAACGCACTTCATAGCGGCACACCCGTCGCCTACTACTACGAAAATGACATATTTTTAAAGCGTCGTAAAATATAAAAAAATCTACAATATATAATCCACATATTATCCAGTTGTATATGAACTCTCTATGGTTTATGACGACGAGGAATTGTGCCCTTCGATGGAAAAGAAAACATAGTCTCGGATTGACTACGAATGCAATAAATCATACGCCAGCAAATAGCCTAGTGTCAAAGTAAAAAAGTAATACTCATCAAAGCAGATTGTGAGATTTCAGAGATTATAAAAATTGCCTCAAGAGTATTCGATGGGTTTTATACGCTTTAAGGAAAAATTTATCTCCGAATGTAAACCTATCTCACGATTCGTCTTATGTGGAAAAATTCCTTCAAGCATTTTGTTTAATTTATGTTTTTTTAATACTTTTATTATTATCCAAAAAGTGAAATGAAAAGTAATCAAATGTATGTAATAAATACAACATACATGCAAGGATGTAACATACAACTGATCTAGTGTATATCGATTTACTGAAATTTTACTAGTTGTAAAATAGCAAATAAAAAGGCTAAAGAATAGAAATTCGTTATTTTTTTGACACATTTATAATAAAGTTTAATTCACTTTTAATCTTCAAAAAAGCGATAACTTTAGATAAGATATTTGTGTCATGGGCGGAATAAAAAAAATATATTAATGTGTGCAAATTATATTTAATCGAAAAATTTTGTAGTGAAAGTAGATTTGTTTGGCCCGCGTAACGACAATATACCCGCCCACACTTGTTAAAAAGACTCATAATGATTAATATTCTTATCCGGTTAACTGCCGGCAAGTACATGTGTGGCGGTACCTAGCACGCCGCGAATTTTACGACAAAAATAAAACCTTCTAAACATATCGTTATTCAGAGTGTAATAAAGTTTATTTATAAAACTTACCAAATAAATGAAGAGCGCGCAAGTCGTGCAGTCATTTATCCATAATCATAAAATTAATTGTTCATGGTGCAGGGTTGTCAAAAAAACAATGTCAAGGTTGTTAAAACGGCGCGTCTTAAGACGTAATTTTTGTATGAGCGGCGCTCCGTTCAGAGAAAAATTATGCGTCTTAAGACGCTTTTGGCAGTGAACCGGTTAAGAAACAATATGGTTATTTTAATTATTTCTGGGTAAATCGTTCTTGGGTAAAAATTGAATCAAAAAAACGTAGCTATTCAAAAAATAAAAACGATTTAAAAAATTGCAAAAAATTATAAAATGAAATGCCAAAATTTTTGAATAATATTTATAAGTAATAATTTATAATTTTTCGTAATGGCGGAAGAGTGACTGGTAAATTATGCGTAATAATATCATCACCCAGGAAGCAGGTGTCCGTATCAGCGGGCCGCGACATTAGCGCCACCTCTCGCGTCATTGCGTGACCTGTGCCCGCCCAAAAATGCGCGGGAACAAGCCTCCGCCAATCGGAAGACTTGTTCATCGATGCGATAAGTTTATGCGAACGGACCACCCTCGCTATGGCCATTATGAAGTTCGATTATTGCAGCGTACTAAGATGATAATAATTACAAATTATTAAGGAGGGAGAAATAAATACTTACGGACGGATAATCGACATTTATTTAATTTAATCTTGAAAATTAGCGAATACGTACCGCTTTATAACGCAAAATAAGAGGTGAACAATGTATCTTCAGAAGAAACATAAAATTTGTTTTAAACAATTATGTATATGTTCCAACACTATTAAATGACTTTACGATGAATAGTTTTTAGCATGTTCAGAAAGTTCACCGTAAAAAAAAGTGAGACTTAAATATTCTTTGAGTAATAATTGACTTAAGCTCAATAAGGATATTGGTTTAAGTTAAAGAGCAATGTAAAAGAAATATGAAACACATCAATATCATTTAATCACAAAGTAAATTATAAATTTATTCACTACAGTACTTTAAAAGATAATAATTTACATTAATATTCAAAGTTATTGTCATTAAGATTTCATAAACAAAGTGTGTTAACCTCAAAATTTGTAGTTACAAGGTTATAAAATTTTTCAAACGGGTAACTGACCTCTATCGGTTTATTTACACTTTCATATCTATAACTATCACTTTCCAAGAATTAAAAAAGCTCTACGGAGTCTTGTTTACATTGAAATTAACTAATTTTGTGTATGCGTGATAATAGGTTCTTGATTTATTTTCAGCTATCATATTTAATTAAGAGATAATATGATCCTATAAATTATTTCAAATTATAAAAAAATGAATATGATTAAAAAGTACTGAATTAGTAGTTAGTCAGTATTGAAGACTTTGAACGACTTCCCAACTCTGGTTCAAAATGAGTAAATTGTATGTATAATATATATTTTTACATGCAGCATAAAAAATAAATAAGATATTATTACGTCATAAAATAAACAATATATTACCGCGTATTTTTTATGCTTGCATTGTTGAGTTTTCATTACGGAAATTTCAATAAACTTTTATATTCGTGAGGTATTTTAATACGTAAAAACAAACAAAGCGAAGCGTCTTTATTTCGCAACCATCAATTACATACAGTAAATATTAGACATGAAAATTTTTACAAAAGGCCACAGTACGCAAAATAATTTTGTAAACTTACTAACGCAATTTTTGGCGAACAACCAGAGAAGTTTAAAAAAAATATACTTATACGTTCCCCAAACGTTTTGTTAAAATATAGATACAATGGCTTGCGGTAAAAATATTTTTGTGCGACGCCATTTATTTGAAACTACATATTGCTAATTTTAAAGTTCACGTATTAATGTTTATTATTAAAAATGCCACGAGAAGACTTTTCTTAGATTCACAATATTAATGTAAATTAAGATATTTTAAATAATAAAAACACATTTTTTACTACTTATTTCTACAATATATTTTTTGATCAGGACCGGTTTCGCTCGTCGCGAGCATTAATGCTAAGTACTAAAGTAACCATAAGAATAACCTTAAAAATAATTTAAGATTAACTCAGCTTGAATAAATTTTATTATCAAAATTGAATTGTTGAAACTGTGTACATTCCTATATGTTTTGTCACTCACGGCCTGTATTCCATCCGTCAGTTGAAATGCGTAAAGATGCCGAAATGCGAAACCTGTGTTCTGAATATAAAAACAATTGAAAATGTGTCAACAATTATAATTCATAATATTGTATGGTGCATATCCAAAAATTTATTCACTAGATTTATTTTATAATTTTAGTAAAAAATTTAAGATATTGTACTTCTCAAGTAAGACGGAGAATTATGAACCCCCACTTTACGATTTTTGGAGGTCAACAATTGACGTATATAGTAACCCGGTACAGTAGGGAGACTAATTGAGGCGTTCAAAGTTTGCGTATAACTGTACAGCCAAAGAAGACGCAATTTGAAACCAAAACAAATTAGTTACACTGTGAAATAAACCTTTCAACAAAGGGTCCATTCTACAGTAGTTGGGGATGAATACGAAATTCCCAGCGTAAGAAACATCAATTTCAGAGCACAAGCAGATCGTTATTTTGTGTATATCCATTCAAAAAAATAATTTTATACACGTGGCTGTATAAATACGATGCTGACACTAGCTATTTGTTCTAATTCAACAATTCTATAATAAATCATAAACGTCTAAGCTATTATATCTTTATATTTTATGATATCGACTAAAGGTGCTTGATAGAATTTTAATATAAAATTTGAATCGTTAAAATTTTGTACAACTCCACATGTTTTGTCACTGTCAGCTCTGTTGCATCCGTGTGATATAATGCCTGAGGATGCCGAAAGGCGAAACCCAGGTCGTAAGTGACAAAACATGTGAAATCGTACAAATTTTAACAAGTCAAATCTGTTACTTCTTGATAAAATGACAATGTTTGGAAATAGTTCCACAATTTTGTACATTTCTTTAAGAAACATTAATACCGGATGCAAAATCCACTAATTTTTTTAGTTATTTAAGTAAAAAAAAATATATGAGCCCATTCATACTTTTTTTATTCTTTAAACTTAAATAAAATGCAAAGCAAGGGACTGAGTATCATGTTTAGCGAAAAAAGATAATTTTAAATATTTTAAAATAAATAATTCTGTGGGAACGTAAATTATTTGAACGCCACTGTATGAAGGGGTGGAGCCAAAACGGAAATCTTTCAAGAAGTAACAAGAGTGCTTTCGTAATTTCAACATTTTTATATGGGTATTATTATCCTTTCGTGACCAGACTGCCATGTGTGACGAGCGTTGACGGTATAAATAACGCTAGACTTTTTATACCGATTAAAAGAACTTTATACTACATCGTTGTTTGTTTAATTAAGTTAAGTTAACAATCGGTGCATATTAATCAAGAATATGCATAACCAGCAAGTGTGTATGAATTTAAAGAGTACCAAAATGAAATGTGGTAAGGGTGCGCATAAAAAAAGTTTGTATAATAAATAGTAACACCTTAACTAGCAAATATATATTTGAAACAGTGTACGCATATTTATATATTTTCTAAGATATCATATATATATTTTTGCCATTTTCTGCAAGCAAAACAATGTCTAGGCGTAGTTGATTTGGTAAGCTGTCTTGATTACATTCTAATTTTACTTCACAAAAACGAGTTAAAACTATGAAAAATATTCATTGAATCAATGTATACTTTATAATATTCCAGATTTTTGTGTTGAAAATTACCCATAATACTTTCATATCCCCAGTGAAAAAAAAAACACCATGAATATTATTTTTAATTGAAATATATGCCTGGCATACGCCACAGCTGATCAAAATATTTGTAAATATTAAATGTAAACATTTTATATTTAAAAAAAAATAACAAAACAGAAATGTTGCAGATTGATGCAAAATCATAAAACTTTTGTCAGCAATCCATTTTTAGACATTGATAAGGTATTTTCGTAAACATAAACTTATTTATTGTATTCAAGTTTGTTTCTTCGTTTTATTGGAAAAATATTATTTATAGCGATTACATATTCACGTTTAATTTAATAAAAATATTTATAGAAAACTTTGCTTCGAGAATAATGATTACGACTTCATTCAGAATACCTAAGCATGCACAAATACATAAATCTATCAATGTTTGGACACCAAGAATAATCAGCGCAATATTTTAACGAGCTTTATAAAGGCTTCTGGTGCATTATAAAATGTTAACCCCTTCACGCCGAAAATGATTTAAAATTCTTGAAAATATTTTTGACGAGCATTTCAAAATAAAAAAAAATATTAGCCTAATTTAAAGAGATTAATAACAGTAAAATATTACTTGAACAAATTTTATATTGTGATTGATATTATACAATCTAGTAGTCTTCGCATAACTATACATATGGATTTAATTCTGTATGCAGTGCATATACTTGTACTCATTTATGTTAGGTTATGTCATAAATACAGGGATAATAAAAGTGTATGCAGTGTCGAATATACATTTAATTTACAGACGCGAAAGTTTGCATTACCTTAATAATGTCTAGGTTACTTAAGAAACTTATTTATTTCCCCTAAAATGAAAACTTGATTTCGAATACAAATATCACTGAATTGGACCAATAAGAAGGATTCAATGTTAGATTGAGGATACTTTTTAAACGATTTCTTCGGTGTATATATTTTTCCAACGTATGTAAAATTTTATGTTTTCTTCGACACTCGGAATAAGATGGGTTAAAATAAGTTAATCTACAATTCTACGCGTAAATAAATCGTATGCATGCCTACGTACATAGAACATGCGGCGACGTTATCAGCGTTTCCCCTAAGCCTGAATTCTTTCAAGATTTCACCATAATTAATGGGTTCCGTAGGTATTCAAAGGAATTAAATGGAAAGTAAATTTTAATAGGTCTTGGCACGCCGGAATTATTTTAATTGCGCGAGTCAAATATCTCAGGCACGAAGGGACGGCTCAGACTTACGAACTCTTCCATATACTCTACTTCTCAATACGAACAACCTTTGAATTAACAAGAACCTAGGCGCATTAAATTTATGCAAGGCAAGTCAAGAGTTATGCACTCGCCACAAGTATATTAAGGGATAATTTTCATGCTTAGGTAGATAACGTTATATACCGTAGAAAAGGCAAAATTTCGAAGAAAAAAACCAGCGTTAAAAATGTATTGGCTATCTCTCCTCCATGTATTTGTAAGTTGGATCGAGACCTGTCTGTCACTTTTGAGTTAAATTTTCATATTGCCATCATTTGAATTTATTGTTTTTTCTTCACTCATTTCATAATATTACGAATATGAGTGACTACCGTGACTAAGCCGAAACAAGGTTTATATTATACTTGTTTATATTCTGCTCCAAAACGACATATTTAGCTATATTCGATTTAACACTGTAATAAATACTTTTCAGGACTTGGCTGGCAAGTAAATTTCGTACTGAATTTTACACTTAGACTTGATAAGCACTATTCACAATCACTTTTAATTCCATGTTATCAAGCATTGCTGATGGCGAAACAAATTGACAAATTCTGTTTCAGGGTCAAAAAAATATATTAAATAATTTAAATAAAGAATAAGTGTTAAAAAATTAAGGTTAACGTCTATACGTCAATCTCCTTAGAAATACGTATTAGGGCCACAAAAGCAGACTGCATAATTATGAACACTCAAAAACATTTTTACCATTTATATCGTCTTATCAACGCTAGGCCGGTTTATAACTTTTTAGAAATGCATTATATTTAAAATAATAAACATGCATTTTTAGTACTTCTTATTTTATGATCAGGACCACGAAACTAGTCCTGATCTTAAAACATAATGTAGAAATATAACTTTAAAAACGCCAACGACCATACCACGTTGAAAGCACCGGTTCTCGTCCTATCGCCGAAGTTAAGCAGCATTGGGCGCGGATAGTGCTTGGATGGGTGACCGCATGGGAACACCGCGTGCCGTATTCTCTTGGCTATGGGAAGGAAAACCGAGACAGAAAACCGCACACCAACCCGCCTGGGCAGCGTGGTGTACTATGTCCAAACAAACCCCCCTGAAAGAGAAAGCAGGGGAAGGCCTTCATCCAGCAGTGGATCGACTCCCGCCTGATGATGATGATGATAACTATAAAAGTATTCTTATTATTTGAAAAAATAGTCAACATTTCACAAATCATTTTTTTATTTGAACTGGTCTTACCCATAGGGATTACCCTACAGTATTAATCGTTAATATTTGAATATAATCTGCCGAAGTTAATACATTGTACTTATTTTCCAATGGTGATATAGAATGTTCCATAAATTGACAGATTCAATAACAAATCCAACGAATTCCTTCACGACTGACGCAAATACATTGTACAAGAAAAATATATGTTATTTAAATATCGTGTGAGAACGTCCTTAAATATTTTTAATACTATTATATAAAAGCATTTACTCTTGAAGTCTTTCGCTTCCAGTTAGTCTAAAAGCACTTTCGTATATTTTTGACGGTGATTTTGTATTGTCGGATTTGACCAGCCGTTATTGACAACTACTGTTCCGGGCGACTATGTCTCGCCAACAATAGTTTGAATGGCAATGTGGGAGTACTTGCAATAAAATCAGCGACATCCATTTCTAATATCTCGACTTATATTTATATAGAGAAAAAATCAAGATTTTATATTAACATTGATAGGACTCGATCCGAGTCATATTTGTAAACTGGAGTAAAGTGTAAAAACAAACTATTTACAATAGTATAACAATTTTCACAATATAAATGCTGTGGAAAAATAATTTATCCAAAAGATTCAAAAATTATAAATCAATGGACGTGAATTATTATAACTGCCAAGTTTCTCGTCAAATAACATTTCTTTGTTGTGGATAATATTTGAAAAATTAATTATATCGTTTTAAGCATGCGAAACAGAAACATTTTGTTCGTGTATTCCCGTAAAATTTTATTAACAACAACACACAATCCTTTGACTTTAAGTGACCAACAAAGGTCCTTTACGCCAGACATTTAATTTTCGTGCAGGGAAACAAACGATTCGCAGCTAACAACAAGCAGTGTCGTTAAAGAATAAAAATTTTGCGATGAAAATGCATTAACTCACGGTGGAATATTTCGGAGTCAAATTAAAGCAAAACAACGTATCTGTAATAATACAGTTTTCACTCATTAACATTATATTTTTTTTTACATAAATTCCTGAAACTATTCACAATAATTTATATACATCTCTTTAAAAAAATGTCACAGTTCACAAAAGACGTATTTGAGAAAGGTGTTTATTGATTTGAAAACGGGTTATTTTTATCAAAAATAAATGGAGCGATAAAAATAAACTAGTTCTAGAATCTATATTATATCTATACATTATAAAATTTTGTAGAACTTAACTACATTCCTATTTTTTCACCGCGATATAATTGAGTTCTATCAAGTAAATGCCAATTCAATCAATAGAATTATTGGTGATGCAAGTAGAAGTCATAATTATTATAATAAACAAAACCAAATCATAATTATTGACGTTTGATCAACTTGTTACCGAGTGATCATTGAATGCTCTTGGGTGGTTTATCGTAGTTGATTACAAATATAAAATATTATCGATTGATTTTTGCATTTAAGCTCATATATAGGTGTCTTTGAAATTTATTTTTTTTGCTAACCAAAATGTGAGCCTCGAAGAGACTTCACGGACGATTTGAATACATTGTAATTTGATTAATGGAAAAAAATAATATTAACATCGAGACTATATTAATTTAAAGATTTTTTAGATTTTCACTGATAAGTCCACTAAGTACAAAAAAATCAATTACCAAAATGTGTATATAATGATGAAAAAGCGATGTTACCAATAAATTCTCCGTGAGATGGCAAAATTTGGCTTATAGAAAATATGGCGAGAACCGCTCGCCCGCAAGTTCCAAGAAATCGCAATAAAAAATGTTTACGATCCAAGTGATTTAGATAAACGCAAGATTGATAGACAGTAAATACTGTGTAAAATGGAATTTCATCGCATTAAATTGTGTTTTGTTCACGCAGCGAGTGATTCAAACGAAATACAAACACTATTCAATAAACTCAATTTCACATCATCAGCTGTCGACAGGTCAACAAAGGAAAATTACGGTTAGGCATTTATTACCTAAGGTTATATAATACTGACTAACGTTTTAATGATTTCAATATAAAACACTAAACCAGTTTTTTCAGACATTTTTTTAAAACCAAATCCATCTAAATTAAACACGTGTCTAGGCCTAGGTCAGTTGAATCAATTATCTTTAAATAATAGTTAAAACATGAACACATACTTCGAACGGATGTATGATAATAATTATTTATTGGATTTTTTTTTTGTTCCTATTCTCAAATTCCATAGAGCTCGAGGAGTAATGTGCTTATTTTGTTTTTACAACTAATCTCTTTCCTGTATTACGATACTAGATATTATATATCTACTACCAAAATGAATGTAGCCAATAAGGAATTCATAACTGTCTGATTTCTTACACCATTCTGTCTCCAATAAATCATAAATCACGTATTATGCATTTCAAATTTTATAATATATATATATGCAACACGAAACTGTGATTTTATTCATGAAAACTATCTTTGATATTTTTTTATAGAAAATTAATTATAGACGCGAGTAGACTTTATTTTAAATTTTTTAATAATTGTTAAAATACATTGTCTTAAAAATTACAACGAAAAGCATTGCGAAACTATAAATGCATTCCTAAAAATCACAAAATTCATTGCTCGGTGTTGGTGATCACAGAACGCCACAAAGTAATTATTTTATATGACACGTATAAAAATTTTACAATACCAAAGTCCCTTTAAAGAACTGTATCAAATACTAGGAAATGATTATTAAACCATTTCTTTCAAACTCAAAGCAGTATTCCATTAAACCAACAATGTGTTCTAAATGTGCACGAGAAAATATTTTATTAAGCTTTGCAAATATCGTAAAACTTAATTTTATGTATCTTTTAAATGTGCTTTCGTTTAATGCCGGAAGCGTATCGATAAAAAATAGCATGCAAGTGATTCAATCTTATTAAAATTTATAAATTCTATAAGAAAAGATAGCGTTGATTTCTAACATTAAATGTTGAATACTGGTCGTTCTTTATATAAAATAAATATTATATTTACGATTAAAAATTTATGACAACGATTCTCGTAACAGAAATAAATAACCGCTCATTAAGTAAGATATACATTAAATATGTTATACATAATAATTCAGCCAATAGTTATGAAATTAAAAAAATATGAATTCTTCATAGTAATTCTCTCGCCGCTCTCAGTATATTTAAAAGAATTTTAATATTCATCATATCTTACCGATACAATCAGATAGAAATAATAGCTTGAAATATTTCGATAATTTATTGATTAAATTATGATTTTTAATAAATTTTTGAGTCATAAATACCTTGATAAATTAATTAACACATGTCAAGTAACTTTCCTAATATCGGTTCTAAAATTGATATGAATTAGATTTTAATAACTGAGATTCACGATTCGAGATCATCTTAAATAATTTTCATATTTGTATGCGAATTTTATAATAGTTATTATGAAGAAAGCGATTTCAAATTAACATATCACGTATATTAAAATGTTTATTTAAAAAGTAGTGTTAAACACGAGAAAATGAATTGTACACAAAATTGTGGTTTTGAATTCTATCGGTTTTGCATAAATAAGCAATTTAAATTTAGAATCGCAAACTGGCACGATATTTTTTTCATTATAAAGCTAAATGTTACAATCTTCTGTAAAAGATTAAATAAAAATCGATTCAATTGATCCCGCTTATAGCCTTTGTTAAATGTTAGAAATACGCAATTAAAAATAAATAAGTTTACATAGTATGTTTATACACAGTGAATACATAAATCTATGATATTAAAATACATACGGCATAAATCTAACGGAAAGCATTTATTGCCCCACTACAAAGAAGAAAAACATGGTGTCATAAAACATGTTGCGAGTTTCGATATTAAAACTATTTCTAGTTGTATAACAAGATCTTTTTTCAGTAATTGAATCAACACAAAACATCGCACAAATAACTGATTTTTTGCAATGTGAGAAACTGATTTTTTTATTCTATAGTATCACTCAATTATAATAAAAATAAGAAGTCAACGTTCGCAAAAGCAGCTCAATATCCAAATCACTTTTGGTACTATAAATAAATGTGTAGAATATATTATATCAAAGAAGAACAAAAACTTCGATGACGTGTTGTGCTCTTTATAACAAAAAATCATTTATTCAAACATGGAATTAAAGGAACATATATTGTAATGTATACAGGTTGAGATATAAGAATGCTCTACTAAATCTGCACTTAAAAGATAAATGCTCAGTATGATAATAAAATATTTTCAGTTTGATTTTAATGCGTCAAGTAAGAATAAATACATTATAAGTATGTTTGTTTGATAAGCGTAGGAAAACTATCAATGTAACATCGGCATGAAAAAGTCACCGAAATTAAACGAATAGATCCTCATTATTCATAAGAATGTTCTAGTTCTGACGATGGTGTGAGCCGAAATAGCTATCAACTATACCTTAAAAAATAATTTTGTAGAACTAAAATACATTGCTATTTTGATACGACGTTCAAATTTGAAAGTGGAAGCTGAGTTCTGCTTCCAGAGTTCTTCCACAGTAGTTCCAAAAACCTTGAAATCGAAACCGTCATAACCGGAAAGTACAACGGAGTTTAAAATTATTTTATCGAATATATATTACTTTCTTAAAATCTAGAAGTATATCTGGAGTATATGAATTATATATGTGTACCATATGGATTCGGATTACACCATCGAAAGACACAATCGCATTTTTATACTAATTGATTTTGAATCATCGCACAACGTTTACTTTCGAGAGAAATAAAGAAATTGTAAGTCTCTAGGAGTCTGTTTTCAGAATATGATAAAGGATAGTAGGAAAATATGAAAACATCCAGCTTTTTCGAATCATACACAATATGAATATCTCTCTCAGCTTATAATAATAAATTGTAATGTAAATAATTGGAATTTCTTATATATACACGATACGTTTATGAGTACACAACAAAAACTTGAAATATTGTTTCAAATTAATAAAAAGTTTTATTTGGGTTCGACGACCACTTTCTGTGTACCGTGTGTCAGTGATTAACGAAGGAACCGAAATTCTTCCACCACAATCTCATTTCCTTATCGAGATCCATAGATCACGAGATTCAAAGTGATAATGAATTCAGTTAACGCTTTTTTATGATAGTAAATTTATTTTTAAAACCTGTTTTTGTTGAAATATCTGGCAGTCTGGCATATAGTCAACAGGACCAAATTAGCAACGAATAGTGCTAGAATGAAATGGTTGAAATCATTTTTTTTCCAATATTACATATTTATAGCATTTAGTGTTGGTACAAAAAATTCATATATTGTAAATTTATTTTATAAATATATGTAGTCGCCCATTAGCTGAGACCATGGCTGCGTCTACTCATCATCAAAGCCACGAGCTCAAATCCGGTAGTGAAAGTTTTTAAGATTCGATCTTAAATATTACACATAAGAGATCGACAAGAAAACCTCATAAAAAATTCACTCTAGAGATGGTGAAAATTTTACAACTGTTTTTGATTAAGCTACATCACATTTCGAGTAGACAAGAATGCTTTAACTTTTTAAGTCTTTCATTTTACGTTAAGACCATACAATAGTGTATATTTAATGTACCAAATGATCTTGGTTTGACTTGAGAATTACGAACGGACAGAATTTTTAAAAAGAATAAAAACAATATTTTCTTTGAAGGAGTAACTGTCACTTCTTGATGGAAATGCATAATATTTTGAAAAATAGAAACACATTTTTAGTACTTATTTCCACAACATATTTTTGATCAGGACCGGTTTCGCTCATCGCGAGCATTATCAACTGATAAAATACAATTTACAAACAAGTCTAATTAAACAAAATATTTACGTTAAATGTAGCAGGTATACAAAACCATGGGTTCAAGAACTAAGAAACAATTTACAAAGTGAAATAAATGTTTGCTTTTAAAGGGGTTCTTTACAGTGTGCCCGCTACGAAATATTCAAAAATAAAAAATAGTTTCAAATTTTATCTGAATTGCATTTAATGCACTGTTTGCCCTAAATATTTAAATTCAGGCTATTTTGTTTGCAAAAATTTCCCACTTGTATTTCTTGCAAATAGTTTTTTTGTAACTTTTTCTGATCTCTTAATGGATTTTTGACTGACAGAAAATTACACTAAGAGGTCCTTAACGTTTAATTTACTTTATTTAAATATTTTAGTGTAATTACCTATAAAATAGTTCCTCAGTTCTTATACCTTTGATTTTAAAATTCTGTTAATTAGTAACTCAGCGTGTTTCATAAGCAACCTTATTTATCATTTGTACTGTCATCAATATTAATATGACATTTCAGTAATAATATTACAAATTTTGTAATTGTGCACAGTGTAAATCTTTTTTGTTAGAAATCCAGCGAGCGCCCGCCACTATTTTCAATCTTACATGACACCGAAACTCAAATAAGAACCCCTGGTTTATTAATATATTGATAATAGATACAAATTAATTTGAGTCTGTACAAAAAAAAAAATGTGTACAACACTGAGGCTTCAATATAAGATATTCGTGGTAGGAATGGAAATTCCGCGAAGAATGTACGGCCGATTTGATGAAGAAAAAAACAATTTTAATATTATTCACATAAGAATTAGCCGGGAACGAGAAGACAACATGATTTCGACTGAATAATAAATAAACATATCTTCACACCATTACGGCAATTTATTGCTGTGGAAGCTGTCCGCCCGGTATGAATAAATAATATGTCATATGAATTGAAATTTTATACGATTGTCATAGAAACAACGGCTAAAGTAATAGAGATAGTCTCGCGTAGCAAGACATTCATCTTGTAAAGAATTATTTTTGTTATCAAATATATCCGTCCAATGTACGGAGAAGGCGAAAGGAATAAATTATTCGGCAGTACAAAGAGAGAGAAGAGAACTGACATTGCGACCATCTCTCGAGGGTCAGTTCCGCAACAAGGAAATAATAATATCAATTTTGACTTTTGCAGATATATTTAATTTTTTGTGTTATCGGTAAAGATTTCATTAATATTTTTGTTTAAACAATATTTTTTCCTAATGTGTAATATATCTGCAATTTTTTACTAATTAATTACTTTACAACTATTTGTAAGCCAAACGGTTTCCATTATCTATTTAAAATGACAAACAAACCAGTCAAAAAATGACCACCAGTAATCTTTAATGGTTTTACTAAGATCTGTATACGAAATCGATTAGTTTGGATGATATAAATAGTGATTGGCAAATTCATTAGTCAGCTAACCTAAATATCAACTACACAACAATTGTAATTCATTTTGAAAGCAAAATTTTATGAACTCCAGATTGATTCCTATCAATATCCTTGGCACATTGTTGTTAACTTGATAAAAGTACTTCCGTGCTGGCTTTTTTTAAAACTTTCCTCAATCTGATTGATGTACTTCTGCTGACATCACCCTTTATAACTCTAAGTTTTAAGTATTTGTTAAACCATATTTACGTTACATAGAACTTAATAACAATATCATTCATTGATAAAATTAAATTCCTTACAAAACCACCTAAAAATAAATCACTACAATGACTAATATGTGCACATGGCCTTGCAATTTTTTTATGTTATGGAAGAGCCACACTGAAGGGGCCAAAGATTAAGTTAGGAAGATAACGTAGATCAAGTTTCATTTGATAAATTCAAGAAATGATAACCAATTGCATTACTTGAAATGTTATACATTGTATTCATGTACAAGTTTTGAAGATGAATAACAATCTAGATTTAATTTGATATAACTTATTAGCCAATTTACTTTGATAAAGATAATTTATTTGTGTTTATTTACTTCTCATGCGTTCATCAATAGACGACAATATTTTAACATTTTTTTCTCACGTTGAGGGCTTATATACAAAAAACCCCGCAATGATTCGCCTCTGCAACACTTCTTACATTGTGAAGGTGGAAAGTGGGTACAGTTATGCAGGCGTGGAGGCGACCTTTGGTGAAGAACATCCAGGAAGACGATAGCCATAAAATAAGTTTATTTTATTAATATGTCCAATGCTATTAAATTATACATGACGTACGATTGGAATACAGCACCTGTTAAGATTATTGTTTAAAAGAATAAAAGACACGAGACATTCAAAAATAATGCAGTAGCAAATAAACAAGTGATACTTAACACAGATAATTTTCTAGTCATCTATTATACTTACTTAGCCATAGTCTCCACGAAATAAAATTCATCAAGCAAAGTAATAATATTGGTTTTGTTGAAAGGTAAGATAATAATTAAATTTAATATTGTATAACAAAAACTACTAGTGTATTGAATATTTTTTTTATATAAATTTATATAAGTAATAAGAAGTACCTTAATTCATTTAAAGTCAGTGTCTGCAAAAGTGTAAATTGCATAGACTTATACTGAATACTTTTATCAGAAGCTAATTTTACGAGAACTTTTCCTATATCTAAAAAAATAAATAAAGAAAGGTGTTGTGAGACATGAACGATTATTACCCTAACTTTTTTTTTCTTTTTTTTTTATTGTTTTTAAGATTTAAAACGGATGGCTTGTAAAGAAAAGAAAACAGTAAATTAATGCATACCTTTCGAGATATCTAAAAAAATCACTTAATGAATGTTTATATTCCATTATTAACACACATTACTGGATTGAACGTAAAATCCGAACAGAGATGCTCACTCGAATAAAAAACCGATAATCATAAATGCATGAAATTGTAAAAAATTCCTACTTCCTTGCGTTATAGCTTTACGTCACAGTCGCTATCCAGAATCACTTTTATGTTGATTGCTGCCATGTTCACGGCATCTTGTAGCAATTATGTTATAAAGTAAAATAGTATTAATGAATTCGCCTGAGATTTGCGAACTTATTCTGTTACCTTTATATCCACCAGACATTATCAATTCTATAGACGCATCTTCAAATGCGGACAACGCTGCTAAATAATTAACGAAAAGTTACCCGAGCAAAATTTATCCCATGATTTATGATAATCGGTTTGACGAGTAAAAATTTTGTCGGTCTGTTTTGTTGTTTTATTCGAATAAAGTATAGAAACATTATACGAGATAATCAAAACGCAACATCGTTCAAATAAAATATAAATAATGGAAATCGCGTGACTTTTTCGACGAAATGATTCGGGTCATAAATCAAACAAGATACAAATTATGAGAACATAAGTGATTATAAGCACCGATTATGACAGTGGTCTCAAAATGTTAAGAACGAATGCTGCATTAACGGAACCCGATTCTGCCAAGCTGTCACGTCGTGAAGATCACTAACTTGATATATTCAAATTGAATTATTATTATTTGTTAATAAGTTTCATATCTCAGCTGTCGTGTCGGACAAATTCCCGCGTGCGTGATATTAGTATGAGAGAAAGATAACGATTACCTCACAGTGAACGCTTACAATTCAAATTTGACAAAACTAAATATATTTTTTTTACTTATTCATCGAATTATTGAGTAATTAGCACTATTTAATTAGATAATTATTAGCAAAATTCAATTAGAAGTAAATTAACGTATCCATTATTTAGTATCAAAATAAATAGGCGTCGACGACAAATGGGGTTTTCAGCGCTCATCTTCTAATTATATTTTCTTACGCTAAGCAATAAATCCATTGAACTATTTACGTTTGTAAGCTTACTTAAATATTTATTCAATTACTATCATGTCTCAAATATTCTTTCAGAATCCAAAATATTCTTACGAAAAAAACTTTAAAAGTGAGTTACTCACACAAGTTCAATTCTTTATCGGATTCGTATCACTGTGTAACGGAAACAAACGACTCCCGGTTCAAATGTTATTAGATTCTGCGCAAGTCATATTCTACTGGTAAAGGAAAAAGCAAGCGATTTGCCACGTCGCTTATATTTCAAATGAAGAAAAACGAGTGGCTAACATTCATTGTCAGTGGAGTCATATAATAGAAAATGTCCAATAGAAATCATTTGTTTTATTCCATATCAGATTTGGAAAACAGTTAAGAATGCAACAAACGGGTGAAGAATTTAATCGATTTTCAAAATAATATGTAATATATTATCTTGAAAGCAAATATATAAAGTGTATATAATTTTCTTGTAACATATTCGCCATTGGCAATATCAGTGACACGATACCTGGATATATTGTAATTTCCAATCATTATTACGGTTTATATCCTTATTTATTGCATATAAAGATATCGCAAATATATTTTAATCGGGCATTTATAAACATCTAAATGAGAAACACGGTAAAATTATTTTATCGGATTAATAGTAAAACTAATCTTCGTAAAAGCCACGGTAGACATATTTATGTCATAATTAAATTGTAAATTATTTTCACGACAAATTTCCTGTCATCTGTATTGCAGACTCCTAAGTTAATTGTCGATATCGCTAAAAATAAAAGTCTGCATATCAGGATATAAAAAATGTACGAACTCTTAAAATCAATTGTGATATTTTTGTCTACATTGTTAAGTGACGTGCTATACGAATAAGATTATTTATAATAACAATTAAGGGTGTTTAATGAAATTTTAAAACCAAATTGAAATTCTTTAAGGTTTATACTATTCCACATATTTTGTTGCTCACGACACGGATTTCATATCACATAATATCATATCAGTGTTATGAAGTAACAAAACATGTAAATATGTACAGAGTATCAACAAGAAAATCTTTTAATATTAAAAATTTTAGTGTGTACTAATTATAATAATATATAATATAATATGCTTGAATATTCATCTAAAAGAAAACTTTTCCCTGTGTAGGAATAATCCATTTGATAAATCTACCGAATCAGTTATAAAAATTATCACAAATGAAAAAAAATATGCCACACAAGAAATAAATTATAATTTTCGTTATCAATCAACATTTAAAGTAGTATTTATACAGCGATTTCTTAAAAATATTAATGATTTTAAAAATAGTACATGAAAACACAATATTTTAACTATTTGAAAACCGTTTTACAGCTATACCATGCCTAAATATATAAAAAAACTATATTTTGCTTAGTATGTGAGCATTTAAAGTTAATACATTTATCATGTTGCATCGTTATCACGATAAATTGTATCAAGTAGATTTAAACAAAATTTTGTAGAACTAAAATATAACAACAACAGACAAATAATATATTTGAAATTGCTATGAATACTTTTTTGTAATCACTTTTAAGGTGTTAACTGTCACTTCTTGGTGGAAAAGAATGATATTTTAAATAATAAAAACACATTTTTAGTACTTATTTCCCCAATATATTTTTTGATCAGGACCGGTTTCGCTCATCGCGAGCATTATCAACTGATAGAATACAATTTACAAACAAGTTTATATATACAAAATAATATTGTTTTGTAATATCTTATTAAATGTCTTTAAAATTGATGACGGGATTTGGATGAATTTCATTCGTCGAGTCATCAAAATATATACAATGAGTTTTCATTGTTTACACCACACTACTGCAGCAGCAGCGGTGATGATGAGCTGAATATACATATGATATCCAATAAAGAAGTAGAAATCTATAATCCTCGACTTAAAATTATATGTTGACAGGGAAAGAAGAAATCACCGACCGTAGGCGGCCCAGCGCATACTAACGTGACGTCTTAGCTTCTTAAAATGGTTTCTTTAACTAGTACAACTAGAGCAAGGCGGATCAAAAATAAACTTTAATATTACCATGTTTGTATAGATCACTTAGTTCTTCAATCCGACACAGTCAGTAAGTGTAACAGAAATTATAATTAATCTTCTCTTAACATATTTTTGACGATGTTGGTTACGCGTGTATATTATACATACATATGTATATTTCGTAGATTTATCTTAATACTAACATGTTCTAACACCTCAATAAGCCGGTATGATTTTGCAAATCCACATTCTACCGATATAAAAGTTTACTCGATCACAGCAAATTTTTATTTATAAAATTCAACTCTTGGTTATGTGCGAGAAAACTTAAATGTAAATGAAGGCATATTGAACAATAAAAGCATTTAACTATAATGATGAAAAAAACATTTAAAAAATAGCAATGTATTTTAGTTCTACAAAAGCTATAAAGTATATAGTTTTAATTCTAGTTTGGCTTACTCCTTCGTCAGAACTAAAGGCGTAGGTCGAAATAGCTAACAACTATATTTCTTGTAAATTTTGCAGAACTAAAATACGTAGCTATATTTTTGCTGTATGATAAATTTTACTCTTCTTACAAGAGTATCCAAGCAAAATCACACAAACGTTTTGATCACTGCAATCAATAACAGAGCATGCGTAGCAAAACAATTAGTAAAGAAAAAAATAGAAATGTGATGTTCCGTAATTAATTATTATACTTTGATTAAAATTAAACCAAGTCAAATATCGACATGAATTTAAACAATCTTAAATAAAAATAATTATGTATAGCCATTTACACAATTTGTAGGCAAACTAAGTAATCTCACCAGGTTGTTTTTAATAACATAGCGAGCACATAAGTACTTTCTCAAAGTCTTCTATCCAAATTTCAAAGTGTAGACAAGATGGCTGCCGGATATGCAAGTAAAGTACTGCGTATGTAGCAAATACCCTACGGCTGTGATGAACGTCGACCAGCGACGGCCAACAATCGAATAAAGTGCGCGACTAAATGTCATTTATTTACACGTATTTAAAATGCATGTATTAAAGTTTACTTGATATTTTCAAGAAACTCTATATTCCATACCGAAATGATTAAAAAATGGAAACATGAACAATCATAAGAAGTTTATAAAGCAGACGTATTTTTGACAACTTTTATATAACAAACGTTTTCATTCAAATGAATAAATGGTTCAAAAACTTCAAGTAACCAAACTTTTCAATAAGTTTATAGTTTTGAAAAGTAGAGTTCAAAATATAGAAATATTTTTCAAAAATTTATTTGAAAAAATCGAGTATACGATTTATAATTTTTACAAATGAAATATAATTTAGGACTTTAAAGGAAAAGGCTATAGATAATATTTTTCAAACTGAACATAAAAAAGGTTTCCAATACCAGGATTTCACGAAGCACATACTTCACACTTTCATGCACACACATCCACAAATCGCAGCAGATAATATACTAGTAACGCCTCTAATAATTTTCTCGTCTGCTCTATGGCGTAATTAGGAACTTATGTTTATATATCAATAAACTTGAACAGATAATTTACAGAAGCATCATGGTTAATGTTTGTATTTATGTGGGAGTCAAGATTGTTCCCATATAAAAAAATCTCCAACTGACAAAATGTACTATATTATAATAATTCCGCACATAGTTACACGGTTCTAAAGAACTGTGAAATATACATATTTTTATATATATTACATTTACCAAGTGCTTACCCATATATTTGTTTCGTCGTTATGATAGCAGAATTGTGTTAAAATACTGTATAATGTTTCGGAAAATACAGTTATGGTTAAGTAAACAAAACGTATAAAGTCCGGAAATGGGCTAATAACGAAACACGGGCATTCCCTTAAAACAACTGACCAAAAACGACACTTGCAAGCCAGCGGAGAGCCTTTGATAGACAATAGAGATAAACTCGCGCTCAGCGAATGATAGACACGAAAGAATAATTAAAACATAACGCAACCCTTCCATAAGTGAAAACGCGTTATATTTGTTATTCAAATTGCCTTCGGACGTGAAACTTAAGTGCTTCGAGTATTTTTCTACTAAAAGCCATTGTGTGTCAAATGCAACAATGAAGTTTATTTAAATAGTCTGCTTACTAAATGATGAATTGCCACGAAAGTGTATAATGGACTAGAATGATAATTTATCTAATTTGAAGTGAGTTGGACGTATGTTTACATAATGTGTCTTTAGTGTAACCGATTTAACTTCTAGAAGTTACAATAGATTAAAAGACTTTAAATAACAATTGTCTAAGTGGAAAAATGTTTCATTGTATGTAAAATGGAGTTTGGCTTCACAAAGCGAAAAAAACAATTTCATCAAATAGGTGACGTTACTTTTTTTACATACGTAGGTCAACGTGATTCTACTCATAAACGATATAATATATCAACAAACAGATTTTTTTTCACATTATTCGATAACATGTCCGACATTACAATCTGAACGAACATGAAAAATGAAACCGTTAAATTGCATTTATATGCGTTAAAATATCAAACACATTACAAAGAAGAAAAATCATTTTCGCTGTGAAATAAATAATGATAGAAAACATATGTATGAGGATTAGTAAAAATATGCCTCAAAATAATAAAAATGAAGTGACGGAATGGAGCTTTCATGGAATTTTGAAGTTGCATACAAAGTTAGTTACTTCACACATACTATGATTCATTACATTGAGTGTCTTAAATTAAACTATATCAAATATATTTATTATCCCAACTATAATACATTGTATTTTTCCAATAATTTATCGTACGATTTATTTCGAAAATCAAGCTTTATTGTCATCAAAATCAAAGCAAAACCAAAAATGTATTAAACAATAAGTCATAATAATAAATAAAACAAAGCCATTTAAAATTCCTATGTTCATTTTTAAAAACTAACAAATAATCCATTATATAGTCAGTATAAATTTCAACGTTTTTAAATTGAACCATCAGATTGATTACAACCTACGAAATTAGCTGAGATAACGTACAACTTGCAATAAATACTCTTGAAAATCCATACGAAAAAATTCCGCTGGTTTAATCATGGGTAAATTGAGATTTTATATTTAATACTTTAGATTACAATGTATCGATAAGAAATGGTCGAGCAAAAAATCGGCAACAAGCAATAAAAAAAAATCGAGTTTGTCAAAAAAAAAAAAAAAAACGGAAGAGAATTAGATATTTTGAGGCAGACATGATTCCATAATGCAGGCTTACGTCACTATCTACAACGAGGGTGTTTTAATACATTTTCCGTGTTAGTTTATCAGCGGACAGCGTCAAAAAAGACATTATCTTTTAGTTGTGTGGCAAATTATCTACGAATTCGTTACATAGAGTTATCTATTTATACTCTTGATCCTTTTTAATGAAGCTCATTAAAAGTAAATTAACTATAACAAAAAGTATCTGCAAGATTGATAATAATTTTGAAAGTCAAAAAAAAAACTTCTAATAAACACAGATAAGCACAAGTATTGAAGAAGTTATTTTAGGTCCTCAAGCGGGGCGTTATGAATTAAATGCAAGTTTATTCATTTAATTATTATTGTGTGATGAATACTAACATTATTTTCATTTGAAATATCTTCTGATATTTCGGCATAATATATATTAAATGCATCATCATTCCGATGCATCAAACATATTGAAATTTCATTTCGCTAAGGATAAAAAAACCTAACCTAACCTAATTTAAAAATGAAAAATAGCAATGTATTTTAGTTGAACAAAATTTACAAGGTATATACTAGTATTATAAGGTAGCTATTTCAATTTACGCCCTCATCAGAACTGTCATATTATAATGGAAATCTACCAAGTAAATGCCAATTAAATCAATAAACCTAACATATTTACTTGAATAACAAAAACACATGTTAAGTTATTATTTCCACAATATATTTTTTGATCAGGACAAGTGCCGCTCGCGATGAGCAAAACCGGTCCTGATCAAAAAATACATTGTGTAAATAAGTACTAAAAAATGAGTTTTTATTATTTAAAATATCATGCATTTCCATCAAACTGTAACAGTAAACACATTAAAAGTGATTAAAGTAAATACTTGATATTAAAATACTAATATAAGATGATATAATTCATTTCTAGGACACAATGATAACTAACTATTTTTGACGTAATGATTTTGAATTCAACATTGAACTTCCATTACCTTATTCAATATGATAAATTTGGTAATATCCACTGATTATATACAAGTAATGGTGTGTTTTGTTTGAAGGTTAGAGAACTTTCCAGTTTTTTTTCATTATATAATTTTATTATCAATTGACCTTTATAATATTTTAATTTTACTGAATAAAAAAGGCACCGTTTGAAATTGGGTGTATTTTATCACAGAAAACTCTTATTGGTATAATGTATGAATTGTAATGTGTTTCTAAATGAGTATATTATAATAATTGAAATATTTTCATTATACACTCAACATCGATTGGTATTGGAATACAAAATATATTTAATGCATTCCTAACAATGGATTCGTAAGTCGGCATAAAATCATAAGCATTTTATATTTAAAGTCGATCGAAACGGACCATCCGATATGAAATGTCATATTAAGTATTGGTTAATCGGGTGGAGAGATTGGCGGCAGGCAACCGGCGACCGGCGACCGACAGACAAATTTCATGCGATAATCACTCGTCCCCTGAGCGCGCGGGATCGCCCTGACACCTGACGAGGGTTAAAACACCTATCAATTGGTCCAAGATAAGCGGTAAATGAAGAAATCAACAAACTTTAAAATATTGCATTTATAACGCGATTTAAATTGATTCTCGCTCTTAAGTGATGAATGAAAATATACTTAAATTATATACAGTGAAACCTCAATTTTACGTTTTCCAAGGGACCCTGAAAAAATAACGGTAAATGCAGGAAACGGTGAATGCGGAAAAGCTTCAAATAATAATAAACAAGTAAAATCGTAAAAAATATTTATTTATTAGTTACTTGTACATATTGTATATAAAATTTATTTTTTAAAAAAGTCCTTTATATTAGTTTGCTTCTTTGTTATTTGGCATTTTAATCGGAACAAAGACTTGTTACTAAGCTTGTGACTAAAAGTTTGTATGTACAGGAATCATTATTACCATGAATTTTAAACAACTCTACGATACTACTTTATAATGCAAATATAAACAATAATACGCGTGTGGTGGATTTCAACCCAAAAAATAGCACATGCGTCCAATGCGTTACGTCTAACATGTACAGCGGATTTCAACTTGTCCAGACATAACACCTGCACTCGACTGTGTCAAACTTGCTTGCCGAGATATGGAGAAATATGCAATAAAAACGGTCAATCGGGATAATATTTGTGACGGGACCAAAATATTTAGACGGTTTATCGAGTAAATCGGGGAATCGGGAAACAGTCAATGCGGGATTATTTAACATTGTTCTTATGGAAGTTTGACGGGACTATATAAATAAGCGTTCCATCCGGGGAAACGTATTATGCGAGAACGGTTGATCGAGGTTCCACTGTATTTATAATCGGGCAAATAGATATTCGTATATTGTTTATTAAGTAAAGAGCTTGTTGCCAGAGTTTTTAAGTCGAAGTTTTAAAAATTGGAGCAACTTGGACTCTTTTTTATTTTAAACTAAATAAACATAATATATGTGCATATTCACACGTACAATAAATGAGTATGCTTACTGTGTGTGTACTTTTGGTATCAAAAATTTATGCCCTATTTTTTTCATGCCTATCAATACTAAAAAGCTGATCTAGTATTATAAAAAAGAAATTTCACTGGTTTAATCATAAGAAAATCAATAGTTTTTACGTCCGAAAATTTTATAAAAACGTCGGATATTCGGAATAGCACTTTCTTGAACAAATCCACAACCTTGCTTGTTAATTCCAAAAAGTTGAGTCAGTATGAACAATTAAGATACATGAGTGTGAATATTATACACAAAATTGAAATTATTTCCGAATCATATTAACTAATACTAGCAGTGATAGTATTTTATATAAAAGCAATCTTTGATGGAACAGTATGTAAGGTAAATAATTATTTCCACAGTTGATCCTATTCAACTGAAAGTATTAAGTTAAGTTAACACAGGCAACTGTGACATTTGCTGATACGTATATGCGTATGTCAAGTACATAAAACTGAATATCGAATAAATAAAAATTTATAGTTTTAAAAAGTTTGCACTTAAAAAAAATAGTTTAAAGAAATTACCAGTCACATGAAAAGGTTTGTCTACACTGGCCGTGAAACAATCGGACAATAAAATACCTCAAAAATATATACTTCATATGGGCAACTAATGACATCTCTGTTAAGTTACCAAATGAGTCTTTAGAATTAATATTATCTTGTCGGTGGTGACATTACGAGGGTATTAAGATAGCTGCTTCAGCTTCGACTGACAAACCACAATGCACGAGTAACCTGAAAATTCGAATTTCAAAAACATTTTTTATAAGCACAATGGCTTCGTACAATTAAACATGTACACCTGATTTTCTTTAAGCAAGGGGATGCTTTTTAGTGAAAACCAAACAAAAAAAAAACACAGTTTTAAATATAATGTATAACCAAATTCTTGAGATATACTATCTTCTATAAAGGGTTCACATGTTTCATACAACGTGTATTTATTGACATAACATTAAAAAACAATTGTAGAGTTTAATCATAGCGTCAACAGCCTTACTTGGCAGAGACTTTTGAAACAAAAGGGACTCAAACAAAAAGGTATAATTCAACCAAATCTTCATGTTTAAAAAGACGGTCTAATACTATGATAGTGAAAAAAAAACATACCACAATTGTTCTCATGGCAATGGGAAATTTAATGAACCTTACTTGTTGAAGTGTCGCCCTCCAAGAACTAATCAGTGTACGTAAGTATGTGCAGTTTGCGAAAAAAATCTCAAGAGCCGTCACGTTAAAAGTCGTGACCCTATTCTGGACGGATCTCATTTGACCCGTTGAGAATGAACTTCTAGAAATGAGTTCTAGAAAAATGGCAATCTAATTATTATCACTTGTACCGGAATCTACGAATACAAACATATAAAAGACTGCTTTTAAAATGTATTAAATATACTTATCATGATAGCTTATTTCTTGTTAGCAATAAAACTAAAAAAAATAAATAATTGTAAATGAAACAAAAACAGGCGGCAATTTCAATACTAATAATTCAAATATTGGAAGAAGATGGTTTATTACGGAAAAGAATAAGCCCCTCGCAATGGTCTGAGGAAGAAAAAAGGTGGGTCGTTAAAACAGGAGAAAAGATGTATTGTGTACGTTTTCTACACAGCGATATATAGATAAGAAAATGTACTATCAAACATAGTACTGACGATGGCGTGAGCCGAAACAGCTTTGAACTATATCTTATAAAAAAAAAAATATGTAGAACTAAAATACACTGAATTTGAATAGTTACAACTTTGCACGATTCCACATGTTTTGTCACTAACGACCCGGGTTTCTTCTTTCGGCATCTTCAGGCATTCTATCACACGGATGCAACATAATTGTTGAGTTGTAAACAATTCAAATTTGGTATTGAAATTACATTCACTGAAGTTTCGACAGTTCTGTTGCATCCGTGTGATAGAATGCCTGAAGATGCCGAAAGGCGAAACCCGGCTTGTTAGTGATAAAACATGTGGAATCACACAAAGTTGTAAAAAGTCAAATTTGATATTGAAATTCCATCAAGCACCTTCAGTCGATATCATAAATTAAAATACATTGCTATTTTTCCACTGTGTTATAATGGAGTTCTACCACGTAAATGACAATTCAATCAATATATATTTAGTTTCTTTTTTGCGTTTAATTTATTATTATAATAATGTAATGTTAGCGATATAATGCCTTTTTGTATCATCACATTATTTCCATTTTACTTTGACAAATTAAAAATATTTTTTATCAAACGTGATTCCAGTCATAGTGTAAACGTTTACGATCGCGTAGAACAATCGTATTTCAACTGTGCATTGAGGAGCACAATGTGTTAACTCAATGTCACACGATAACTGGCGGCCGCGTTGCCAGCATTCAATTAAAAAAGACACGCTCCGAGATCTGTATCGGCGTATCTTACAGCGCATACTGAACGCTAAATACGCATCCACAATACGGTCACAATCAAACAAGACATATCACTGGATACTTAAATAGAGTAAATAGTCCTCTTCTGAGGTACAATTTTTTTCATTACCACTAAGGGAATCAAGATTATGGGTATAAATCTGATTAAGACAATACATTTTATGAAAATACTATTTCGGACCACTGCGAGGGGCTAATGCCTTCCCATAATAAACTATCTCCTTCCAATATTTAAGCTTACATAAATTGGCGCCTGATTAGTTTCATTTACATTTACATTTAATTGTTTTTTTTTTTATTGCTAGCAGGAAATAAACTAGGTTGTTAAAATAGAAGAGAAAATGTGTTGTGTACCTTTTCTACACAGCTATATATACAGATAAGCAAATGTACGTTTAAATATAGTTCTGACGATGGCGTGAGCCGAAACAGCTATCAACTATATATTATAAAAACGTAAACGTAAAAGTGTAGAGCTTAAATACATTGCTATTTTTTCACCGTGTTATAAATCTTAACACTTTAATTGTGAAGATTTAAACTGTTGAGATGGCTGATTGCAATGTGTATATAGTTGAAAATCAAAATGGTCAAAAAATTTTGTAATGAAATAAAGCCTAATTTGTTCCGATAAGCTCCCTAAATTTGGTTGACACAAACACAACTAATTATTGATTTGGAGAACTCCATTATTACATCGAGAAAAAAAAATAATGTATTTTAGAACTACAAAATTTATAAGATATACAGTTTATATCTATTTCTACCTTAACGCTTTCATTAGGACTCTTGAGTTATTTTCTTATATTCTATAATATTGCGATATTTTATAAGTGGCTTAACAGGAAGCAGGCTTAGTCAAATGATGTTATTTAAAATTTAAGTGGGGAAAATTTTAAATATTCTTCATATATCAAAAGAATTATTTTATTTTACACGCTAGGACTATATTAGTAATAAGCTTATTGCTTTAGCTGTACTGTGTGTTTAGTGTTGAAAGGAACGGGAAGATTGAGAGAAAATTAATATTTCATATACATTCATATTTAAATAAATACATTGATAACTTATGACACTTCGCACGTATTTTTATTATTGTGTACGATAACAAACAATCAATAATTTTTGATATCGTTAATGCGACTGTACCTTACGACTGCATTAAATGCAAATATTCACCAGCGGGCTCTGATAAAGAATCAAATCTTTCGATTGAATCATCTGTTCTGAATGTGAAGAGCCTGATCGCGACCAGATTTTAATATTAAAAAACTCAGTATTTTATAAACACAACATCTTACTGGATCTCGAATAAAACGAAAGGTATATAATTCAATACAATTATATTTATTGAGCAATACAAAAAATATTAACCCATAACTGGTATGCAATATAGATGAAATATCATTTTATTTGAAATTGAGATCTTTCGTCAATGGGGTGCTATTTTAGGGTATACCATTTTAACACGTTTAAAAAAACACTCATCATGAATTTTTTTGGATAAATTTTAATTTAAATAAAAGGCAAGGCCTTATAAAAGTATTCTTTAACCAAATAATATAAAACTGCACACGCATCACACTATTGATAAACATCAAACTGTTGCTCTCGATGGACCCGCTTGTGGCTCTTTTAAAATATTAAATGTGAAAATAGTAATATGTATACTCTATGTTTAATATCATATTAACAATTACATTTTAGAAACAATCAAAAAATTTATCACGAACAAGTAAATTAAGAAGTCAAATATCCAATCTGAACTTAGAGGCGAGTAGAAAAATCAATCCTAAAACAAACTATTTATTTTAAGGTAGATTTTAAGCGAGCCTAAATGAGTGAATAATATTACTCATGATAAAAATATTAATATATGTTGATGAATTGCTTGAAACTTAGATTTCAAAATAAGAGAAATTATTGTCTCATTGCATAAGATTGTCACAAAAAACGACATTCACTAGTTATTAAGAGAATAATGTATATTTATACAAGTGATTATTATGGTCAAGATTAAAAAAATTATATGTGCTGAGCGTTCAACTTTAGTTGAAAGATACATAAATTAATTGACAAAAATAAAATTCAAGTTTATTTATATATAATATTATCAAAAAATATTTTCACATTATGTTTGGAAAGAAACAATATGAAGTTCAGAATAAATAAACAGTAAGATTTAACAGTTTACTCAGAAACAATAAAGTTTCAGGGTTTAAAATATTATATTAGGTGAAAGATTATTTTATATTTTCGTTAAAACATTGCACATATGTTAACGTAATATGCATGTGAAAATATTGTAAACTACGAGCAGTTTAATTATTCTCTCTTTTAATATTTCATATATTTAAAAATAAGGTGAAAAACATTTGATTGGATCTTCAAATGATTGTAATACTATTTAAAATAGGTGAGAGGGTGTACTCTAAATTGAGACATGTTAATTATTGAGAAGGCGCATGTTTCGGCTTCAGGGAGCACTAGTCTCGCCTTCGTTAACCTCGACCCCGGGGTGAAATCGCGGACGACACAACGCTTTGTGAGGGAGATTCACCCCGACAATGTGTTTCGGTTACAGTGGGAAGATATTTCTAAAAGATATCATTAAAATTTGATATCTTCATCCAGCAAAAGTTTTGTATATATTTTATACAAAAAAAAAATGTTATTGTTACTTACACATTAAGTTAATATGCTATAAATTGAACACAAATATTATTTAACTTTGATTTTCAAGCACTTCGTAAAAGTTGGAGCTAATTTAGTAGCCGACAATCTTGATGATAAAACTATTTGTGCTAAGCAATAAATATTTGCTTCATTGGTAATATTTTTTCAACGTTTTGGTAAATACATCACAAAAATTGAACGCATAATATTTAAAGGGTATAATTTGAATCCATTGAAAAAACGAGATGCCACAGTTAACGTATTGACGCCGAGAAGAGTTGTTAACGTAAAGGATTTGTTGTGCTTCTAAATTCTAAGAACACCATAGAAGTATATTTTGATTTTGTGTACGTTACAATATTAAAGACATTGTAAAGGCACGGTCCATTCTTGGGCTACAATTTCCTTGCGATACTTTGTGATTTACTCTCCTCGTGGAATAAATTTCTCCAAGACGGTGTACGGCGGAAAGAAGCGGTCGCAAATGGCTTCGGCATCTACTTATCGTCCCGTGCGATCGCATCACGAAAGTTTGCGATAAAAAATAGCCTTTTCAAAAAGACTGCACACACGGGCGTGCGATGTGAACATAAATATGGCCAGACCGGCGCGCAAACTAACATTTAAAAAATAAACCACCGAAGGAAGCAAGGCGAAAATCGCAGTTACTTAACTGACAGTTAACGACGAGAAAGCAAACAGAGCCTATCAGTACCTATTAACTACAAGCAAGACACGCGATGCGAAATTCTCTCGGTGTGGAATTTTCCCGCGAAGATTCGATAGCGCAGTGAAAAAAATAACAAGTTGAACAACGCGAACGGCCGCCCTGTTTCGATGTTTTCCTGACAATCGCCTAATTGTATGACATGAGGCTCTTATGAACTAGGATGTCGTGGGCAGGATGTCGTGTAGTGTCTACCCACGGATAGGAAACCTTTTCAATTGGGCAACATCGTTATGTAGTAAATGTTGACACCATGAAATGAAAAGTTTTATTGAGACAACTGTTTTCCGTTAATTACTTATTTATTCCCTAAAGCAAAATTGTGAATTCGGACAGAAGTGGTTTAATGGTATTTCTTATTAAAAACAGAAAAACGCTTAATTATAACCCGAACATAACAATTACTGTAAATATAATTATGCTCTACTCAATACTTAAAAAAAATTTGAATAGCTAGATACACACATTATAATAATATATTAAAAGCAAGACAGTACGTTTCGTTTATAAATATCAAAAAAAATATCTACACTTTTTAATTCACGTCAGTTATTGAAACATACCATTCTCACAACTATCTCATACTAAATTCATTTGCATTCATTATGACCATTCATTTCACGGCACATAAAAAAATCTATTTATATGCAATAAATTTCTAATAATTAAATGTTCAATAACTTAAAAAAAAAAATTAACATGTATAATGCACACATATTGTTTTGAACCTTTTATCTTCAATAATCATGAACACGTTGGTTTTCTATGACTGTTGTACTCAGACCGAAAGAAACAATGTATCCCAAGACACGTTTTAATGCAACAATCTCCAACAGCATTTTACTTAAAGCAAAATCAAAAAGACCGGTGGAAATATCTATGAAGACAATGGGTCTTCAGAAGAAAGTAATCGTGACCGTTCGATATAAAGTATTCTTTACGAGTAAAATTATCAAAAGAATTTCAGAATAAAGAAGTTCGTTGTAAAATTCAATAGAAATGCAATCTTTTAATAATACTACACAACTATTGAATGAAAAATAGTATTTATTTTTATTTTCTGAAACTAACACAAATTGCATGTCGCCTAATTTTTATCATTAAAATAAAATAATAAAAACACATTTTTTTAGTACTTATTTCCACAATATATTTTTTGATCAGGACCGGTTTCGCTCATCGCGAGCATTATCAACTGATCAGTTCATCAACTTATCAGTTGATAATGCTCGCGATGAGCGAAACCGGTCCTGATCAAAAAATATATTGTGGAAATAAGTACTAAAAAAATGTGTTTTTATTATTTAAAATATAATGCCTTTCCATCAAGAAGTGACAGTTAACACCTTAAAAGTGATTAAAATAAAAGACCCTGATGCAAAGACTGTTGTGAGCACAATGCAGAATAAAATAAAAAAACAATAATATGTAGCTTTCATTTTCAATAATAAACACAAAATGAAAAAAAGAATATTATAAATAATGAAAAAAGGTTTTTTTTAAAGACAAGATAAATATTTCAGGTCACATGAATTTGCTAATACCATAAATATTGCTATATCAAATATAGTTGAATCATTTCAGAAGAATTAACCCACTTCATCCCATCTTCTTCAAGACTACGTTGACAATTAACTGTTTATCATAAAATTACGAAGGGAACTTTTGCGTTATGCATGTATATTTAATAAGTTTATATAATAATTTCACAAAGAAGATTTGAATGGTCAAGTACAAATACACAATTTGAACAGAAATAAGTCGATATTACATGACAAATATTCATGGGCTAATCTTATAACTCTTTGTTCGAATAAGTTATCTACCAAATTACTAATAAAGAAAATCAACTGGCATTTTACGAGAAATATATATAAAACCATTCTGTACATGAATACTAAAGTAATAATTAAAATTTTATAAAGTTTGAATTGTTACAACTTTGTACGATTCCACATGTTTTGTTACTAACTAACTATATGTTTAATCGTATCTTTCAAAATTGAAATAAGTAGGTATTTCTTTAAGAAAAAAACAATTATATTCAATCCTATTAAGGAGTCATTCATTAAAGGGTTTTACAACAAATAAAAATCGACTATCATTAAAATATAATTGGGTTTTTTTTGTAAGAAATACGTACTTATTTCAATTAGGCAAGTAAGGATTAATCATCTAGTTAGTTAGTGACAAAACATGTGGAATCGTACAAAGTTTTATTAATTCAAATTTGATATTGAAATTCCATCAAGCACCTTCAGTCTACATCATAAATAAAATTTTCATAAAATTTATTTGTAAACTTTACATATAACAAAAACTATTTCAGCTATGTTCATTTTGTTTGTGGCAAATATTATAAACATTATAAGTCACGAAGCCGAAATTGAATGTCACAATATTTGTATAATCCATAAAACATGAGTAAAAAAAATATTTGCACATATTTCCGAGTACTTGGTTCTAGCGACATTGTCATTATTCTCTAGCAGAGGCACAAACAGTGCCACACTAGTGTAACTTATTAGACTTGAATGCGGCATATATCCATCTGACTATGCAAAAGGTGTTTAGTCACATATATGCAGGTCCCTACCGGCGATAAGTCAATGATGGCGGTCAGTGTAGATTAAATAATGATAGTGGAACTATATGTTTTTTTTATTTCAATTTATTAAAAAAACTATGGATTTACTTGAATGCTCAAATATTTACGTACTATTCATAGGCAATAAATAAAAAAAGATATATAAATAATATTACGTAAAATGGTGTTTTTTAAAATGTATACAATAATAAAATATTGAACTTACAGTAATAAGCACGAATGTATTCTAATGTCTTAACTGAGTGATATAAAATCAGCAATTTGCTAATTCGTATTAAATTTGTTAAGCATTAAATAATTATGAGCAAATATAGACTATTTCAAACGTTAAAGTACTGACAGATTAACTTTGCACGTTACATATTTGACCTAAAATTGAAAATCAAATAAAGTATTGCATTACAGTCTGTATTTTTATTTTGTTTTTTTAATCTAATTATGTGTTTCTGTTGAAAGTCGTGCATGATTATGATGTCTAAAAATTTCCTCCCACCCATCTAATCCTAAAAATGAGGCGTAGGAAGATCGAATGGTTAGTCATTCATTTCAAACAAGCCCTATTCTTACCCTTCGAAATAGAGAAGGAAAACAATTGAGTCACAAGTATTTTTCGTAGAATAATATGAACGAAAAACAATCTCTCCAATACACCTCAATATCTCCATAAGGAGACCATATAAATTGATTGAATTGGCATTTACTTGGTGGGACTCCATTATAACACGTATTTTATTATATACATAATATAATAAAGCGCCAAGATTAAATAAGCTTTGAAAGCTCAACTGTTACGGTGAAAACTAAATTGTGTAATGTGTACAGTGGCGTAGGCATTCAATATTCTGCATTCAGGTCGCGCGCCACTGCCGCTCGTTATACAACAATCGCGACGTGTTGCAGTACTCCCTCCCCCAACACTTGCCTTTCTTGGTTGCTAGAAAGGACTATTGTGGACATTGTGTCCATTATCATGTGCCGCCACTGGAGAACTATTGCGTCGCTTTAGATTACGAACACATTCAATTCATCCAGAAATATTTGATTCCGTGCTAATTATCAAAATCTTGAAGAATATCGCTATTAGGAATTAAAATCTTAGCTGTAAAATATAAATTATTTTTCGCCTGTCTTTAAAATGATCCCATAAAAAGGAGAAATATTAAGTAAAAGATGCAATTATAAATGATTTTATTTTTCCATCAAGTTTATCTTGAATCCAGAATTCAAGTATTTAGCAGCAAGCTAATAATTCTGAGCAAGAAGCAATAAACAAAACTTAGTACGATTCTACACATTTCGTGTCTAACGATCCAAGTATCGCCTTCCGGCATTTTCAGGCATTCAACAATTTAAATTCGATATTTAAATTCAACCAAGCACCATCAGCCGATAACATAAAAACAAAGCTTTACTTTTAGTCACATCAACAACTTCAAAAATAGCATATGACAACGGTGACCAAATTTTTGTTCAATATTAGTTTGCTCAGTTTTTATTTGATATTTTCCTATCATTTAGAATATTTAAGTTAGACAATTTCCATTATTTATTTTTTTACTTTTAAGGAGCATTTTTTAGAGTGACGCCTATGCAACGAAATTTGATGTTTTCTGAATTTTCTTTACAAATGTAGCAGCTACGATAAACATAAATATAACATTACAAAATAAATAATATATCACGTAAGATATAGGTATAGAGCAGTGGTTCTCACGTGAAATTTCACTTTGTCCGCATTATAAACATCAGATGTCCTGTGGAAATGTCTCGTGGCCGCACCAAATGTGATAAAAATAATTTCGATATTTATTTTTTTATATGGTGTATGTATATTACACTGAATGATCTTCACAGCATACAGTTGTAGGTAAAATCGACAAAATTAATAAAGCAATTGTTGTTAATTCTTTATATTGACTTGATTCATGGTCAACGTATAACTTCGACCAAAATTTTTGAGCAGTTTTATTAATAAACTAGTCATTTACTTAAACTTAACTAAATGCTGGATAAGTTAGGTTTATTCAATCAATTTTAAAACAATGATAATTTTACAAACTCATTTGTAAAAACGCATTTTTTTAAATATCAATATTTACTATAAAACTGTTGGTGGCCGCAGCAAAATCCTCTGTTGGCCGCACATGAAAACCACTGGTAGACCACTAGAACGTTATTACCATAATATTATATAAATAAGTAACATTATATTTATCACTAACAAGTAGTATTATTAAAATAACAATGAATTGTGACTCGAAAATACCAACGTTGTATTATAAAAAGAAATATCAGAAGATTTAAGTATCTATATTCACCATCATTTCTCATTTGACGCGTTTACACGGACGCAAGAAACAGTTGGCAATAAATTTCAAGCGAATGTTTATTGCGCGCAATGTATATGTAAATAAAACCGATGCAGGCATGCGATCAACGCGCAGATGATAATTTGCCATAAGCCATCACATTGAGAGTTCTAACCTTCCGCGAGAGGCAAAGTAACAATCGCCTCTAGCAAATAATGAATCGGATGCATTCAATTCACTTCGTGCATTGCAATGCACTTTATCAATGAGCATCTTATTATTACAGCAATACGTCTGTATTCTATCCACACAAGTTCATTACGATGGACATGCGTACATGCAGAATCATTTCATCTCAACAGTGCAAATATCTATTGCACATCATAGGAAAAAATAGATATTTATTTTTAAAGCGAATAACTTAACTTATTTAATTCTTCTATAAAAAATCGAAACATTTCAGATCTCTTTTGAAATCGATAGAAAATTGTGTTATTGAAATTGAATGTAAAAAGAAAAAAATGATTGAATTGGCATTCACTTGGTAGAACTCCATTATAACACGGTGAAAAAATAGCAAAATATTGTAGTTCTACAAAATTTATAAGGTGTATAATTAATAGCTATTTCGACTTACACCTTCATCAGAACTTCTCTCCTGCCTCAATAGCTATCAACTATGTATCTTATAATTTTTGTAGAACTAAAATACATTGCTATTTTTTCACATTGTTAATAAGAAAATAGCATGGCAGCACAAAATAAAAAAATGGTTCGTCATAGTTGAGAATTATTTCATAATAAATATTGTTATCAGGTTCTTTTAAAAATATTATATTTAACCATTTAAAATGCAACAAGTGTAAATTATGAAATAAATTAACAGTGTATTTATTAATTTAAATAGTTTCAATAAATTTAAAAAATAAGAATAGACTCTTCATCGAAATGAATTAACATTAATTTTCAAACACTTTTCCTTGAATACCAATAATATAAAACATCAATCTATCAGAGAAAAGAAAGGTTAGCATCAAACTTTTTTGCTAGATTTAAATTAATAACAAAACATTTTGAATAAAACAAAATAATGATATTATATAAACGAATTGAAATTCAATAGCTGTTTCCAATACATAAATAATTAATCATACCACATTAGGACAGCAATTATTTAGACAAATTTTATCAAATATATTTGAAAACCGTCATACAAAATTGCAAAACAATTCATTAAAAAGTAAAATTATTATCATTAATAGTAGAAAACCGTTAAATTTATGGCAATTTCTCAACATATTCATAGTTTATATGACCGATGATGGTCATTTCTCATAAAATTCTTCTTGATGTTATCAGAGCATACTGAAACCTACACGCTACATTAATTTTACCATTCATATGTAAATAAATACTTTTGTGTGTAAATGCGTAGGTGACGGTTTTAAAAAAACACGCGCTGGAAAAATGCTTGAGTTGTCAAATAAATTTGTGACAAAAACCATTTTGTGAAGGCGTGAAGTAAGCACTGCTTTTATTCTTCTTATGAGTTATGCCCTAGAGGGCCAAGTCATGAGCCCTTTACCCTCACCATTATTAGAATAATTATTAAAAATAAATACGTGTTCTTATTGTTGGCTTACATATAAATTTGTATTCATTGAATACTTGTTTTTCGTATTTATTTATTTAGAAAAACTAAATAAAAATTTCAAATCGACGAATTATGTATTTAATCATTTTCAATATCAATACGAAATGTGTGAACTTCTTAAAAATACAATATTAACCGAAAAAAAATATGGAACAAAACCAGTTTTACGCTTTTCACTTTTTTTGCGCTCGAAAATTTCTGCTAAAATCTGTGTCTAAGAACATAATATCATATAATGAATAATTTATGATATCGACTGAAGGTGCTTGATGGAATTTCAATATCAAATTTGAATTGTTACAGATGCAACAGAACTGATTCATCTGTTCAGCTGAAGCTCTGTTACATCCGTGAGATAGAATGCCTGAAGTTGCCGAAAGGCGAAACCCGGGTCGTTAGTGACAAAACATGTGGAATCGTACAATGCTGTAAAAATTCGAATTTGATATATGTAATGAATAACATAAAAATGAATTTATGAAACTGTCTGTACCTGGAATAAAGTCAGTAAACGCCGCAACAAAACAATGATTGCTATACATTTGTTGCCATTGTTTTATATTTTATACGAAATATTTAACTTGATATATGTATAATTAGTTGTTATAAATTTATCGATTACTGTGTAACCGCTTGTCTCATTAAACGGATTTCATACAGCATTCTTGTATCAGCATCAATAATTCAAAATATCTAAGCGATACTTCATTCATAATAAGTGTTTTGATACTGATGTATTGTGACTTTAATATATGTTCAAACTGATGAAAAATGGTTGTGCACGAGTTTATGCGAAACGATTGTCATTGAATATAGTATGTTGCTAGCAGATTACAATAATGGACATATAAATTAAGAGTACTGCATTAAAGCGATGCTGGTTAAGCCTTGTTTACATTTACATCACATGCTACGTCAAGTTATTGAACAAGAACAAAAAAAATATACCGGGACTAATTTTTAGATGTTAGTCTCTGTTTTGAAATAGTTCACATTTAAATTTGATCTGACGTAAGACAATTTAATATAAGCGATAAATGAATTCAATCTCAATTCTTTAATCGGTTTTTTTATTTATTGACTGACAATTTCATCGTAAGTAAAACATTATTTTAATTACATATTTTTTAGTATTTTCTGATTTAATAAGATTCATATAACTATATCAACAAGTAGAACGTTAAAATGTCTATGTAAAAAAAATACAAAAATAAATGTGGCATAATATTTTATGATATTAACTGAAGGTTCTTGATAGAATTGCAATATAAAATTTGAATTGGTAAAACTTTGTAAAATTGCACATGTATTGTCAGTGATGATCCGGTTTTCACCTTTCGGCATCTTCAGGCATTATATCTAACTGATGCAACAGAACAGACCGAAGATGCATTCATTCGATATCATAAAAAATTGTGCCACATTTTTTTTTTGAATTTATTTCAGAATTACTTATTCTAAAATTTTTGAATGAGTATTGTTATAGAAACACTACTACAATACGTGAATTTATGCAGAGTGAAGTCCATCTACGCATAATATAATATATGAAAAGAGATAAGTTACACAAATTATATCAGATCGTAGTCAACTAACAATGATGATTCTAATTGATCAAGTAAAATGATCGGTGTAGTATTATGCACTTGTGTATGACCAGCTGAGCCGGTTAACCAGAGGCCACGATCTCTACGTATAATCACATGGACCTGCCAATCCTCGCAAGTGGCTAACACTGGTTAAGGGGACCAAATTAATTCATATGCGAGACGCGTAAAAATACCTGTTTCGAACGCTAAGATCGGCAAGTACCGAGGGCCGCGTACCAACTAACTGAGAGAGATCTTTTTGTTAGGAAAGTTCGATTAGCATAACAAATATGGGAACATGGATGATAAATGCACAAAAACTCTGAAGAGAACATCTTATAAATAATGCTAGTAAGTATGTGCAACAGCAAAAAAGTAGTATTTTATATTCAACACTACACCAAGGCTACTGCGATTATAAACACAGTTGAAGCAACAGCTTTCAAAGCATAAAAATTATGATAAAAGCTTAATAATTGCAATAAATCAAAAGGAAGAGCATCACTTATATTGAATGCATTTGATATGAGTCAAGTTGCATCAAAGACACACATATTTTTCTATAATCTGCGTTTATTTGATGATAGAAACACATTCACAAACAAATGTCACAACTATTAAGTTTTTGAATAAACATTCATTTCAGTGACGTATTTTAAGTTTTTGTTTGAATTCAATTAACCAAAATCAGTTCAAATTCATATTTAAAAAATTCTGCCGCAATATAATCGTTATTTTTAAATTTACATCCGCTCCTAATTTAAGCATATATTCTTCTATTGATATCTATGAAAACTATTTGTTGCTTATTTCCCTCAACCTCTTTATTTTCAATAAAATATGGATGTAAAGTGTTAGACGTCATAGTAACATTACTTTAAACAAGTTTTCATTGAAATAATTGTCTTATACATTATATTTTGAATCACTATTTAAATATTGAGACTTAATACGTCAATAAAATTTTGTCTAAAATTGTGTCCATATATTTTTCTTCCTGGCTAGATTAACGACTCAAAAAAATATTCGTAAGGCTCAATTGCTCTATAAATATAAAATTCCAAATTTATGGAACGGCCGTGTGATAACACTCGTAACAGCGCCAAAATGTGCAGTGCTGTCCAATCACGAAGCAGTGTATTAAATCTTTTAAAACTATTTCCAACGCAATATTTATGCAAAAACAACAATCAATACGTATTGAAATATTTTATGTGTCTGCAAACATTAAATATATCCAATGACATGAGCTTTTATGTTAAGAAATGAAATTTGTTGTATTTTCCTTGCTTATTATTTCTAATGCTTATTGCATGTTCCAATGCTGTTTGCGACCCTGAAATATTTTAGAGATACAATATTATTCTAATAAATATTTACTAGTGATTTTTTACATTTAAAGTCAGGTTATGCCAATTCTGCACGTATATATTATTCTTAAATAAAAAATAAAAATAAATTTGGGACTGCAGATAATGCAATAGGTATTAAAAAATGATGGATACATTTCGTTTTATATAAGAAAATGTGACGAATTGTATTTTTCACGCCATTGTACTTGATGCTTATTTAATGTCTAAATTGTAACAGACTGTGCTGTTCTTATTTATATTGCACCGATGCCGAATGTAAATATAATAAAAAAAGTGTGTTAGATTGATCAAAAAAAAGGTTCTCTTTTTTTCAGTTACTTTTTAAAATTTTTCAGTTACCTTTGATCACATTATCCTGTATAATGACATTTTAAAATATTTATGCGATAAAATTGATTAGATTGACGTTAACAATAATAGAGGCAGAGCGAAACATTTAGTAAAATCAAATCGCAACAAAGTAACCATCGACGCATCAACATTATGTGATGTGAAATAAATTTAATGCATATTTACATCAAAATAAAACAATAATAAAAAAGTAAAATATGTCAATAAAGTAGCTAATAATTAACCCTACGTCAGAAAGATGGTTAATACTACCTTCTTACCAACTGTTGAAAATTTTATTGATTCAGCAAAAAGTACCGAGAATAAACGGGTTGGCTGCCTTTAAGCCAGTGCTTCGCCACCGGTGTGCACTGATATAATATGGCATGTAAATATCTAAGGATTATTCGAAAAAATAAATATTTTTTGTGAAACTTTCTGAGAAGATTACAAGAACAAGAAATTCTTTTTCCAGCATTTTTTTTTTTTTTTATAATTAAAAAAGAGTAGCTACACTCAACGTGAGAATATTTACTTAAGTGAGAAAAAGCAATTTTGCATAATATAGTATTACACCTAAAATAATTGAAACTACATAACTTAATCAATGGTGACGTTTAGAAATTATTTATTCATAAGCAAAACTAATTTTTAGTAAGAGTAACTTTTTATGATTAGTTAGATTCATTATCCTATAATGGTACATGTATATCAATACTGTTTTTTAAATCAATCATTTTAAGCGAAAAAACAGATCAGAAACTCCACCAACCAACCACAAACCACTTTGAAATTTTTAGGTACCAGAGCAGAAAAGTTTACTCGGATATTTAAAAAAAAAACATTAGCTTCCGTTAGCAATTTTTTGACGTTTTTATACTTTTGTGTGGTGTGCCGCCAAACTTGGCGAATGCTTGGGTGTGCCGTGGACAAGAAAAGGTTGCAAAGCACTGCTCAAAATTATAAATGCCCATGGATGCTGCGAGTAAAAAATAGCTCACACACGTCGCTGTAGGAAGAGAAGTCAAGTGGAAGGCGATAATCACGGCAATTGTTTATGATAATTTAACGATCGGACCCCATTACTTATTAGACGTTGCAGAATGTAAGCGGTCGAATTAATTATTGCTTTAAACAACGTTCACTTCAAGGAACCTGAAGAAGGATTATTGTACGGTTGCACATATCACTTATGCAAATTGCCGATAATGTACCTGCATTATTAATATTAATTTGATAAATGTGTTTAGGTTTTTTTGTCGTCTACGTCGCGATGTAATGAATATTAAAAGAATATATTAATTTGTAGGCGCAAGGAACTATAGGAAATTTTAAATTGGCAGTTATGTCGTTAAGTGGTTTTCAGTCCTATTTTTATAGTATGTACTATTAAATGGGTGCTTAGGCGTCTAAATGCGAAGACGTACCAAATTTATCAAAATAGAAAAAAACATACACGACAAATCATTTCACACATAACTTGCAAACCTTGACAAAACCAGATGATAAAGATGTTTTTTTTCTCAATACATATAACGGAAATCACACGCAGCGAAATTGTGGTTATCGGTTTTTGGTGAATAAAATTTACTAACGATAAAATTTATCATTCAAGTGTGATACATAAAAATATAAACTATAAATGCATACAATAATCAGTTTATAGCGATGATCAACACATTTAAAAATGTTTTGCAGTATTCAATTATTCTTACCCCATCTACCGTTTCGTCAAAAGTATGTTGAAATGTATTATTTTATTAATTTTAAAATTCGTTTCAGAACTTCATGTTTTAAATTCTTTTTGCGCTGAAACAATTGGTGTTTTTAATCTAAAAAACACTAAGATTAGTGCCATAAAAAATTATACGGGAACATTTATTTCAATAGATATATATATATATATATGTATATTTTTTTTAATAAAAGTGCGGCCGAATATTATCGAATATAAAAAAAGCTCATGCTAAGCATGCTCTTTTTAAGATACTATTAAATGCTGGTTCAAAAACCAAAAATTTCAAGTATTATTGAATGAAGATGCGTGTCAAACGCAAACACAATTCACATCAAGACTAAACGTTGCGCAATAAACAATATCGTTTAAAAGCAAGAGAGAAACTTTTAACGAAAATAAATGGTTCTGATGAGGGCGTAAGCCGAAATAGCTATCAACTATATACCTAATATATTTTGGAGAACTATAATACATTGCTTTTTTTCCACCATGCTAAAATAAAATGGGGTTCACTTTAAAAAAATCTGCAATATTAACCGATACACTTATATTAATCCATCGTAAAATAATTTGAAATTGATATCTTTGCAAATACACTCGTTGTGCAACAAGTTGTATGGTATGTTTAAAAGGATCATTCAATAAATTACTAAGGTAATATTTGAATCTAATTCTCAACTAAAAAATAAGAAGCAGGGTGAGTTTTTCTTAATTTGACTGAAAGAAGGAAAAGGATTAAAATCAAAAAACAATAAATCCCTTGTGTTTTAGGAGCAATGAGGCGGGACTTCAAGTTATTGTCGCATTAAAGGAGTAAATATTTCCAAAGTTACATTCCTTCTCGACTGTCATATGAGTGATATTAAACAGTAATCATACTGATAAATAATCTAATGGGTCGATTAATACCGTAATCGCAGAAAAAAAAATCGTGTACAAAGTGATAGCCGATGTCGCGAGATAAATTATTATGAAACGCAATGATGATTCTGAGTGACACTTTGGGTTGATCGTGACAAGAAGTCAAGCTTTTATTTTGAACAAAATATAGTTGGCAAAAGACGAACGATATGAATTAAAATAATATTGTAAATATTTTTTCTTGAATAAGTGAGTAAAGAAGAATTCCATTTGGTTTTTTAACATTTCATTGTGGGGTTACACTTTTTTCTAAATGGATTTATGCAATACTATCGAAAGGTATATTGCCCCAATACTATACGTAATAACAAGGCGCTTAAATAAAAACATACTTTAAAAAAAATATTTAAAATTAACCTAATATTATTAATTGTAAGGTTGCAAAACAGGTCATGAATATATTAAGTACAAAATGTATTTTATTGTAATTATTTAGTATAATCTTCAGTACACTCGATAAAATTTCATAAAAAATCTGCAAAGGTTCGGGAAGCAATAATAGATAAATATGAAAATATTAAATACTTATTTACGTGATGATTTAGTGAAAATTGTAAAGAAAAATAACGCAACAGAATATGTTTTTTAAATCGCTCTCCTTCTTTTGAACATTTAATAATTCGGCAAGCCGAACAAATCGATTGTATTAAACAGCATGTTTATGTCATTTGATTTATATCATTTCAGTCGCCTTTTAAAAAGTTGTTTATGAGACGCTTAAAATGTGTAATAATGATAAATTATGTGTGAAAGCTTTGTAAGAAGTTGAGTGCAACTGAAAAAAATCTCATAAAATTGACAGTCAAAATTATGTGATTTCGTATTTACATTCCGAAAAAAATTCCAATTGATGTGTCAGACATAATTTTTTTATCAAATGTAAATATTTAAAGTGGCGAAATTACTTACAGCTAAGTCAATAAATTGTATTTGTCACCCATGACATCAACGAAAAACTATTTCCGTTCACGCCATCACCCCTTCTTGTTCATGATCTTTTCTACAGATGAATTGATACTGTATCGATGTGGCAATAATGTGTTAAAGAAGTTTTTTTATGTAACATTAATCAAATAGATCGTACATGAAAACTTATGAACGAAAATTCTAATTCTACTCGCTTGGTCTCGAGCATATCTCTAAAAACGATAAGAAGTTCCAAGTTTGAACGCAGGTAAATCTAACCTAAGCTTACCAGATTTATTGAACGCACACAATCAGTTTTCGTCAAGAGTTTGTATGAATATTTTATGTACTAAATATTATGTGTAGTTAATCTCTTTAAAAAAGTTAAGATTTTTCTCCGTAAGCTTAAAATTGTTTCAGTGTAGCAGTGTATATGAAAAAATATACATTAATCGTTAATTGATGATTGGACCATGAACGATAATCTCTTCTCATCTTAGCTTGTCGCTTAATAGAAAATGCGAGATGTGACAATTCGACATATAAGAAAACCATTCAAATACACTGTATATTTCAGCTCCACTTAAATTACAAATAAATTACTCATCACTTTGAATGCCATTAATATTAAAGGAGCTTAATACTAAATACCTTTTGTAAAAAAATACTGCTTGAGTTTCACGGTATTAAGACGTCACGACACATTGGAGAAATCTTGAGCTGTCATTTTGAATATTACGGTCCGTCAAATTGTCGATGCATTGGTACAGGTGCTTTGGGAATGATGTGCTGCAAACTTAATAAATACTTATCCGAAAAAATGGATGACGTATTCACTTTAATTAAGTTTTTATTCAATCTAAGCATACCGAAAAATACATAAATAATGGGAAGTAACACCATTGTTTTAATATTATATAGTCAGTTTATTACCTGCCATTGTTCGTTTTATGTAAATCATATTAATTACAAATATTATTGGATTATGGATTCAAAATGGAAACACAGTGAGTTAGTAATCAGGCTTTATTTACAATTAAAAATTGTTATATTAACCTAATACGTCATTTAGTTTCACAAAAACTTCACAAATATACAGAAATGATTCAAAATTTTAAACACTAGTGTCAATAAATTGCTCCGAAAATTAGTATAGCATATTAAATTAGATAAAATAATATTATCAGCTACTGAGATTTTTTTTCGTAAATTTATGATATCGACAGAAGGTTTTTGATAAAATTGCAATATCAAATTCGATTTGTTGAAACTATATATGATTCCACATGTTTTGTCACTAAAGACCCGGGTTTCTCCTTTACCCGAATGCAACAGAAATGACAAAGTCCGTCAGTTTTGTTGCATCCGTTTGATGGAATTCTTGAAGATGTTGAAATGCGCAGCCCGGGTGACAAGACATGTGGACCCGTACAAATTTTCAACAATTCAAATTAAATAAGATTAAAATTCCATCAAGCACCTTCAGTCGATATCATAAATTAAATGAGATTTAATTTTTTGGCACGAATTAAATATCCAGAAAATAGTCCTATATAAAACTTCTTAAAGTCTTTATTGTGTGTTAACGTTGGCGTTGAACCTTTAATAAGATTTAGGACAAATATTTTGAATATGAAAATTCTTAATTTTAGTCAATAATATATTGAAAAAAATCTAAACTGTAAAATGTGCATGTATTTCGTATTATTGCAAAGCAATACGCTTAAAAAGTACAAACAATATATTAAAAATTTTGTTTCGATTGAATATTCTACAAAAATTAAGACACAATGTCTTGGCTGCATATGACGTTAAAGTACCGAAATATAAGCAATAGTTTAATTGAAAACATATTTCTAATGACATTTGTATGTAACAGTATTTGCCTGAGAAAAGGATTATTGCTGTGAAAAGCACCTGCCAATACGAAGGAATTTAGCTAGTAATATGAATACAAAAGTTACATAAGTTATCATTTTGATATATAAAGAAGAGTTTATCAATATAAACATTCGTAGATAACCTAGATACGCAATAACGGATGTATTGTTGATATAGGTTATGCATTAATCGACAGATGTGGGAAGATAAATATTTCTTAATAAAAAAGATGCTTGATATACTGTCAAAATTGAAGCTGAAAATCTTGTTATCTTCCGGTCGAAAACGAAATAGAGTATCTTTTTTTATACTTGAATAAATTAAGTTGTGCAATGAAGAGAAGTAAGTTATGTCTAAAATTGTCTAGTTAGTTAAAACCTCAGAAAATCTCACTTCCTCCACTTTTCGCCAAATCATTAAAAAACCCGATAATCGTGTGTTCAAAACCACACTAATATCACTTTTAAGGTGTTATCTGGTACTTCTTGGTTGAAGGGTATTTTATTTAAATAATATAAACACAATGTTTAGTACTATTTTCACTATTATATATTTTAATGACCATGACCGGTTTCACTCATCGCGAGCATTGTTGATTGATAATACCCGCGTAACAAATCAAAACATTGTATTTTTTATAAATTTTGAGTTAATAATTATCAGGTATACAAAACAAATGGCCCGAGAACTAATAAAGAAAATTATAGATAATCATACAAAATATATGAAAACTTATAATTATTAATATAATTTATGACATCGACTGAAAGTGCTTAATGGTATTTCAATATAAAATTTAAATTGTTACAACTCTGTACGATTCCACATGTTTTGTCACTAAAGTCAGTTCTGTTGCATCCGTGTGATAGAATTCCTGAAGATGCCGAAAGGCGAAACCCGGGTCGTTAGTGACAAAACATGTGGAATTGTACAAAGTTGTAACAATTCAAATTTTATAATTATTAGTTGACAAATAAAGTGAGAAGGACTTAATTACATTATACTTATCTGTAACCAAAAATACAGCCGAATTTTTAATAAATTTAGAATCGAAGAATAATTCTAAAATATGAGAAAATTTAACAATCAAATTATGAACACTTAAATAATTTTAGTAAGAAATTAAAGTAGTAGAAAACCAAATTAACTTTGAGAAGGTGGACGTACAACTACCATAAATATTACAATATAATTTCATACAACTTGGATTTACATCATGTTGTTCGTTAAAAATAAATATAAGCTAAAGGGAAAACTATTGGGCGATACATGTTTGTTATATTTAATCGCTTTTATATGAAAGCCATTTTTTTAAATTAATCTATCGACGTCATCACAGCAGTATCTACAAAATATTACCTAAAATCTTCATGTACAATTTTTCCCCAAATAAACGTAGTATTTTATATTTAATCTACAGTTACTTTTTGTCACAAAGTATTGTATCTATATGCTGACAAATGAGAGCAGTACACAAGCCACAGGGCTATTTTCTTCGATTATTAATCAAAAATAACTAAGCACTTATCTATGGAGCCACCACAAACGGTGGGCCGCCCGCGCATTCAAAGTTGATTGATCGATTTAGCTATTCTCTATATGTTCGTTAAGTGGACCTGTGTGGATGCTGAATTTTAATAGCTGGTCAGTGTCTAATCGACTCGAAGCAACACGATAGAGTATAAAAAAATTAATAGAGACCTCTACAGAAACATCACTCTTCTAATCACAGTTTGTCCCTGTTAAAAATCTAGGCTATGAAAATAAAAGACTGCACCGAATTGCAATAGATGATACATATGAACAATCTACCGTCGCTATTGTGTATAACATGTTTATTCCAATATAACAGGAATGTTTTGTAGAAAGAAATATTTTTTCATGTTTAAAAAATGGGTGGTGAAGGTATTTTTCATTAGTCTAAAGACTAAAAATAAAGTTTTAATTCTTTAATAAAAATCACTAGCTTCGGCAAGTTAATATTTATTACATTTTGTTTTATATGAATTGATTGAAACATAAAAAAATATAGCGCGTGAATGAATTCTTATAATAAATGCAATAAAAACCACGGCAAATGACCGTGAAATTTCTTAAATTTACATATATTATGTATCGAACAAGCGAGTGAATACATAAAAAAAGCTCTTCCAAAGCTGCAGTCAATTGGTGGGCAAAGTATGGAAGCTCGTTCGGCGGATTAGACCTTTGTTAATCGCTTGGCTAAACATCGACCAGACACATGACTTAGCGTCAACTTTGGATTGTTGGGGATGACACACAAAGCTTGAAAAGGCTCGTACAGCTGTGTTATTTCGGTTTTATCAGCGCATATATCAATGAATTACATTTATTAAAAAGGCATAAAACGATTTCTTAATTCATACTTGGGAATGTGTTTTTTTTAAATGAAATAAGTTTTAAATCTACAATAGGAAATCTACATCTACCTACATCTAGCACCTTCGTTCAATTAGAAAACAGTAGAAAAAAGTGTCAATCGAGACTAGAAAACTAAGTTGTCTTATAAATATAATTACGTTTTCAAAATGGTGTTAAGATGAGATTATTACACTGAATAAAATTCACTTTAGCGAAACTTTAGGTTGTGGCGTTCAAATGGTAGCATACAAAAACTGACTGATAAAACGAAACGGATTTAGTATTAGTTTAATAATTTATTAGCATAAAAATTAAATCAACAAGAGACGTTTATTTTTTTGTTTACATTCAATCAGTCTTACATTGTAAACCGTCGTAAATTCACGAAAACAGATGTTATGAAAAAGAATTTTAGTACACGATGAAGTGCTTAATAAAATCACCCTTGAACGAAAACATTCAATAATATGCAGCGTTTATTGTTAGTAGTCAAGACAGTTTAATGTGTTTACTCTGAAAGTGTTGTAACTGCAAATAAATTTTCATCGTTGAACATTCTGCAAGTTGAAAAGAAAGTCATTTTGTTTTGAATTTTACAATATAGCTGCATGTACAAAAATCGTTTTCAATTTAAAATGGCGTGAATGACGTACACTATAAATATTTTTACACTTTTAACTTCGTACACTATTAATACTTTTTTTCTATCAATGATTCTGAATTCTGTTTCACACACATATGAAAAATGTCTGAATCAGGCTTATAGATATTGAGTTTAAGTATTATACAAATTTTGCCTATACGAGTGGGATTAAAGCCTGATAAATTTCAATTTTATTCAATAAAAATAAGAACTTTTTATTTGATTAGGTAATTGCGTTTGCTATAATTTATTCCAAGTTATTATGTGCCATTTATACCATGATAAAATAACATGAACAAATAATTAATCAATAAGCTTTGTAAAACTACTCATTTAACTTATGTGTATTTACAGCACAAAAAAGGTAACTTCATTTGGATACAAAATACAGTTTTTAAGTTGGATTTTCTCTGAGAGCGTATCCCAACTTTCCGTTTACTATATATTTTGTCACTAGATTACTTCAATATTTGTGTACTGATGTTTAAGGTAATCTGTATGACTCTTTGAATACTAACGTTTATCAATGGGCTAAAAATTATTATCAGTTTGTAAAAATCATTTAATGGAAAAAAAAATTACAAATACGTGTACAATATAATGAAGAGGCGATTTTAATTCTATTCTGAAAGAAATGATGAATATTTCGTTATACCAGACACAATTTAAATGTTTAATTTTATGAACATCGTTAAACCTACTTTTCTTTGATGAAATTTCAAATAACCTATGAAATTAAGCTTTTCGTTGGACGGCAGAAATAAATGTTATGTCGACGAGTAAAATGTGTTTTACTAGGCCGAGTGCACTTTACAAATATAAAAGTTTACGACGCAAGGTACAATGCAAGAGAGGCAGTCAAGTTTGTCGGACAGAAAATTCGAAATATTGTATGATTCAGATTTATTTTACCGGCTCGTAAAAAGCATTTCAATAAACACCGTGACGATGGGAGGATGCACAACGGATTGAAAACTTAACCAGGCTTATACGAAAGTCGTAATAACAATACGTACATCGCCCACATTCTCCAATAACACAATGTTGTAGGTTATAACGACACATTTTTGTAAGTTGCACATTCAAGTTTCTCTATTATTTAATCTTTTACTTTAACCTGTATCTTTAACATTTCAATAATTATTACATTTGACTCATAAACTAGTTTGCTTGATGTAATTTTAATATCAAATTTGATTTGTTGAAATTTCAGATCTACAGAACTGACTTAAGCGTCAGTTTTATTGCAACCGTGTCATAGCATTCCTGAAAATGACAAAACATGTGGAAATGTACAGTCTCAATAATTAAAATTTTCCTAAACTTGAAGTATAAATTCGAGTGCATGAAGGACGAAACATTGGTCGTGAGTAACAAACTATATAGACAGATATTCGCCGATTCAAATTTGACATATATGTAACAAATTTGGCATATGATCTATTTTGTCTTTGTTTACGTTTTTCTATTAATCTTTGTTTATACACATTCATCGTGCATGCACCTTTTTTAACATCTACCCAAAGGGTCGAGTGCTTCGCACCTCACCGAAAGTAACGAATATTTTAGATTCCTAACTTCTAAAAAGAAAACTGGACCGACTGATTTTAATTGCTATTGTATAAGTAACGATAGTATACAAAAACAATAATTTAATGAAATAATAAGCTTCATACGTCTTTTATAAGTGCCTGCTATTTGCACGACAAGCACGATTTTATTTAAAAAGTAAAACTCTCAATTATAAAGAAGTAAGGAAACCAGGCAAAAGAAATATATGTGAAATATTCAGAATTGATTTTCTAAGACTACTACCAAAATATGTTTCAGCAACAAATATTATACTATATTTTCGTCGATTTCATTAAACGATTCGAATAAATTGACTGCAATTACTGCACGTTTAGTTCAAATCCACAGTTGCAATTTAAACGGCAATGCTGGCCTGCGTGTGCACAAACACACCGTATAAGTAAGTTATCCAATAATAACAAATCTGAATGTATTGGCAATTAGTTTAAGTACAGTTAGAAACCAGATAACACAAGTTTGCTTGCTTATTAGGAAAGCAAACGGCGACTATGAACACCAACTGTTGCAAGCTAAAAAAAAAAAAAATATAATGACCACACGAGAACAATTACTCGAATGCGATAAGCAAATTACTTGAACTTATTGCAACTAGAAAGGGGTTGTCGAGTAAACAGTAGTAGATAATGGGAAATGGGTGAAAAATAAAGCAATTGTTCGTAGAAACTATAAAATACTACAGGGTGACCGTAGGGTCTACTCCGGGATTGAAATACGTTGATTAATCGATCTTATGTGTTTCTTTGCACGAGTCTTACTATAGATCTTATCTTTTTTTTCTTTATTATTATTCTGAATAGACTATAACCCGAAATGATAGATTGCCCTCTCTCATTATATTATATATCAGCATTTGACTTTTTCCCAGGACAACTTTTGCGGGGTTGCGTCAGTTCGTAAGCATTTTATTTTGTTTACAAAGTCTGGTGCTTTATTCTCTATTTATAATAAGTTAGCATTATAATAAGTTATAATTGTTTTATAATGGTAAGCATACTATTCTTATGAAGCATTACTCTGTAGACTGATGAAAATATCTGAGCTGCTTCTTCAAAATGTGTCTCAGTTAATATGATTTCCGTCACTGGCTTTGACCGCTTAAATAACGGTCAAAAATTAGTCAATAAAAAACAAGGAAACGCACGTTTCCGCGATAAAAATACAAAATTTAAATCTATGTTTTAGTTATCAAATGAAGTGGAAATGTAACCGCATAAACATGCCGTAAAGAGGCACGGCAAACATAAGGTGCTTTCATTTGATGTAATAATACTGAAAATTATAGTCCAACCGTATGGCCTGTGCAAATGATTAGGGATCTTTCTAGGAAATAAACGTTCACAATCGTAGAACAAATTACGTCTCGGCGACATTGTCACGAGGCTTCCGCGACCGGATAAGAAATAATCATGTAACTCCTGCATTATAATAACTGTAATCTTTACAGAGTAAAATGTATGTTATGTATGCGAGTGGCTTAAGTTCTTAACATGTTTATGAATCTGCGTAAATTTGAGTAGCTAAGTGTTTTACGGCCTGTTATTTTTTTATGGGAATTATCATGAATTTAAACGGCAGACGTAATAAACAACTGCGCTTACTTAACAACTTACTAAACAACAAAGAAACATAATTTTATACGTAAATTTACAAAACGATTAATTAACTGTCATCTCACTCATATATATAAATCAAAAAATATTTAACATGCAATGAAAATTCTTCAATGTAGTAAGTCCGAAAATAAATTTCAAAACGGTACATTCAAAGCAAAGAAAATTCAAATGATGATTATTTAAGTAAGATTATTGGAATCACGAGGATATACTATACTGATGAATAATTCAGCATCCCATGAAATAAATTGTATACATTTTCACACTTCGTGCATTAAGACATATCGCTTTAATGCACGAGGAAGTGGCTATTGTATTTTTTTCTAGCAATCATTGAAGCGCAAATATTTGTGACGATTATTTTTTTTAAAAATCAATATAAAGAATATGTATTAACTACGAGTAAAAGAAAATATTTTTTCACACTTTCACGTGTAACGTAAAACATCAAATTTTGTACGATTCAAACTCAATATTGAAATTATACTAAGCTTAATAATTATTGGATTTTATTAAAAGACTGCAGAAACTCCTGTCAAAGCCATTTAAAGCCCAATATATATGAAAAAAAATAATATGGCTTGTAACAAAAATTACGTTTTTTGAGGAAATAAAGAATTATATATGACAAAATATTTTCTGAAAATTAATGAAATTATGACGCGGTAAAAAATGTTATTGCAACAAAGTTTTATTAAGTAATTGCTAATTTAATCGATAATATAATATTATGACGTTGAATAAAATCCACCATAGCAATGAACAAAAATTTTTAATATATATCGCAGTTGAAAAAGGCAATTTGATATTCTGTTTCAATTACGGAGTTCCGCATACATTAATCATTGTAAAATTGTGACTTTAATGGCCGGTTTTCGCAAGTTTTCAGCAACACTGTTATTTACGACGTGTTTTTTCATAGCTACAGTTATCATGTCCTCAACTTAGTTGATAAACGGAAACACCAGGAGATTGCAGTCATCCAAACAACTGCATACTGTGTTTATGAATTTGTGGTTTTTATTACATTCAGAACCCAACACACAAAAGATTTATCGAGTTTAATAATAGATATTCAATCAAAGAAAGTGAGATACATATGATGAATGGTGCACCTAAGAGTAAAAAAGCATCTAACCATAACAGATACCAAAACTTATTGATCGGATTGAAATAATCTAATTTAACGTAAAATAATTGAATTATATGTTATTTAAAAAAATATTATTGAAGTCCTTATCAGTATCGCGGCATTTGCAATAAAAATATAATAATTCAGGCAATATTTTCTTTTTTGAATATAGTGACATATGTTAATCTGTCACATTTTATTGAAATAAATATACTAAATCAAATAGCCATTGATAAATTACTTAAATTCAACAAGACTATTTATCACTGACATAAAGTATTGATGTGTAAACAAATTTTCCATGTACTACATATTTTTTGATATTTTATTGTACGTGAGTCGCGTAGGCGTTGAGTAAAATATAGCACACGGAAACTTTCAAAAGAAATACAATACGCAGAACAAAAAAGTTACAACGAGGTTTTTGAGCTCATACAACACAAGTACATGAAATCTTTTTTGCTGTTTCAGAGGTGTGAAAGACAAAATAAACCTTTCTTCGTGACATTTTAATGTTCAAAAAAAGCATTTTTGACTTGATAAATGATTACAGGTGATAATCGTCCAGTGGTGTAGAAGAAGATGTCAAAAGAACGGATTTTTAATGCTGACAACGATCATACGGAGCATTTAACATGACTTGGCGAATTGTTTATACTTGAAAAAATATGTACACCCAAATTGGCGTAATCTTTTAAGAAATCAAATTTTCTCTTATAAATAAGTGTTTATTGTTATTCTGATGGTATCTGGGTTTTGAAATTTTTACTATCATATATATGTATATACTACATCATTGTGAGTATTTCAGTGTATATTTAACAACAGGAGTGCTTTCTTTTTTTTCTATGCATCGTTTCAAATTATGATATTTGTAAATTAAAGGTTGCTTTCAGTTTAATATTAAGCCATAAGAAGGTCTATTACAGCTGCAAAATTGTTGACGAATTTACTTCAGGTTTATTTCAAATAATGTAGCATAAAGTTATGTGTAATATGAGTTGTACCTTTTTTGGTAATTCTTATATATGTGAATCGATTTACAATCATTTAACATGTTCTTGATGCTTCTTGGGATTTCTTTAACATGTATCAGTCTACAAGTGATCTATACTATCGGTGAAATATTACACGTTCCCAATACGTTCGTTTACAATGCCTTCCCGAGTTCCTTGCCGCCGCCTCACTCCTAATACCTAACGCATTTATTCTCGCTCAATATGCGATTTTTCTAGGTGCCATGATTCGATATTAATCTATGATAGATCATTTCTTTTTCTTAAGTTCTTAGTGATTTTAAACAATTCCGTATATTTAGGTAACTTTACTATTAGCTTGTTAATGAATAACTTCAATTGTTGTAATTTTGTACGATTCCACATGTTTTGTCACAAACGACCCTGGTTTCGCCCTTCGGCATCTTCAGGTATTCCATCTCAAGGATGCAACAGAACTGACATATTCAAGTTTGATATTGAAATTCCATCAAGCACCTTCAGTCGATATCATAACTTATATTGTTAATGAATGTTTTAAAATGATATCTCAAACTTAAACTTAGATAAAAGCTATGATTCACATACGGCAATATGGTGGTTAGCGTTATCTATCTAACGCCGTAATAATAACAGAGCATTGAATGATCTTTGATTTGTGGCCGTCAAAAGTGCACACCACGCGAACATAAATCATCTTAATTTAACGAAAATCTATGTCTTGCGGTACGGCCATACAAAGAGGGCAAGTTCATTGTCGAAACGTAACGGTTCAATTTGGCACGTCATAGTAACGTCAGTTGCAACGCAACAAAATGAAATGCGAGTTGATTTCAGTTTGAAACGAAATAGCATGGAAACTTTAATAACAACGGTAAATTTTCACAAGCGTTTAGCGATTACATTCACACGAAAAGAAAGGAGATAAGGATATTGATCAGCGGTTAAATCATCCTTATGTATTGTGTTCGGTACACACTAGAGATTTCAATCGACCAAATCTCGAAAATTTAAATTTCGAATTATTTGTTTTTTTTGTTGATTTTCGAAAATTCGATAAATTATTCAAAATGGTGTTGACATTAGAACCATGTGGGAGTAAGAGGTGTTTGATACATCATTTGACATTTATGCCGTTGAACCAAAAATGCATATAAATTATTATTGAAAAAAAAACGTTAAGATATTTGCTCTGAAATTCGTTCCCATAGGTAACGCAGACTTACTGAACAAAAATATGTTACATTAAATTAAATATGCAAATAATTTGTATTTTGCTAAATCCATCATACTTATTTAATAATTTGACTTTGTTACGCAAAGATAGCTTCCTTATGAAATCTTTAAAGATTATATTCAAAACCAACACATTAATTATGCGACGTGCGGTGTAAAATAATTATACACGAAAATATTTTCTTCTGTAGAGTATGAATTGATTATAAAAGACAGCTCGTTTCGTTATAACTGTAACAAGTATATTATCTATCCAAGTAACAAGGCGTAAAACTAAATTGGAGTCACCGAGCCCAGTAGCTATTCGATCAATCATGTTAAAACAAAAGCGTGAAATAATCCATTAAATATAACAGTTCTAATACTATAATACATTAACTAAATGATTAATAATGTAAAACAGTTTAGCAGCACGATTTTTGATGCGTTGTCTAGATTTTGTAATAATTACAACAAAAAAAAAAAATATTTAAATATACGGTGACTTGAATTCACGAAACAACACACTAATTAGTAAATTAATTTGAATACGGCGAATTAATTACGTGAATATATTTTTATTACCAAGCTGATATGGTTATATTTTTGGCTGAATTGACAAGAAATAAAAACAAATAAACAGAAAAATATAAATTAAACATGTCTTGATTTGCAAGCCGTTAGTTTTCTAATATGCGCTTCGTCTAAAATAAAGAATTCGACTATAAGAAAATTGCTGTTCGTTCCGTTTTCGAACGAAAATATTATCGCAAATATCCCTTGTGCAAAATAACATAAGATGTAATCCCGATTCTAGACTGACTACAATTGCGAAAGACGAAACTATTCCCCTTGTTGACAGAGGTGGTAGTCATAAATATTAAATTAATACCGAAAAACCAAAAGAAAAGATAAAGTTACGTTGGTTGAGAATTGTAAGTATCATATATTATATGTATATCAAATGTCAGTAAACTTTGCTTTTCCGGTCAAGTTTGTCTGTTCATTTATATTATATAATGTGCTCTCTGTCAATAAATTAATGTTACACCGTTGCAATTTGTGTGTTTCTGATAAAGGATAGATTTACACCTTTGACTAATGATTTATCGACAAGATTTTTTAATATTTTATTATTTATTTCAAAATAGTCCCTGCCCCGCCGTACTATACAATTGACGACAACGTGTGGTATAACAGGTCAATAAACTAAAGAATTATTATAAGACCATATGTAAATAACAGACCTCATGTGAACAAAACAGGTAAAAAATGTTAAATATTGCAACTGTCACATGGAATTTTTTGCGAGACAAACGACTTTTCACATAAAAATTAATATACGGTATTGAAAAATCATTAATACGTATTATAGACTCGAAGAAATCTTTAATACATGTGCAAGAAAAATAATTATACCCATAAACTTTGATGGTTAACATTTAATTAAAAAAATATTTTATTACGGAACGCCGCGTACTCATAAAATAACAATGACGTAATTTTATAATCGCATGACAGATGCACATTAAAATAAATTATTTAATTATTGAAAAATATTAAAAAATAAAATCAATGTATATTGTATACCAAATTTTTATTAAATGGCGTCATTACTTGATAACAACTATAGATTTCCATAAATTTACTCACCGTTTTCTGTGGGCCAATAGCCATGTCACAAAATACAAGCAAGCAGAAAATTATTATAAATTTCTTTTTGAAAATATAACTATCAAATCAATAAACAAACTAAAAAAAAATATTTTCAAATATACTGGCGATCTCTTCAAAAAAAAAAAAGTTGCATGCATTTTGATCTGATAATTCTGAAGCTTAGTGCCCTTAATAAACTAATCGCTATAAAACATAAACGTTTTATTAACAATTAACTTATTTTATTCAATATTTGGCGATTAATTATTTCATTATTTTTAGCCGATATAAGGCTGTCGTCATGTGATAAGAGATGTATATATATATATATGTAGTTATTTTTTTCATAAACATACAGTGACTTAAAAAGATTATGGTTGCGTATACATTAATTAAATTGACCAACAATTTCCTTGGTGATACATTAATTCAAATAATATAAATTCCAACTGACCGGATATAGTCGAGATATGTTTTACCATAAAGTATATATAATTTTTAAATAACGGTGTAAATGCGCAACTTCTAAATCACCGGATTTATTCACACAAATCTCCGGCGACAATGAATAAACAGTTATACTACAAAAGCTTTCGCAAGATGAAAGGATTTCTGCGAATCAAAGCTCCACACAGGGGTAATTTAAATACGTGGACTTCAGTTTATGTGACTCAACAACAATACCTGCAAAATCGCGCTTCTCGGGCCCTTATCTCGTTGGCCTCTCGCATTACATTATATCATTAAAACAAGCTATTCATTTCCAATAACGCTTATCGGTGGCAAGGGTTCCGTTCTTCGCAGTGCCGAATATAATGCAAAGCTCCTTTATCGCCCGCTGTATTCAATTTATTTATGAAGCGGTCGGCCATAATGCACGGCGAATCAGCACTGAAAGCTTTTGTCGTTGAGTGGTGTATTTATTTACGGGATTAAGATAAATCGCGATGCATTTTGCGCGCATTGCCTTGTTAATATAGCTGATATTATCACGCGGAATGTGTTATACTAGGTAAGTCACAGAGTGTTCTACTAAAACAAGCAACTAAAATTCTATCAAGACAAACAAATTTATCACACAAGCGCCATAATTGGAACTGTTGGAATATACAGATATATTTATTTACATACTTAAGATTCTTTTTAATCCTACGATTACTGACCATTTTCTATCAAAATGCAATAAATTTCGTGATTATAATATATAAATATATATATATAATCTATTTATTTAATTGATTGATTATATATTTTTAAAAACACTGTCCTGAAAATATTTGTGAAAACCGCTGTAAGATTAGTGATTTATTTCAAAATTATATAAATATATTATTATGAATTATTTTTATCTTTCTCATTTAAAACGCTTAAAAGCTCAATTCAACCACATTCACTTTAAATGTTTACCTGTTTCCGATATTCTTGTCAGCTTTTCAATATATATATTAACACGTACTTATTAAAGTATTTAATAACGAGTAAAAGGTATTCAAAAACTTACCTTAAATAAAATGCAATTAGTTTTATTGTCAAGAAAGGTTTTGAGCACTTACTATTATAGATTTTGATTGACTTCTTACCTACAAAAAAAAGAAATACAATATGAGTAATCACACGTTTAAATAAAAAAAATAGTTTCGCAAAGAGTAAAATATCATAAAATGTTTAGTGTGAGTTCGCATTAAGCTTGAAATTCATGTTCAGAATCATCCTGTTTTTCAAAATATAACGTAACCTGAATAGGTACCAGCGCAAAACCGTTGCGTTAAACAATAAATGATGTTGAGATAAATAATTCAGTTTCCTTTAACCTGTTGAGAAATATTGAGAAACTTTTAATAGTATCGATGTAAGAATATTACTTAAGCAATAATTATTCCGAAACGAAAATAATATTGGTGTGTACAGCAATATAATGAAATATAAAATAAACAACACTCACATCAGTCATTGAAAGTGTTGTAAAATATGGGAGCAAGTATCAATATTAGCTTAGACTAAATGAGCATTCACCAAAGCCTAATTGTAAGGTGTAGATATTCACAGATAAACTCCAGACTTCATGCAATTCTGCGAAAACGGCATTGTGTTGCATATAAGTAAAGTAAGACTTGCATTGAGATGTAAATCTCTAATATTATACTTAAAAAGCTTATAAGTAATTAGTAATAACTGTAAAAAATGAGACCGATACATGATAAAACTATAACGATAAAGAAGTTTTCTAATAATATTTTATCATAAAAACGATTTTATTTTAATAATATTTAAATCACAAAAGTTCGTTATAACGGAAAGTATAATATTGATTGAATCGACATTCACTTGGTAGACTTCATTATAACACGGTGAAAAAATAGCAATGTATTTTAGTTCTACAAAATTATTTTTCAAATATAGTTGATACCTATTTCGGCTCACGCCATCGTCAGAACTATGCTTAAACTAACATTTGCTTATCTATATATAGCTGTGTAGAAAAGGTACACAATACATCTTCTCTCCTGTTTTAACGACCTAGCCTGTTTCCTGTTCGCAATAAAACTAACAATTTTAAATAAAACTAAAAAGGCGGCTATATCAATAAGTTTACATATGGCACGGAAATGATCCATTACAGAAACAATAATAGAAAGTATAATAGATTTCAGAAACAACCGAAAGTCCGTAAACATACTCAATAAGTAAAAAAAGTGTATATGCAGAGTGATCACGTATTAGTCAAATCATAACATTGCTTACAAGCGGTGGCGTTTGGATACAATGAAAGATTTTTTTCGCATTTTTTAAATTTGTTTCACACAATCCCGTTGTACCGAGGTAACTGTCTGCAAATAATTCAATACCCCAACATTGATTAAACTTGTTTTAATAAAAAAAAATACTCAATTTGATACATATAGTAAAATATTCCTTAACAGCCTTTGCACAGGAAATCAAATCGCGTGGGTTGCATGATATAACATTTTATGATTCGTTTCGGACAAATTGCATTTTTTTTCAATTAGGCGAGATTCCGAAATCGGCAGAGAATTCGTTACCAATTAATACGAAACGAGCTGGGCGGGTACGATGTCCGAATACGCCGGTCCTATTCAATTACGTTAATATGTAGAATTCAAACATGTTTTGGGGTTACGTATAAAGACGTTTATAATTGCGTAATTATTTAGAACGGACTAGATTTATTATAGTTCGTGGGTGCAATCTCTTCGAAGAATCTTTAAAATGTAAGCAATATTATGTAAACAAAGATTAAGAGTATTATGGAAACTTCTTATTTCGTCAATATAAATGCAATATGTAAATCCATATATTTAAACATTAAGTATTTCATTTAGCATATGATTCGACAAATTTATACGACCCAAAAATCAAGCAATAATATATACCAAATCATTTTGATGGATTCGGTGGTAACTTTATGCAAGTTCATTTTAATATAAAATTTGAATAACATTGATTATTTTACGCGCTGTGCTACCAATTGTGACAGGTGTTTCGTCTCTTTCAGATGTTTTAAATAATAAAAACACATTTTTTAGTACTTATTTCCACAATATATTTATTGATCGGGACCGCTTTCGCTCATCGCAAGCATTATCAACTGATTATAATCTTTCAGATGTAACTACAGGTTTACTGTCGCAATCAGTAACACATCACGTGGAAAAATCAGAGATATTTTAAATTTAACAGCAAAACATTTGTTTTCCTTCTTCAGCTCTACGCAGTTATTAATAGGTAGAAAGAGAAAAAGAAATGTGTAGCGAATAATCCAATTGAAGTTAAGCGACAATTTATTTGTTTTTCCACTTTAGCAAGACTTTTTGAATGTCAAAACAAAAAACTCAATGGCAAGAAATATTGCTATATTGCCGTCAGTTTTATTGTATACGTGTGAAAGAATGCTTAAAGTTGTCGAAACACGAAACCCGAGCCGTGAGTGACAAAAGATATGGAATTGTGACAATGTTTCAACCATTCAAAAACGCCATTTTGCGTTGAAATTATTTTTCTTAGATGGTTATATGATTCCGATGAATCGAAGAGAAAGGAAGACTTGAGGATTGACTTATTTTCTTAACTACCAGATAAGATAAAACTCAAATTAAAAACAGAAGCAGATTGATATTAAAGGAGAATTATTTAAATCGAAAGCACAAATTCTTTTTCGAAATGCAGCTTTATACCATAATACGATTTCAACAATCAACCGAATGTTCTGAAGATGGACATTAATCTCACTAATAGTTTTAAGCCAGTAGGCGTGAAATTTTCATGTATGTTTGTTTAACGAATTTGAAGCTTTTGTTAGCTGTGCCTCATCAAACCCGACGTATAAAAAAAACACTTGATTCATGACTACCATTTCCACTAATGATATGGTAGAAGGTATGCCCGTTTTTGACAGTAGCATTTGTTTGGGTGACAACAATCAGGCGTGGTAAAAATCAGAGCAGTCACCAAAAAAGGCCAAGTCATCACTTTAAACTGTCACACGACGACAGTGAAGGGATATTTTTTCTACTGCCTCTCCATACAACCTAAGCCGAATGTTTTTCTGTTACTATCTTGAATCTATATTGGTACTTCAAATTATAATGAGCATACCTGAGAATATTGATTTCATACCTACACGACGTACGAAGGTGTTATCCGAAGATCTACGACCAATGGCGAACTCTGGGTACCGAGACGGTTTAAGGAGGTCGAACTGTCCTAAACAGAGGTTTTTAAACAGAACCAACGATGAACGATGAGAATTTTATTTCAAACCTCGATATGTACATATAAAGTTTCAGATAATATATGTATATTAAAAAATGAGAAACAATACTGATTTGCATCGCCTTATTAATTTCATGATAATAATAAAAACTTTGAAAAAGCTTTTTTACACCGCTAATTGTTTTTGTAAGTCAATGTTAAACGTTTTAATCATGTTAAGACTATTTCTCTCTGAAATATTTAAAAACCGTCATGTAAAACAGTAATAAAAATTCATTACGTGACAATTTTCAAAAAGACAAAAGACGTAATACGCCTAGATAACCAGCTAGTAGAATGTTTATATCATGTATAATTTTATATTTCAGATTGATTTCGAAATAATAGCCACATAATTTATGGAAAAAAACTTTCAGACGTGAAATAAAAAAAGGTCACTTAGCAGATATCTCGACCAGAATATTTCAAAAAATATTTATTATTCAACACTATAAACAAAATTACAAACAATAGGTATTCAAAGCCTCTGCAAACAGAAGCAGATGATATAATATTATACAATTTGACGAGCGAGCGTCAATTTTTTTAAAGGCTGGCGTGTTAGGAACATGTGGTCACATTTTACTCCCCAAAGTTTCTTGCCACTTGTTCCGAGATAATGTTCACGTTGAGGTGTCTAATTCGTAAAATTATATGTTGGACCACTAAATGATGATGACAAACTGTTACCTCATAAAAAATAAGTATTATGGTTGTATAATTTTACATTTACAATATTAGTATACAAAGTAACAATCATTCACTTCGTAACATCTGCCAACACAAAACTGAAGTCAGTCGACGTAATTATGAAATAAACATAGCTGTTAAGACGACAAAGTATTATTTTAATTAAATTATTGAAACAATGTCCGCTAACAGTGTGAATCAAATTTACTCAAAGAACATGTCAATACAAACTCGTGGAAAAAAGCACTGGTGTATATCCCACTAATGCTACTATTTGGAAATAGTTAGTATCAAAACCAAATTTATATATTTTTTTAAATAAATACTTGCTTCCAATATGGTTTATATGGCCCTATAATGCACTTATCTTTTCAAGAGTTCTTCTCCGCTGTTAAAATTCTCAATCTCTCTTTTTTGAGAGGGTAAGGATATAAGGATATGGCTATGACAGAGTGGTAAAAAGCTGACAGATTTCATTTCACTTCGTTTTTAGAATCGAGTGCTCAATTCGACGACCCGTAGATATAATGCAAATAAGAATATAATCATATTATGTTATTGTTCAAAATGTTGTTGTATTTGAATTTAATCCATAAACATAAAATGTAATTATAAAGAGAATACTTTATCTTTTATGTTTCCCTTATTTTTTTACTGTTCTGGTGATCTTCTTTCATCTATGAAGAAAATAAACTTGATTTTATTTTAGCAACTTCAGCACCTGAAATATTGCAATGATATTGTTTTATGTGATCTATTATAGAGAACTTTTATTGTATGATAATGTATCACACGTTATTCGGCTGAAAGCTTAGCGACGCTTTTCAAAGCTTTACTTGCAAACTCAGAGGCTTTGATAATTAATCACTGTACGCTTCGTATGATGAGATCCCAATTGAAAATCATACGGAGGCTGTTGGGGAAATAACGCTCGACGTACAGGAAGAAGGATGCCTTTGAGTTTACACATCTACTCACTTGTGCTCGTACAAATTAGTCGTCTCATGAAGTCGGGGTGATTCAACGATAAAAATATTAACAATCCTTAAACAACAATTTATATTAAAAAACATGTATTCGTTTCAGTTTTATTTAATTAGGCCTTAAGTAACCAAGACCAGAGTAATATTTTTAATTGTAATTTATATTGTTGCAAGGCATTTAGCTGAAATATTTTCTAAAATCAAAAAGAAAAGTATTCTATATATGTTGAATTTTTGCCACTGATCAAAATCGTGATGTGAATAATGATTCAATAATATTATACTTGAGTGATCTGGATGCTCATTTATGTTATGCTATATAAAAAAGTCAGGTTACATTCCAATTTTAATTCGAAATTTTATATGAAAAAAATCAACAACAACATAACAAATCAATTCACATTCTAAGAAAGCAAAAAACGTTTAAAAAATATCACTAGGTTTATTAAAAATATATTAGATATCGTATCGAGGAAAAAATATGATTTCGTTAATTTTATGTTTGAATACTATTAAAAAACAAATATTCTTGCTTCATACATATGGATAAACAACACAAGTAAAAATGAATAGTATCTATTTATAGTCAAGTAATCACGTTCAATAGTGAGACCACCATAGTGCCAAAACACATGCTAATATCTAATAATTATTATAAGGATAATATACATAACAAGTTTAGCTCAGCAGCTATCTCGAGATGGTAATTTAAATATAACATATGAATGACAAGGAAATATTTATTATATTATCATTCTATTGTCTCTGTAATGAATAATTATATAACTGATCGTGGTAAGTTTACATTACATAATGAACGTTGATTTATAAAAGAACTTTACTAATAATATAAAATGTAATCTAAACATGAAAACAAAATTTTTATCACATAAAAAATTATATTTTCCATAAAAAGAAGGTTGAAAAAGAGAATATTTTAAAAAAAACCTCTTATGCAACAATCAAATGTAAAAACCAAAAACAAGAATTTGACATTAGGTCTAGTCAAGAATTGAAACTAAAATGATTTTTTTTATGATATCGACTGAAGGTGCTTTATGGAATTTCAATATCAAATTTCCACTGCCAGTTCTGTTGCGTGTGATAGAATGGCTGAAGATGCCAAAAGGCAAACCAAGGGTCATAAGTGACAAAACATGTGGAATCGTACAAAGTTTTAACGGTTCAAATTTAATACATATTTCATAAAGAATATAAAAAAAGTCCTTAGAAATATTGATTCGGTAACGAATAATTCAACTATTTTATTTTCACCGTGTTATTATGGAGTTCTACCAAGTAAATGCCAATTCAATCAATATATTTTGTTTTACTTTGATTTTTATTTTAACACGATTTATTATACGGGAGTGTTGGAATTGTCGAAATATAATACATAGTCACAATGGTATGCAATACCATCAAAAGTAAGTTGATGAATTGTAAATGATTAAAAGTATTTATGGAAAACGTTATTTACGATTCATAGAAAATCTTAAACAAGAAAGTGAAAATTGAAGATTGAAGTTCATTTTCCAATTTATAAAAAATGTTTTTTTATTGCCGAAGAGGAAATGTAAGGTTATATTTGAATGCAAGTTTTAATAATTCATGTTGCAGTTTGCGGAGACGTCGGCACCGCGTGTAGTGGCATCTTCAGGCGACGGTAAATGGTCTGACTGTACAACATTTATTCCCAGTGGTGTACATTACCAAAATATTAGAAAATTATTCAAAATCATAAAAAAGAGCATATCTGATCTAAGCATGAGAATTATTTATTAAAATCCAATACGATGAAAATTCTACAAAGCGTTTGAAAACAATAATTACTTAATATATAATACAAGAAAACCATTATAGCTTTTTGGTGTAAAAATACTTATGTATTTAGGTACGGAAAATTTACTCACCCTACTAGACAACATAACGCTCAGTCGGGTAGTCTGACGTCTTAATAGACCGACGAAGTTGCAGATAAAATATGGAATTTAGTTACAAAGAATGATTTAAAATCAGCCAAAAAACGATTTTCAAGAAAGTTTAACGATAGTATTCAAAGAAAAAGACTGACATATCAGTAACATTTTTAAATAATGAGGTACATTCATTTTTATTCAACTTTTGAAGTTGTTTTTAGTTAATAGTCATGACCACATCATATGCATATGCTTTATAATATTTTTTTAATAATTCATGTACTTCACTGCACAACTTCATAGCTCCGAGGCAAATTTGTTTATGCAGCACTGAGAAGTGCATGCAAACGCACCGGCAACTTTGTCTTAGTATAAATTTTGCAAGAGAAAATTCGGCAAATGGTAAATATGAAACTAACATTATTTAACATTGTTTATTATTGCCGTGCACATATGTATAAATGAAATAACAACACATTTTATTCATTGAAGATATAGCACGGAATTGATTGAAATTCATTCAGCATACGCTTGGCAAACTTTATTATGAAATTCAAAAAAAAAAATAGCCATTTCTCGTTAATTAAACAATGCTAAAATAAAAAATACTTTTTGTGGACTTCCCAAAATATTTGCTATACCGGATATTTTATTCGAATGATTTTACACTGAATTACTGATAGTGAATTAATTATAATTGTATATATGTATCGCCTGTAAATTTTACAGGATTCGACTATAAATGATCAGTATTTTTGATGAATAATATTTATACCAAATATGTTAATAGCTGGAATGCAAGAACCTCATATGATGTCAATGAACTACATCCATGTAGAAAATGTTTTAAGAATTTATCTCAATGGTATGATACTATTGACATAAAACAAAATGCATTCTTAATGTAACAAATTTAATCTCATCTGCAACAAAAGCATTCACGCACAAGGTATTTATTCGCCAAGCCCAAATATTTCTTCGGCCATACACTGGGAGATTTCTTAGATACAAGATTACGTAATCACAAGTAACGCATCAAACCTTCCCGGCCACATTATATGACTATGGACACTAAGAATCAGTACAGGCCAGCTTAAAGTTTTGATATCACAAACAAAATAAAGGGTTATTGCAAGGATTTGGAAGTGGAACAGTTGTAATATTTTAGCTTACTTTCATGAAGCTTTATGATTATCCCTGTGATTACGTGTCACGAAGGCCATATGCTTACACTCATCAACGGTTACCGTATTTATGTATATTAATATTCATTGTATATTTCGTATATCTACATTATATTTATTTGTAAATATACACAGCAAAGAACCAATCTAACGTTCTCGCATTCATCGATTTTCGTACCCATCGTGAATTTTTTTATAGTACATTTCGAACATCCATAAGAATATCAATAAATTATCCTGCATTTACTATATGTTCAACTATCATTTTTCTCAATGTATCGGCAAAATATTGCTCGTTTGTTCAAACATTTTTTTTATTCCACTCTTTAGTATGAGATATTCCATTCAGCCACTATATCTTTCAAGGCGCAAATTTTTATCGCAATCTATTGTTTTTTATCGAACATTTGTCATTCGTCATTTACCCAAGCTCTAAATTTGCAAACTTCGTTTTGCTGTTAAGATACCAATAATGAAACATCGCATTTGATACTTCGCATTATAAACTATTCTGACATGCAAATACAATGCCTCCCATAAACAAAGATAAGTATGTATAGGTGTGTCAAAAAATGGTTTCTAATATGTATCGATTTCTTCAAGGAACTTTGAAAAATGAAGAATCGGGATCATACTGTATTAATTAGTAGAACTAGTACTAAATAAATATTGCTTATATTTTTATTTCGGTTAAATAAACTTAGTAACAGAAGGAAATATTCAGCAGAACTTGAGGAGTATATCATCAGGATATACATTAATATATAAAATAATATAAAGAAATATTATTAATAGAATTTTCAAAGATTAATTCCAGTGTCCAAAAACAATAATCATGATTGTATGCAAAAGGAATATTTTCAACGAATACTGATTCGATATTAAGCATGGAGCATGTCAGTTCCATCATCACTAACAATTTTTTAGACATGTGAAACCTATTCAGGACGGGTGCAAAAGTAAAAAAATATACGTTAGATTTTAAAACACATGAAAAATGTCGATGTTCTTAATAAATCTATCTAACCACTATTCAAACATAGAGTTTCACGCAAATCATTGAAGATTTCGTGACGTAAAAGTCAATTATATTAATTGCCATTATTCTTTACATAAAAAACTTGGCACATTACCTTATTGGTGTCGTGATAAAAATTGAAAGAGCTCAACTTAGCAAAAAAAAGCTATGACGGATATACATTCTTTATCGCTGCTCAGATCTGCGATGTACGCGGTCTGTCAAATAAAAAGCTTCGCTTTCATAATCGAGTTAGTGTTGTAAAAAAAATGTTTTTTCACAGCATCTTGTGCGGGTACAGAGGGAAAACGATTTCGATACGCCAATCACTGGACACACGGAATTCTCAATTTTTCACGACATTATGTATTAAATTCACAAACAGTGCATCGTCAACCGTTATATTTACTAAGCCCCATGTTATATGGAAAAATTAAAGCCATATTATTTTGATTAAAATGAAGTCACAAAGCAATCGGGTAACTCCATCATTGTTTGTTAATACTCAAGATGACGAATGCTTTTTTAACCCCATGTATCATTCTCTCTAAGAATAAACTACTTTAAAATTTAAATCTCAATGTCTAGTTAAAATCAAAGCTGAGAAGTCGTTAAAAATACAACTCCAACTCTTACAAAACAAAGTTTAATGTTGTGAGGTTTTTTTTACTACCTTTCATATTTGTGTGCATTCAATTAAAAGCCAACCAACCATTACAGCAAATTGGTTACGATGTTTTTCAAAATCTTCTAATCGACAAAGTAGCTGTAGTCACTCGTTTTTCACAGCTCCGGCTTCGACTCCAAGACCCTGGTTAAAATAATGTTATGCGTGTAAGTTCGCAGGGTATCTTTATGAATCATTTATAGATGAAGATCAAGTAGTAAGAATATTTTTAATCATGAGTTTGAGGAAAATATCGTTTTGCTATGTTATGTTAACATACCCATTTTCGTTAAAGAAATTTCATATGAAAAATAATCGGGCGTTTGGTGTGGGAAAATATACTTGTTGTCGCCTTAGTTTGAAAAGCAGTGTGAGAGTTTGCTGTCCCTTTTATTAATATTGATATAAACTGGTAATGTGTTCCAATGGGTATGCCGGTAAAATTACTTTAAATGAGAAAGGACAGACGGCGACTGACAACTCCTCGGCGCGGCGGACATATAGATGCAATCTCACCCCTCGGGAGAAGACTGATGTAATGGCCTAAAAGTAGACAGACTTATTTGCGATGAGTTGAGTGAAAGAAATAACCTTGGACGTGGAAAAAATAGAAAATCGTTAGTTCAATCATATTGTTTAAACATAAGCAACCAAAAATGAAAACTACGTAAGTAATACAGTTAACCATGTAATTAAGTACGACGGTAAATTAAGTTAAATAATACACTTTCTGTGTCATCTCATATAAACGAAATTTTAAAAACGAATAAAAATTTCAGGTCTTGCTTCACTTATTTTATACCTTCGAAAAACTCCGTCACGTGCGATGTAAATTACAATTTTATAGTTGGCAATGAATTACTTCCATCCACACTATTATGAAAAAATATGAGTAAAGAATGCACTTTTTCATGTATGATTTTTATTGCTAAAGATATTATATAAACAGTCACGGTTATGAAGCATGAGTTGTAGAGTCGCGGTTTTCTTGCCGAAGTTAAAGTCATGCAAAACGAGTATGTCACTCTGTCTACTTTTTCGATTAGACGATTTTTAAAAATATCTCAATTAAAATTTGCTGTTATGATTGGATTATCCCTAATTTAATAAATATAGATAATAAAATTAGGAAAAACTTGACAAAATTTAACTTTTTTGTGTCATATTTTTGGTCAATGTCGGAATCGTATTTTTTGAACGACTCCACGATCCTTAATATCGACAACAATTATAATTCATTATTATTGGGAAAGATATTTAACCTACGGCATGAATGTACGCGAGTGATTTCCTGAATATTTTTATTATTTTAATAAGATTTTTTGCGTAAAAAAACACAGTATAAGTCTCTCATCTTTCCATCAAATAATTCATCCATTACTACCGGCCTTATTCGATTCCAAAATGGGAATACGGGGTGATTAGAGAGTGATAAGCTACGATGGGTAATAATGACGATTGGCTCCACATTGGGAGCGGACATGGTTTAAAATAGCCATACATGTAACAGTACGCATACATGAGACTTAGCAATGTTGAACGTTGTGCAACGCTACTGAATAGAGCCGCAAGCGACACGCGGAACGCATAAACAACTCTTTTTCAATGCTGTCTCGTCGAAACAGATCAAGGAATGATAGCCTTATATGAGAACGTATTCATCGATAGGCAGGAGGAATGTGAATAAGGGCATCACAAAAACATACTTGGCATGATTAGTGCTCACCACATAACCCATTGAGCTTTGGAGGACGAATAGTATGACCTCTCAATGCAACCCCTGTGGGAGTTTGTCATTAACGATTAATCCAATATTATAAAAATAAAATTTATGTATCCTTCAAATGAAAAGATAAACTTGAAAAGAATGTTTCATAAAAAAAGATAAATCAGTATATCGCTCTTACCTCAAAAACATGTCATCCATAAATCAACTACAATTCACCTAATAACTCTCAGAGCTATAACATAATTGTACTATGAATTCCTGATTTCATAAGTAAGTATGTAAATTGATAAGGATTATTTCGCCATCGTCTTAAAATGATAATAATAGCACGGTGAAAAAATAGCAATATATTTTAGTTCTGCAAAATTTTTAATAAGATATAGTTAATAGCTATTTCGCGCCCCACCATCGTCATTACATACATTGCTATTTTTTCACCGTGTTATAATGGATATCTACCAAGTAAATGCCAATTCAATCAATAAATCAATGGTAATAATAATTTTATAAAATTCAGAAACATTATAATAATTGAATAAAAATATGAATAATTATTTCATTCAAAGTAATACTAGTTTCATTAGATCTTATTTGTAGAACGCTATTCTGTATTAAACATATTTTTTTAATGAACGCATACCGAAAAAAATAAATGAATTCAAGAAGTATTGATATTTATTTTACGATTTTTTCGGTAAAATATTGTACATATCATATGAAAAATGATTTCATATTTTTCAAAAGTAATCCGTTAAATTTGATATTTTGAACGCTTTTAATAAACACTGTTCACTGCACAGTGACCGCATCGTGAAAAACGGCGACACAAGGAGCAAAAGCAAGCGGCAGCTGAAAATGAAACACGAAATTGCAAATTGTGGTGCATCTACATTAATTTTAAAAATAATCAGATTCCCCTACAACTTTTCTTGTTTGCCTTCTTTGTGTCTGTTTTAACACTGTCTCATTAGATACTAACGTAAAACTTTAATGCCGGTCCCATGGCGCTAAATAATATGAATAATTCATTTTATAAAGAATTAAAGATTCACCAACTTTTATGAATATTTTTAATAATGAATTGTTTGGGAAAAATCTTAATAGAAGTAAGTAGCCTCAATAGATGAAATATTAAAATAATGTTTCAAAGTAAGAAAATTAATTATGAATGATTTTTCTTATATTCTCCATCAATGCATCGATTTTACAGTCATAATGTGCTATAATTATTTTATTCATTGTATTGTGGAAACTGAAATTAAAGACCAGTCATTACATAATTGTTTATTAAAAATATTAATTTACTTTTTTAATAACTGAAAAGGGAAGAAAACTGTCAAGAAGTGGCCCTAATTAATTAATTTTGAATTTGCTTTTTAACAAGATTATTAAAACAATCATCTATCAAAATCATTTCATGGATATGCTACATTGGCGTTGATATCATGGCGCACACGGAAAAGGTATATAATGAAAAAAATTATAATAAAGAATTATTCAAAAATTTGTTTTGATAACTAAATCAGGTTGTTTCAAACAACATAATTAAATATTTAAAAAAAACTCATTCAAGCTAGCTAATGGCAGTTTAGTACGTAGTAAATGTTTCAAGTTATTTGTTTTTAATATTTGTAAAATTTGCATAACAAAAGACAGCTCCAGAAAGTAAAACAGTAATATATACAATATATCTCATTAACATTTATATTTTGTTTTAATCTTTGGTGGAAAGACATGTGGTGTGATATTAAAAAATATTGAAGTATGTTCGTGCATATTATTTTTTTTATTATTTGAAGTCTTTAGTAGTCAGTATTAGTAGAATTTTACGAAAATATTCATGGTTTGAAAATGCATAGAAGCCTCGCGGAGAATTTTCGGTTTAAGTGAGATACAAGCCTAAATAGTATTTTTCATAATACCTATCAATGATAATAATTATTTGATGTGTCGAATATAACGGAAAGAAAAGTTTGTCTGTACTATGTATGTAAACGAAGCATAACAATGCACAGTGGTATGAACCCAGCGAGATATAAAACACAGATGGGACAAAAACAAGTTTTATAATTTTATAATTAAATACCATCATGTCATGAGATTCCATCGCATCCCGAAGGCTGGATATGTGTAAGCGGGCCTGTATGTCATAATTCTCGATCGTCCTTTTGCTGTTTTTTTTTTACATCGCTCATATTTATTATTGTCTCGACCGACTTTGATTATTTTTATAAATGTCGTTTCAGATTCTCAGCGCGGCAGATGAGTGCTGTTTTAATTGCGAAAAATTATTTTTTGCTCGTGTAACATAAAATATTGCAAATTGCTATGATTTTGACGGAAAAAGGAACAACGATAATTCATACAATAATTCAAAAAATCTATAGTCGAAAAGAAGTATTTAAATGTATCCAGTTATTCTGCACTGTCATAATATATTATCATCAGAATGTAAATGTATTAATAGCAATGATATAACCCTACATAGCAGTGCTTCCCAACCTGTTTGTATTAGTTTTCAGTATAAAGTAAAAATATTTAACTGTGAACATTTTTTCCAACGAAATATGTTCTTTTCGATGATCTGCAGAGTATTCCTTTTCAGACTTCGGGGTCCGTGATATGAAAAATGTAGGAAGGCACTGCTATACATAACGTTTTGCGTATATACAAAATATAACCGTTGTCAAACATAGCTTTTTGCGTAATTAATCGAATTGAAATTGAAGAAATACGATTTATACTGACACTTATTTTCTTACAGTGAACAGTATATTCTGGTGATTACGCTCAAACCTGTATCTAATATATTGAATGAAATGTTTATCTGTAAAACTTATTTGATTTTTGACCAAAAATAAGTCCTGGCACTCTATGTTAGAATGTTTTACTAACAAAGTTGATAGAAAGTTCAAATAAGTATCAAGTATATTGTGAAAATTGCTCATATATATAATAGCATTATGATTATATGAATACATCTTATTGTTAGGCTACTGTAGTCCAAAATTAAATACATATTTTCATTCCAAATTCATATTCTAGCAGTCAGTGACAAATGTTGATTTTTTAATATCGAAGATCTCAAGTGAATATATTTTCATTCTCTGTCTTTTTGATCATTTTATGAGTTAACGTGAAACGATTTAAAATTCAATTAGATAACTTTTAAGACAGACAATCAAAATATATACATATTGAGGTTGTGTAAGATACTTGAAATAAAACGCTTAAAATATTCTACAATTAAAGTGTGAAAACTGAGTATAATGTAAGAATGGGGAATCGAATCCGATCACGAAATGTAATATCAGATGTGATACAAAATGGTTCATATAAAACTGATAACGAATTCGTATGACATTAGAAGATAGTGTTTTATAAAAAATCTGCGTAGAGAAAACGTAACGGCACACAGACGTTTATGACAAGATACGATCAATATATTATTGAGACCGAAGTTACAACAAAAAATTAAGATATATGCAATAACGGCATTGACTATATAACAAATCAAAAAAGGTTATGGATCAACAAAAAGACCATCCAGCGAGAACCTACTCGCTTCAAAGAGAACTATGATTTAAAAAAAACACCTCAGCTCTAGAAAAAAAACCATCAATGTCTAGGCCAGGCATTTGAATATGAGCAGACATATTGATGGATATCTCGTTACCTCTCTTGAATGACAAGTGGTTTATGAAGAATATTAATACTCTAATTCCATGTTTCGAAAACAATATAAATTTATTTTTTCTTTATCAATAATACTGTATTGTAATGTCTAGCAATAGAAATAAAATAACTGAACTCAAAATATCATCGTCAAAAAAGACTCTGCTTCAATATATTGATCAGGTCTTGTAAAGCATTATTGCTAAGCATCTTTTCCTGATATTTCAATATTGATTGACGTGAACACTGCAACAATTTTAATCCATATTAGGGGTGTATGTTGCTTATAAAGGTTTAAGAATATTTATACAAAGACAAATCTCCCACTTTAGTTTTCCCTAGAATTCATTCAACTCTGTACGTAGAAAAAATCACTTCTACGACGGTACATTTTTTTGACGCTCTATAGATGGTCGAGCGAACATGAAAGCCATGATATCAGGTCTAAGAAATTTCTTACTTTTTTACTTAGAGAAAAGAAATGAAATAAATTTATTAGCGTACAATATGGTTTTAAAAACTCACTATTCATTTTTAAATGATAAACGAAACGACATGAATCAAATTTCCTGTCATATAATAACATAAAAATTAACCGCAAATAAGTAATTAATTATTAAAGAATTTGCATATTATAATTACCAAAAAGGAATTACCTTAAAAACATTTTTCAATTTAGAATTATCGAGCGAAAAGTATTACTCACTTATGTGTTCGCGGGAAATACATTACATTTTCAAGAATAACTAAAGCAATCTTTATAATGCAACAGCATTATACAATATATTAATATTGTTTTAGGCACGATTAAAATTTTATGTAATCGGTAAAACTACAGAATTTTAATTTATAATAATTAATATATTGCCATCCAAAAAATGGACATGGCACATTAAGCACTGAAAGTAACGGTACGTTGCGCATCTACCCCGTTCATCAAGTCAGGCAAGGCGCTAATGCGACTAATTGTATTCGAGAAAAAAGGTTAGGAAAAAAATCGCCACACGAAAACATTGACTTCTTTAATAACGAGATTAGAATGTAAACAGAATTGGGAAATGCAGTTCATAAACCAAAAATTAACTTTTTCAGCAAAGCTGGTGGAATTATGGTGATGAATTATCACTCGGAAGATAACGAAAGATAATCTCGTATATAAAAACAAATTTTTGTTCGTTTCGTATGTATTCCTATACCTTTACTCCGATTGCGATAAAACTTTGGTGGGTTATCGTGCACACACTCGCAAAGGTTGCTGAATCAATACAACCGTTAGATCAGTACCGGTTTCGCTTATCGAGAGCACTACCACTCGTACACTGAACTATATGGACATGTTTCTCACGTGGACAGCGTTATGTGGCCTGCTCACGTGTCGCAAAACCTTCCAATATATACCATTACACAACAGGAATATACACAAGAAATATGATATTTTCAAGAGCATTTCGATGAACAGAATTGTAGCCAAATCACATTTAATTGCTAAGTTAAAATTAAACGCATGCTGGGTACTCACTATTAATTGATAAAAATATAAAGAACGATTTTCGGAAATGAAACAATATTATAAATTAAATAATTTTGAAATGTTAGCACCTTGAAATCGGAATATTAAGGATATTATAGTATATTTATATACATCAACCGTTACTGTTAATATTAAATTGTAGAGTTACCTGACAGCATTCACTTAATACTGTCATAAGCACGCATGACGCACATCCAGAGAGATAGTGTCGGTGTTTATGAGCAATGCATATATTCGGCGTTACATATGCATAGAAAGTAAGTAATACATAAATAAAAATACATATATTATAAATTTTAGTTAGAATTGATATGTCAACTGAAAAGGTTTTAGGTTTTTCAAAATAAACAATATCAATAACACGATTTACTAAACAATATACTAAAAATCGTGTATTAATATAAAATTAATCTTACTTATGATTATTGGATTGGGGAAAGACATATTGTATATCTCAATATACTAAGATAATAACCACATAATAACTTAAACAAACCAAATATTGTAATAAACTATACTGTTAATAGAACTTAAATGATTATAAGATAACGTAACTTACCTATATTATATTATATTTCATTGACTCGATCATTAAATTATGATGAGTTTAACATTGTCCGTTTAAAATAAATTGAAATTTAAGGCGTACACTTATTTTATTACATTATCTGTTTGATAAATGTACATATTTATACGATTCGATATGGTAAATTATCATTAATTGTACGTATATTCAACTAAGATTAAACATCAAATAATGAACGTATGTGTTAAAATACTGCCTGACTTTAATGATGTAGACTTATAAAAAGCAATATTATCGGTTGTTTACCCAATCATTAACACATAATATGTATTCAACACAGAAATTAATAAATAAGTTTTTCGACACGCTTTTACACGAGTTTCATGCTAATAAAGCAAAATGAAATCTGCTGTTAAATATTTTGAGCCGTCAATTCCTCGAGGCGTCAAATTCTTAGAAATAGTTTTATTATAATATCGATCAAACCACAAATACGTCATATGCCTTATTATTATCGCAAGAGTGATTTCGTCATCACAATAAACTGTCTCATAAATTGATAAAAATGTACATACCAGCTTGATCTTATACTAAACAACAATTTATAATAATACCATAATTACAACAGATAACCAAGTTACCATGGAGGGAATATTCATTTTTTTTCTAGAAAGATAATGAATGCATTATACTTGGAGAATTTAATAATATAAATCAAAAAAAAAATAATATAAAAGTAAGCAGGGTTCGTAAAAATTATTGAAAAAGAACCAAGAACCGTCCTTTTTTTAAAACTTGTGACCAACTTGTATCATAACTTATAATACCCCAGAGCCTTTATGAAATATTTCACTAAAAAAAAATGTTTTTGTTTTTGTGTTAAATATGCTTTAATAAATAATTGAAACTTATCTCATTGGAAAAAAAACAAAATTTATTTAGGACATACAATTTTTATTGACGCTGCACGCATAATTAGCATTTGACGAAGAATAACTATTAATGAGAGAGGATGAAACAAAAATACATTTTCTTAAAACGCTAGAGACTGATTTGGGATAAAAACTATATATTTTTACGCTCAATAAGATAAAATATCAATCAAACAAAATTAAATATCATATGAACGAGAATATGATGATATGTGTATTGATTTGAGAAAAATTAGGAATGAAAATATATTAATAGATAAGCAATAATGAAAAAAAATAGAATAAATTTTTATAAGACTTCGGTTTTTGTTTTCAGCTGTATCGAGGAGTCCAACGTCATTCTATTGGTTTGATATGTCACCTAGTTCAAATTTCGTCGGATTTTTCTATATTATTCATTTTTGTAGAACGAGGTAAGACATAATAGCTTAGTAGTTCCCTACAATATCTTCCTAAGCGATAACTAACAAACAGTTATACTACATCAATTTCTGTAAAATTCTCAATTAGGAGTCAATATTCTCTTAATAAATACGAAAGATAAAATTATAAATTAAGAAAAACATATAAATAAATTTAAAACTGCTTTCAGCCTTTCCAGTCATAGAAACTAAACAAAAATATTAAAATGAAATGCACGACTTTAAAATGCAAAAAAACAACAATGATATAATATTTAAATTTCTCTAAAATCAATACAACATTTTATTTTTTTTCATGGTATTTTTATTCGATTTATAATGTACAAAAAAAACTCCAAGAAATTACATCATAGTATTCTAACATAACGGAGGATATTTTGCTTAAAAATTCTACTTCAAGACGTGTTTGTTAAAGAATCCACTTGAATTGCGATGAGCTGTTATTGATTTTGCTAACAAAATATATGAACATATTACACACTTATCATGACTTGTGAGAAACTACTTACAGTAAATAATATACCAGTATAATATGAAGGCATTCAATCAAGTGCGTACCAAATGATCGAGCAAATAAACTTTGTCTAGATCAGTGAAGCACAACCCACGATGATGAACTATGAAATGAAATATAGCCCATCAACTAAATATTATATTTGTAATTTTAATTCCGTAAAAATTGTATGATTTCGAGAATTCAACGCATATCAACCAATACGAATCGAAAAACCCAGAAAAAAAACAAACGAATGAACCACTGTTTCACTGAATTTATAAGATATTGTGTATGAATATGTACTGTGATAATTTGTTGAAATGAAATAGTATAATACGATAATTGTGATCCAGACTTACAATATTATCTGAATTGTAATTAAAGAGAAATAAGATTTTTTAAAACCTTTTTTGGGAAGATATTCGTAATTTAAAAAAAAATTAAGCGTTACATTCAATCGTGAAAATTGCACATAATTCAGAGTGTAATGACATGAGTATCTGATCCATTAACAATATTTGGAAATTTTTATACATAATCTATACTTCAAAAATATAAAAAGGTTCCGTATCACTGGTCTAGACTCACAAGAAAGTATTGATTGGGGTAAATAGATATTGAAGTTATTCATTTGGAATTTTCGGAATTATATTCGCCCACATATTATTTCACATACAAATAACGTATTTTTGCTTGCGCTTATGATTCATTTGGAATGTTTGTTCATCATAAACATAAACATTTTATAATTTACATAAGATTTCAAAAAAGAACAAACAATTCATAAAACATGATTTTGAAATTCAAAACAATATGACGTTGAGCAAAATGAAAAATAAGAAACAATTTGTCACTACACAAACACGACTTTACGAAAAAACAATTTTCATTCAGCCTGTATACATCATTAGCAATTCTATACAATTTTGTATTAATTATAATTGTAATTTGTAATAACTATAACGACATTCATTCCAATTTCGTATATAAAACTTTAACTATTTATCAGTAAATAAATAACGACAATTTCGTGCTTACTGACAATTATGTTATCATGAAATAATCTTAATTCTTTATTAATAATAATTCATAAGTTATTTGCAAACGTTATAAAAATAATCAAATTAAAATAAATCGCTGAAGATGAAAGGCCATATAATGAATGTCAGAAGAGATTTGAAGATTGGATGTTTATTGTGCTTGCAAAATGAAATAGGTCGATTTTTTACCATCGTAAATAGTGGTGATACTAGCGAGAAACTAAAGTACGAAAAATAATAATATTGAGAGCGTGACTTGTTTATATCGATTGCATGCGATCTGCGTTCCTCAACTTTCCACTATGCCAAAAGCAATACTGTTCTAGTTGTTGTGAGAATCTTAACTGCGCGGCATGTCAAGCTGTTTTGAATGTAAACTATCATTGTTTATAACATAAAAATATCAAAATATTTGGCACTACGAATTTTTTGACACAGTTTGTGGTAGCTATTTCAACTTTCGCCATCAACAGAACTATGATCTTACTAATTTAAGCTAGGCTTTGTATACTGTTTAAAAGAAATATACAATACATCGTCTCGTCTACTATATGTTCAATATTTTTATGTATACCTTAAATATTGCATATGCAAATAGTTTAAGAGTTGTAATAAGAAATTAAATAATAATATTAATCAACTAGTGAAATGAGTGCATTGGAATTTTGTAATTATGTTTAATTGCATGAACCTCTTATAATGGCTTTAGCAATGGCGATTAGTTGATATTAATACGGTAATATAAAATATAATTACAGGAATGAAAAAGTGAAGTTATATTCTGAACAACATAATATAACTTCAGTTTTTTTACTTTTAATAAGAAACAATGGATACTCATATTTACAAAGAACATTACATAAAAAATAAGCTTCTAGACAGCTTCTTAAAATCAACCAAGGACGCTACCGCTATTTTGATCATAAATTTATTAAATTTATGACTACATATATTTTAGTAACACTTCATAGTGTCTTGAAATTATGATTAAAATCCATTATACAAACAAACAAGTTTCAACGGTTTGTATCGACTTTACTGGTGAACACGCGTGTTGTTTTTTACGAATTTTAACCAAAGTCTTTATTTTTGAACCAATTTTACTCAAGTCATAAATAAACAGCGTTTTCATCGCCGTAATATTAAATAAATATTTTCTTTAAATTGTTTCGCTGTTGCTTTAGCCTTATAATACAAACGTACACTAAATTAATATTATCGGAGAGACCATGTCCTAACAACGATTTGTTTATTAGAAGATTACATGGCCTAACCAAAAAACCGCCCACGAGTGAACACGCTGCCATACAAATCTTCATTCATGAAGAAGTTGCAGTGATGTGATAAAAAGACATGGAATCAAATAACCATGATGTGATTTGATGAATGTGTAAAGCTGGAAATAATCAACACATCAAAATTAAGGATTTCAATGATTGTATCACATATGATTGATTGTATCACATATTGTATCACACATATGTACAGATTACTATGCTTTAAATATAATATAATATAAACAATTTAATTAGGTTTTAATGAAGAGAATTTGAAAAATAAATTAGTTAATACATATGTATCATGCCCCGCAAACCTAACATTTAACCATTCCAGGAGTATGGACGTACTAATACGTCGGCGCGATTTTTTTGTAAAGGAATATGGACGTACTTGTCGTATTTGTCAACAATTATTGTGGTATTCAAGTGCCATATGTCAATGGTTTGTGATCTGGATTATACATCTGGTTGTATTACGATAAAACCTTAAAAACGTGAGTTGTATTTTTTTACTATTGTTATATCATTTCTATCATAATGATTTGATTAAAATTTAAGTAAAAAAAACTCACTCCTCACAGTACGGTAAAAATTAATTAGTTACTCCTGGAAAGGTTAAAATGACTCAAATAATGAAAAATTTTCCTCATACAAATAAGTAACTTTTGATCGTGGATTAAAAATTGGAGTTCTGTGTGGGCACAGGTAAAGTAACTGATTGAAAAGTGCTGCAACGCCTGGCCGCCCTCATAGCGAAGCTTGAAAAAACAATAAGAAAGCGTCAGGTTATGGTTATCTGCTGCTTGAATACGAAATAAGCCGTGACCCTAAAAGGCAGTGGCGTAAAAGCTATGTATTGCATACCAATGAAGTTATATTTTCCAACAGATAAAGTTTATTTAACAAAAATTAATTACAATAATTTTTCACATTATTAAAAATATTAGCTTAGCACGACTTTGTTGCGATAATCCAGTGGATCTAATATTCTGTGTCGACGGAAGGGGGAAAGGTAGTAGAATAATAGTAAGGTAGAAAACTTTTTCTTTGGAAAAAATGAGATTTCATTATTACAACAAAATATATTGATTATCATCTACTGCTTTAATAGACTATAGTTTTCTCGCCTGCCACCTAAAGTACGGTGGCGCAGCGGCGTGTTGAGCTCAAAACCCAAAGGTTCGTGGATCAAACACTCAGTTAGTCATTTTATGCATTATTTAGTTACAAAATATAATATTCATATAAAATATAATTTAATTTTATGTTGCAAAATTGTTTTGTATTGTTGATAATATTTTCATGGCTTGTTCAAATCACAATTACGTTATTGTCATAAGAAATGTTCTTAATAAATAATTTTCAATAGTTTATATGGTAAAAATCCGATAACTTTGCGAGATTAGGAATATCATATTCTGTAATGGTCAGAATTAGGAATAAGTCATCGATAAACCTAAACCAGATATCTACTCAAAAATTTTCAGTGCTTTTCAAATAAATTTTCGTTGTCTTTAATGACGGCATAAATTAAACGACACCCACTATTTTTTAAATGGATTTTGGTTAAAAAAAAAACTGAAACACTCTCTGTCATTTTAGAATAATAAAGAGCGCCATGACTAATGCATTTTAGCATAGAAACATGCGAATAATAATCTAAGGACTACTATAAAATGGATTGAATACCACTGACTTCGCGCATTCAGCGAGAAGAAACGAGCTGGTGAGCCGACAAACTGACGATAGCGTGTAATGAAACGTCATCTAAAAGAACAACAACCGCCTTTAGACAAATACAATAAGATTCTTGAAACATATTTGAGTATTTGAGGAAGCTTGTTAGCAAGTATTGCAAAATGGCATTAATGAAATTATTTTATTCGGAACATTTCTAAAAGCAATCCAAAATGTTGGCTTCGCGCTTGCGAGAAGTTTTTATAAATTTATGGAATTAGCACAATAATTTCGTTTACATTTGTTCTTGTAAATAACGCAACTTTCAGACACACAATACGTAGTTTATGTATACAATTAAATTGTAAGAAAACTATGTTATCATACTTCCATCACTGCATAAATAAAACAAAAAGCAAGTAAATTTTCAATATACGATTGTGCATACGTTTCAGCTGGGAAGGAAATAATAAAAATAAAAACATATTTTATAGATTTCAAGATAAAATGAAACTTGTTTCAACAGTAACGACGTAAAATATAAAAAAAACATATACATATAATTTCAGCACAAATTTTTTTTTTTTAATTTAACATTCAATTTCTAACAGTCGCTATATGAATCCAGTATGAATTCTCTTTTTGATTTCTGTAATATATTTCTATGGTCGAATTAGTTCAATGCTAAAACTATGTAAGCTAAGCCAAATTAAAAAAAAAAAAAACTTTATTTTAAATGATGATATTTCAGCGAAAAGATGTCGAGTTCGATAATACGTTAAAGATTTCAAAATAATTGACATTATAATTAATTAAAAATTTAAACACCAATACAACTGTTATGTCTGAAAAGTTGCTTTTAAAACAATGACTTGCACTGTCATACAAAGAATCTGATATAAAATTCAATCACTCGTTGAACTTTTCAATGCGACACGTCAATTATTGTTAAAAGGTTACAACGATTATTGTTTTATTTTAATATATTTCAGTTCATCTATGTAATATTGAAAGTGGCAACACCAAACACGCTATATTAAAATCAAACAATGCAATAATAATAAGGACCGAAATAGAAGGGTATTATTTATTCAATTATACTTATAAGATCCTTAATAAATATAAGTAAAGTATGTTGTATAACATATTTTTTGTATATAAGTCAAGTGTCTTAAAACGTTAGTTAGGGTAAAAATATTTTATATTGTTATGAATATAGAAATAAGAACTAGGTTGGAACTCGGTTGAGATAAGTTACTATGAATAATTATTTTTAGCATATTTTATCTACAGACCACCAGCATCATCATGTACATTCGAAAAAAATGCTAATTTAATTTATTGATTGAATTGGCATTCACTTGGTAGAACTCCATTATAACACGATGAAAAAATAGCAATGTATTTTAGTTCTACAAAATTATTTTTAACAAATATAGTTGATAGCTATTTCGGCTCACGCCATCGTCAGAACTATTATAGTTCTGACGATGGTGAGCCGAAATAGCTATCAACTATATTTGTTAAAAATAATTTTGTAGAACTAAAATACATTGCTATTTTTTCACCGTGCTAATTTAATTACTAAACAATGTTAAATGTAAAATTCATTTCTTCTCTTATAATTTATGATATCGACTGAAGGTGCTTGATGGAATTTCAATATCAAATTTGAATTGTTACAATTTTGTACGATTCCACATGTGTTGTCACTAACGACCTGGGTTTCGCCTTTCGGCTTCTGCTACGAGTTCTGAGTCATTGAAAACTGAGTCAGTTCTGTTGCATCCGTGTGATAGAATGCCTGGAGATGTCAAAAGGCGAAACCCGGGTCGTTAGTGACAAAACATGTGGAATCGTACAAAATTGTAACAATTCAAATTCTTCTCTTTTAGTCATATGTGAGTTTATTAAAATCATAAATTTTTGACGATTTATAATTTTTGGTTTCATGAAAGTTAAAAAAGATATAAATATTTAGTTTGTCGAATCAAAATCTTAAATCCACGACATACATTTAAAATGACATCTTAATGAAACTTTACTGAAAGAGAATAATAAAACGTAGATCATGTCAAAATATTTTAACATCATTTAGTAACACAAATAAAATAAAGGATCGCAACAGTGAATTAGTCAATTCAGATTGAGACTAAGCTTATTAGTAACAGCAATCTAATCCACGCCTGTTAGCAATTACGAAAATTTGCCAAAGGGTCTGACAGAAGCGGCGAGATGGGCAAAGGCATCGAAGAGGCCGGCCGCCGAAAGCAGCGCCTATCTAAATCCACATCACGTCCTTAAACAAATATGTGGAACGCTGAAATTCGGCGGGCTTGCTCCCGTAATCATTTTATCGAAAATTATTTTCAAAGGGAGAAGATAAAAATTCGCCGACGAAAGGCAGGATAAGTTCTAAGTTATTGCATACCGAAAGATGTAAAGCGGGATACAGGTTTGATGAACCACAAAACTTTCATTAACTACATGAGGAGACGAAATTGCCTTAAAAAAATTGTGTTTAGTTAAATGTCATTACATTATATTTATGTTATTATATATATAATTATGTTTTCAAACGTTTTAGAAATGTACAGTAGAAGTATAGCAAAAATAAATATATGCACGTCTTGCTTTCTATTAATGCAATATATCTTGATAAATTCTATTTTTCGTTCATTTACATACATGTTGCAGCTTATTTGACTTCTTCTTAAGGGGAATAAAATTAAACCATTATATTCTTTTCCGAATTCTTTCTAAGCACATAGTCTTGTGATAAATTTTCGCGAAAGAAAATAGACATAATTAAGATGTTTTCAGTAAATAAAGTTTAAATAAAGACTTAAAAGTGTTATACTTTAAAACAAAAAAAAAAACTTAATTATATTCGTGCTATTCGAAAACTTTATCCAAAATTGTCTTGCTAAATAATAAATATTCAACTCAACGGCGACCGTTGACAAACTGATGTTAAAGTGACGCAAAAAAATAGTCATTTCTTTCCGAACTACCTAATATAAATTGAAATAAATTAACAAATTAAAATGACTGTCAATTTCGATTTACCTACAGAATATTGCAAGCATGTAGACTGCATGTATAAAGCTCTTAATATGTTGTGTGTATAAAAAGTAAATTAAATCTTCGTGCTTGTTTACCATTTGCTTTCCGACATTGAAAAGGTAATAATTTTACATCATTTAAAATTGTTAAAGGCTATTTTTTAAACATGTGCATTGCTATTCTGTCTACAGATATTAACATTGTAGATACCTTTTAAATCATATCTGAGACAACGGCAGAATTTTTCATCTTTCAAAAATCTAAGTAAAAAATTATGTATTCGCGTCGGCGGTATTTCAGTATGAAGTAGCGGTGCAAAAATCGAGCAAGCCTCGCTATGGCAGGGGCTGACGATCGACGACCGTCAAAAAATAAAAATATCGACCAAATAATATAACGAGGCAATAATTTTCAGCTGTCCTGTAAAAAGGTCGACCGCCTGAATGCCTGTATTATGAAGCGAAAATTATATAGAGGTGCCGAACGATGCACACTTTGTGAACAGGAAAGATTTTAAAACGTATATATATTTATTATATTGTATGTACGTTAAACAAATTTATATTTATTAAATTAAAACCACTAATAAAAAAGTAGGAGAAATATACATAAAAATGCATTCATTAACCAAATGGAAATATTTTTCAACACATGTAAATGGTAGATCCAAAGTTATATAATTTGATGGGGTATGGGTAAAGTGACCATACGTCCCGTTTTGAACGGGACCGTCCCGTTTTTAGGTAGCCTGTCCCGTTGTCCCCAAGTACAGCTTCGGGACGTCAAAATGTCCCGTTTTCAAAAAGAGAGCAACACCGGTAACATTTTTTTAAAAAAATGCAAAAAATCGACAGTGGTGCAGATTAATAAGTTGTGGACGAGAGAAAAAACACAATTACAAGTTGGATATTTAAAGCGATGTTGTGAGTTAAAATAAATTTTAAAAAATCCTGTCAAGAATTCCATTCTTATTTAAAAGCAAACCCAGTTATACTTAAGAAAATTTGTTCATCAGAAAAAAATAAAACATATTTTTTTTTTCATATTTATTTTATTTATTCCTCTTATTTTCTTTTTATTAATACATAAAAACTACGAGTTTTCTTGAATATACATACTATTACGTAAAAATTGGTAGATGTCCCGTTTTGAGGACAAAAAATGGTCACATTATGTATGGGTTAAAAATATAATTTTGATTTAAGAATTATAGAATATATAATTTATCTACAAAACGGATATACGACAACTTCAGTAAACATTAATTGAAACTATGACAAATAAATATCATTCGTTGATGAATATACTTTTTTTACAAAACTAGTCAGAGTGTAAGCAAATCTCTAAAATCTATGATATATATATGAAAAGGGCATTCAGTGATATCCAGTTTAAATAAAAACATTTTTACGCAACCTATAAATTATGACGTATACATTTATCGCGCAATATGAAACGCTTGTGTTATAGAAAATAAAATTAACAAACAACTATAATTTCTGAAATTACGAAATAAAATATGAATTCTTAAAATTCACTTCACGTTCTAGTTGAATTGATCAACTCCCCAATTGGAAACTATAAGACTTCAAAAATGTAACGATCAAAGAGAAAACTGTTTTATGGAGAACTATAGAAAAACCATTGACACGTCGGTGCAGAAACCACGATCTGCAATCAATCTCTCGTTATTTTGGGAGATTTTCGTACAATTCATAAAACCAACAGTTTGTTTCACGTGCAACCCACCTATAAAGTCGGTTAACAATGTAAACCCATTCAGAACTGAAGTATACATCAGAATATTTATTTATAAATATATTGATTTCTTAACGGTTAGCGTGGTGAAAATATTACAGGTATGTCACCCTTAGAATTGCATATTTAACTACTATCCCGAACTATTTCAAGCCGAATTCGTCAATGAATATAACATATTGATTGACTTGGCATTTATTCTATAGTCTATTAACTATATTTTACAAAATAATTTTGTAGGACTAAAATACATTGCTATTTTTTCACCGTGGAATATAACATATATAACTGATCTAAATTTCCATCATTTTGTATGTGTTTAGACGCATAAACAATTTATTTTAATCTTTTCAAATCCATGGTTCTGAAAATGAATACAGATAAAAATAAATGGAATATATATATAACATATATAGAATATTCCAGTCACAAAATAAAATCTTCACCACACAGGTCTACGAATTTTTCAAATGAATATTGTTGATTTGTTGATATGTTGTACAACTTCATATGTTTTGTCACTCACGACCCGGGTTTCACCTTTCGGCATATCCAGACATTATACCACACGGTTGCAATAGAACCGACACACAATAAATAATTAATACAAGAAGAAAGAGTTACTGAAAAATCTGGGACACACAAGAAATAGTTCATAGAAGAGGAAATAATTAATGGAAAATCTGTGACCCTTAGGCTGGTATCTAAATATATATAATATCTGAGGTAACGTTCATAGCCATTGGTTTGATTATAATGACACTCAATTCGTATACAATAAGTTTAACAATCAATGCATATGGTTATACAGTTTTTTATGAAAGGATTTTACAATAAATAATAATCAACTACTATTCTGAAATTGAAATTCCACTCAGTCGATAATGTAAAGTATATAAGGAAAATTTTAATGTTTTGTTACAATGTCGTTGATGATACAAAGAAAGCATAATTTTAAATCACGAAAGGGTCAAAATTAAGTATGTACGTCTGAGACATTTCCCTCATTTCGGAAACAGAGAGCGAGTGGTAGAAGTGGCGTCGAAAGAAGTGGCGAACTGCAAAAACACCGACAATGACTAATATTTTTTGCCCTCCGCATTTCATCGAAGAAATAATAAGCTGCCGAGTTAAATAACTTCAATTGTCCGACACTAAATAAATAAAAGGCTGCATCGGCCGTTTCTTGTTCCAGGCCCGACAATAAGCCGTGATCGCGAGGGCATCTATAAATTACTCCGTACGTAAAACTAAATATCTTATACATTTATTCACAACGGGTGAGTTAAACGGCAGTAGTCACCGACTTAAGTTTAAATCACAAAGATTGATTTATATTATCTTATTGTCCGTGGTACTCTTTATATCAAGTTACATTAACGTCTTATATTTTAATATACCTATATTATTTAATATGGTCATTGATATCATACATAACGGGCACTGAGTGTTTCGAATACATTTATAACTACATTTTAATATAAAGTGAAAATATATCTAGAATGAAATTTTGGAGTGTTGAAATTTTACTTAAATATGCAATATTTTTATTGAATTTCTATCTAAATATAATACTGTGTATACTGCAACATAAAAAAAATATCTGACTAATAAAATAATATTATTAATTACCTATGAAGTTTTCAGATCGAAACATTATGTATGTGTATTTAAAAATAGTTTTTTTCAAAGAAGTAATCAAAGTTTAAAATAATTTTGGTTTCGTTAATGGTAAAAATTAAACTATTAAATTAAGCGACTTTCTTAAATAAGATCGTTAAAATGCAAAATGTAAGGATTAAGCAACGCTTTTGTCAAAGATGTTCCCGAGGCAAAGAATGGTAGTGTACAGAATATAAGGTTCGTAGCTTAGAAAAGACAATGGGCCTCTTACCTGTTATGGCGAATCGTTATTTAACAAGCGCGTTATATTGGGTCCTTCGATTGCCTCGAACTCCAGATTCTAAATTGTTAAAACGACGCACACTGTTTGATTTATACAGTGTCATGGAAGAAGTAACATGAATACTGTTCTTTGATAATTTGATCTACAATAATTGAAACTTTTTTTTTAATAATAAAAACACAATTTTTAGTTTGTAAATTGTATTCTATCAGTTGATAATACTTGCGATGAGTGAAACCGGTCCTAATCAAAATACATATTGTGGGAATAAGTACTAAAAAAATGTGTTTTTATTATTTATAATATCATGCCTCTCGATGAAGAAGTGACAGTTAAAAGTAATTAATTGAAACAATAGTCAATCATATTCAAACTTGAAGATGATAAATAAGATTTTTGATTATTTTTATTAGATGTAAATTGGGTATACAAAAAGTTCTAGTCTATGATACGGACTGAAAATACTTCATGGAATTTCATTATCAAATATTAATTGTCAAAACTTTGTATGATTCCACATATTTTGCCACTTCTACAGTTCTGTTGCACCCGTGTGATAGAATGCCTGATGCCGAAAGGCGAAACCAATGTTTTTAATGATAACATATGTGGAATCGTACAAAGTTTCAATAATTCAAATTTGATATGAGTAAAAGAAACTTCGTAGATAGCTATATTTGTATCAGGTTAGTGAAAAAACATCGCTTCCGAGGATATTTAACATTGAAAACAAAATTTTCATCACGAAGAATTATTTTCGAGTATGTTTCATTATTTTTTTAGCAAAATAAGTTGAGAATTTACAGCTGAATTCATTTATAAACATTTATTTGCAGTGAATATATTTTAAAAATTATAACAGATAAAATGATATTAATTTTCAAAATATTCAAACCCAGAAAATTAAGCGACTTAAATATGATACGTATGAAGGTGACTTTATTACATCTGTATGTAGTTGATTAGAAGCGTTCTTTTGAGTTAATATATTTAAGGTTAAGAAATATTGACGTTAATGGTAGTGACATTGCATATTTATGTTATTATCTTAATGGTGGAATGTTGGAGCATTGTGCGACGTGTAGGTGGACAGTGCAAGAGCAGAGGGCGGCACATGTTTAAAAAATCAAAATTATTTTATTGAAATTAAATTCGTGTTGATGAATCAACATACAGAATGTTATTAAAAACAAAAATGCGGTGGGTTTGATTAAAAATATCGTTCATAACGCAAAAAGCTACGCCATGTATAATTAAAACATAAACAATTTTAGATCATAGTTTAAAATTCATTTTTCTAACCTGGTAATTAAATATAGATTAGATCCATTGAATTAATTGACAATTTCATGCATGTTACAATTACCTGAATATATTTATTAACAAACTAGAATACAGTTATAACAAGCGGTCATTGTATTTACATAAAAAGCTCTTTAAGCTTTGAAAGCGCTACACCAATCTATCTAGGAAGCAATTTTGATACATATTAGAGAACTTTTATCATTTGATCTCGCCATTTTTACACAGCGGTTATTTACGATTACTGGGATAATTTTTAAATAAATTCTGATCACAATTATGTTTTTTTTTTCTATCTAAATAGTATTTTTGATATAATTATTTTATGGATGTATTAATGAAAATAATAAAAATCAAAATTATTGCATTATGTTGTTTTACTTGAAAATAACTTGATGCTTCAATGTTAATGCTGTTAATAACAAAATACTTATTAAACATCAAGAGCGTATAAATATCTCAAAACACGTCAATACATTTTCGAATAATACACTCAACATATTTTTAGTTGAAACATCGATGTTCGAATGAAACGAGAGCGTTTCAAGATATGAATTGAACACATGAATGTAATTTTAAAGCGGCTAAATACATTAAAAAATATTTTTTATTTTAACGTTCAATTCAATAGAGTTTTAGATTTCATAAAATTTATAAATATTATTTTCAAATAAAACTATTTTATGGATTTTTTCATACATTTATAAGATGGTATAAAAATCACAGTTGACTGAATTGTGACATGCGTTTGACATTTATTATGTTAGCAATACATGAAACAGCATATTCATATTATAATTCCGACAGTATGAAATTTAAAAAAATTATGCTAATATTTACATTAACAGAGATTCAAACAAGAATAAAAAAAAACAAAAAGCTCATCGCTAAATGTGTCCGCCTCTTTAGATAATGCAACTGACTGTTATATAAACGATTTTAGAATAAGTTCTGATAAAAACATTCTTTAATATTTTTATCAAAACTTATTATAGCTATAGACAAACTGAATAATTATCTAAGTGACACAGATGTGTGTGTTTTCGATATTTAAAGTAAGAAAATTGATGAAAAAATATTCATCATATATTTACTGACTTAAAAAGAAAAATATTACAATTCAAAATATTTTGTGTACATCCCTATCGACAAGCTAAGCCAGCGTTCACGAATGAAGGAAAACCTCAGGTGGAGGGGTAAGGAAAGCAGTCGCGTCCTGACGAGGCAGTCGTCTTCTTTCGCAAAACCCCGCCATTTGCAAACAATGGCGTGTTAGTCGCGATGTAAGGTGTCTTTCGCGGAGCTATGCGTTGTCGCGGATTGAACAAGCTTTCAACCGAGAGCCGCGGACAGGCAGATGCGAAACTGCAGCCCGGGCATTGGAGACGTCTTCACGAAAACGGGACACGCATTCACGTTTAATAAAAAGAAGACGTATCGGAGTCTGGATGTTAAAAAATAAAAATAAATACTTTATTCAGAAATGATTTTTTTTCTTATCTGACGTATTGTAAGCCCGATAAAATATTATAGAATCGCGAAAAAAAACAATGTAATTGACAATTTTGTGGCAAATATTTGTACATTTATAATTTTTCAATGTTTTCTATGATTTTTTAATGAATTCATGTAACTTCCGTCGATAATATTTTTTCAATTGGTTAATCAAGGACCAACAATGAATAAAGTCATAGTGTTATTATCAAATTATCAATATAATTTTAATATACCAAGCTTAATTAAAATTGGACAATTATCTTATCAAAATACATATATGCGTCAATCTTTCAACATCTATAATTATTATTAATATTTAGATGGGATGTATTTAATTACATTCGTGTACACAAATAAATTTAAAAGTTAACGATGTTTACAAAATGTTTGCCTATTTCTCTTCTTTTTTCTTAGTTTTTTGTAAATCAATTGACTTACAACAGATGACAATTAAATACCCTTACACACTTTCTGCAAATAGAATATGTTAGCTGTCTTAAAAACAGTATACACCCAGTCCTTTTTTTACGCGATACATTGGTTCCAGAAAAAGGCGCGTAAAAAAAATCGCATTATATTTCTTTACATACCCTAACACCAAAATTCGCATAATATCCGATACACTTGTTAACATTTGGCAATTGTATGTGAATTTAAAAAAATGGAATGCTTTACAAAATTAAGTTTTAAAAATACACATATTTTTTTTATTTAAAAAAATAATGAAACGTACATACCTAACATCATGTATAAATGTCTTCTTTAAAACAAATTTGGGGAAAAAATACGTAAAAACGAGTGAAGAGCGTAAAAAAATGTAGCGGTGCCGTCCAAAAAAATCGCGTAAAAAAAGGACTGGGTGTATTGAACAAATTTCTTAAGGATTCAAATTGTTACACACTGAAAGTCAATATGGAATATGAAAACATTTAAAAATAGTTCAGTTAGTATATTAATTTCAATGACAATGTCAAATTATCAAAAGAGACTAAAAAATCCGATTTTTAATTTTAATTACCAGGCTAAATTATCAATGTGTGAGTCACGTAAGCAAATAGAATGAAAGATTGTGAAAATATATCCAGGACACGTAAAAGTATAGCAATATAACCATTGAGAAAAGCAGAAAAAATCCAGATCGTCACAAGGCTTTGAATAGCAAAGTTTGATGGCGAAGAAAGACAAAATTAAATTGACCACGATGCTAGAAACCTAAGTCCAACAGTTCACGTAGATGGACTCAAAAGAAGATTTAATCGTTCCAAAATAAATCCTCTCAAATTTTTTAATATATTTAAATTAAATTCTAATAAACACATTAGGCTTACTGATATTTATAGTTATGCCAAGAAGCACTTTATTTTAATAAGCCAGATAAATAGTATGCTTCATTGAAAAAAACATCAACAACAAAATAAAAACACCAATCTTCTAAACTCTTCGATTATGGTGAAATACGGTACTGCGTTATCGCTTGAATATTTGAACCGCGGGTTCAAAACTATTAATAAGCGCATAGCTTGTTATAAATCAATCGACAATTTGGCGACACACAAATTGATATTGAGAAACATTGTTTTTAGCACATTTCCACAACACATAATTTTTGTTGGCATGCGCAAAGATGTTTTAATAATGAGTGTCGTACATCACAGTTAAGAAGAAAAAAATGCCATTTCTCATAAAAGATCGGCAATATTTGTTAAGTATTAAAGTACAAAATTAAAAAAAATATACATAAATATTTCACATACAAAAAGGCCTAAATGTCAGCACTATATATTTATATATATATTTTTTTTGTAAAACTATACAATATTTTAGTACGAACGTATTCTTCGTGTTTCGCCATTTACTAATTTTAGTGCACCTCTTTGTGGAGAAAAAAAATACAAAGAAAATTTTTATTTCAATTGTTTCAATTTTGTACGAGTCTATATGTTTTGTCAATAACGACCCGGGTTTCGCCTTTCGACATCTTCAGGCTTTCTATCACACGGATACAACAGAACTGACAAAACATTTAAAATTCAAATTTGATAAAATAAAATATAAATTTTGCAATATAAAACTTGTTATTTGTTCTATGATAGCTTCAGAATGAAGCACTAGCAAGATTAAAATTTATTTTTCAATTTCAAACTTTATTTAAGGATTAAATATTTATCATTTAAAAAAAAAATATCATTTAGTATTTTTATTGTGAAAACAAGACACATTTTCATACGAATTGAAAAATGTCGCCTTTTAAAAGCATACACCACTTGTAACTATCAAAATCCTGCTTCAATAATATATTGGAAGTATCTTTATAAAAAGACGGTCTTATGCATTGGCAACATAAAGACTACAAGTCAAATATTATTAATTTTGAGTAAATTATTCATAGTTTTTATCGAAAGGCGAATCGGCCAGCGAGCTAAGCCGTCTGATTTATTGCTTCGCATATTTCTCCTACCGAGATTTTTTCAATATTTAAAAAATATGTTTTGACAATCGTCTTGGAGAGGCCATCATCGAAGCTGAGCTTACATTGTGAGAAAATTTGTTCTCCACGAAGCTACGAGCCAAGTGTGTTGATGAACCACCCTGTGTACGTGTGGCCTAGTACGTAACATACAAAGCATGTTTAAATATTCATACAAAAACTCTTGTTGACATGCCTATATAGTGACATCATATGTTCTATAACCCTTTCAGGAATCACTCATTAACAAGATCGTTAATGAAAATTATCACAGGCAATTGTGTTCATTATTATTAGATTAATATTATTAAATTTATTTTAGCCGCAATTTACTGCTTGCCTTGGGGTAAGTGTTTTCCTATAATTAATAACTTTGGTATATAGACGATGCTAACTGTTTATTTTACGTCAGTTCTATTGCATCCGTGTGATAGAATGCCTGAAGATGCCGAAAGGCGACACCCGTGTCGTTAGTGACAAAACATGTGGAATCGCACAAAGCTGTAACAATTCAAATTTGATATGGAAATTCCATCAAGCACATTCAGTCGATATCAAAAATTCTAACTTCGGAATAAATAACTGCTACATAATAATTATATAGCGGTTGGCAAAAGCAAGTCTGCCATGTTTTATGATAACTGGAGCAAATCATCATTCATTTTTTAATAACTATTTTTCTAGATTCTATTCATAGCCAACTCTTAGATACGTGGCATACATTGTACTTTCTACCTTATGTGATTGCCTTTACATAGATAACTACGATTTTAAAGCCAAAAAATTCCTCAGGCGAAGATACTTAGTATTGGCTGGAATGGTAATAATTAAATAATTCCTGGATATAGAAGGGAACGTTACATCACCGATATTGACATAATATAGTAAAACTCTACGTAGAATTTTTAATATCTTTGATTATTTCAGGTATTTACGTGAAATACTCAAATTTATTTTAAGTTTCATATTGAAATGAGCTTCAACAAAGTTACCGTCGAGTCCATTAAAATTACTAAAATAGTAAGACTCATTTATATATCACTGATAATATTCACAATGAATCATAAGAAATTTTCGATTTAGAAAATCTGGATATTCGTTTCTATTCAACACGAACGAAAAAAGCAAATTGTTTACAATGTAAATGTTGTTCGCCGTATTAATTTTCCACTCAAGACAGTATGCTACGATTAAGGGGTAATCAAGGGTAATGTTCTAAACAACCAGATAGGGAAATTTCATCAATCATTGATAATATTTGTAGAAAAATTACTGTCACTTCTTGGTGGAGCGGTATTATATTTACATGTATATAAGACAATATTGAGTACCATTTTAGCAATATTATATTACAATATAAAGATATACATAATAAATTGAAGAATTAATAATAACTTTTTCGCTTGTTTTCATTGATTTTTAAATGAGTATGAAATAAAAAAATATTGTTTTCTTTTGATGATTTTCAAGAATGTTGTGTTGAATAATCGATCACCTTCATCGATTCGGTTCCAATCATTGCTGCACACATAAATTACTGTTCGAAACTAACGAGGATTAAGTACCAAAATGTTATTTTTACCACCCTATACATGAGGTTTGACTGGCTCGTTGGCCATCGATCTCGGTTCGGTAACAAATGAATAATATTCGCAAACTTGAACTCGCGACCTAGGCAAATGAGGAAATAAAAAAACTCTTTTGTAGATGGCCAGATCTCAATTAAAACATTCATGTGTATGCGTCGTTCTGTGTTCGCGTATGAGCGCGAAGTGGGTGAGTATTATTCACATTTCGAAATGCGACCTATAACAATCCAAAATATTGCGACCATATAAAAATTAATACTAAAAAAGATAGCTGACTTTGCACCGGATATTTTTTTTTATCTTATATTCATAAATGTATAACGAAAGTTCTATGTAGTAAATAATTAATTTAGTATATGAGAAAAAAAATTCTCTGCGGCGTGAAATAAAACACAATGTTCCTATTTTTCTGTAATGAATAAGTATGTGTAACACACAGTAAAATAAATCTTCGTTAAAATTGTTGTATGCTGAGAATAAACTACTTAAGCGAAGAAAATTTGGCTTGTGATCTACGGATTGTTTAAAAATATATAATAAGTAATTTCTAGAAACCTTTAATGTCAGAGCGTAATCAATTTTTGAATATTTTTTTTCGGTTAATGTAACAGTCGGAAGAGTCTGTGAGTTCGAAAAAGCTATGTGGTGCATTAAATTAAAACAAATTTTTAATAAAAACTGTGTTGTGGGTCAGTACTCTAGTTTCCTAATTGCAATCATAGTTAAATCACACACGATATATGTGTCGGTGCATAGAATTTGAAGATAATATACTTATCCAATTTGAGAGGTCAATTTTATTTTGTAATCGTATTGTGTTGCACGTGGAGAATGATGAAAATCAGCAAAAAAAGTTATATTTTCCCATGACTCATAAACAAACATTGGTTTTCCCATAATCCAAATTAAGTAAATTATAGTTTGCTTTTATAAAATACCTGAAACGAATGAAGATATTTAATTAATAAGCCTTCAATTTTGATAACAATTTTTTAAACAAACTTTTCTGGGTTCATGACATATGTAAAGTATTATAGAGTTAAATGGCTATCTTTAAACGTTCAATTTTTGAAAGAAACATTGCGAAGTGACTTCACACTATCAAATTTCAGTTCAATTTCACAGTTTTCCAGGGAAATATTTTTGTGCAAATAATTGCACTCTAAATAGCCTCTCAGCTATCAAAATACTCAAAACTGTCGCTTCTCGATGGAGAGGCATGATATTTTAAATATAACAAATATATTTTTAGTACTATTTCCACAATATATTTTATGATCAGAACTGGTTTCGCACATCGCTAGCATTATCAACTGATCATCGAGGATGACCGAATTCTTTCCTGATTATAAAATATATTGTTATAATAGTACTAAAAATGTTTTTATCATTTAAAATATATGTCTCTTATAATGTAAATATTGCGTTGACCGCAAAATATATTATGTCACTACAAGACTTCAGGACGTATTAATTTAAAAAATAATCGCTATTTTATTAATGTATGGCATATTCTATACATAAAAAAGTTTCGGATATTTAATGTTGTCAGTTGATTGCGGCTACTTCAGCATATTTAATTACTATACGGAAAGTACGTGTAAAATCAAAACACAGAGAATTTAATTAAAGAAAAAAATATTCACATTAAATAATTGAAATATCTAAAGCTTATGTATTTATTGACTATGTAAATTAGTATTTAATACATTTAATTCAAAAAATGTAGGTATGCAAAGCAATAGCAATGAAAGAAACATGGCATTGCTTACGAATTTGTCGGCATGAAGGGGCGACGGTAGCCGACAAAGTAGCTAAGCAAAGATTCATTAAAATATTTCAAATAATTCTCTAGCACCGACATAGCCGTCTGTCACCTTGGCTATGCAGATTTAAAGTAATGGCTTCTTACTAATTAACCCCATAAGCGATGGTCGATTTTTTTTTTTTTGCAAACAGAAAACGAACTTATACCGCAAGCAGAAAATTTAATTCGAATCGAAAAATACAAAAATCTACAAATGCATAATTCAATACACAAAATTGATGCGTAAAATATTTTCATCAAATCTCATCTACATTTAAAAAGACAATTAAATAAAATATTGAGGTAACTGGAAGATAGTGAAGTAAAAATAACAAGAATTTTGCTGTAAAACGTAGTGATGTAGATAGCTGTTTCGGCTTACGCTATCGACGCTTTATTTACTGTTTTAGAAGAGAAAGAAAATAACAAACACCAAAACTTGTGAGTATTATAACATATACAATTATTTTTATTAATTTGTATGTTTTGGAATTCGGAATGTTTTTTGCACATTTTTTTTCATATAGATTCTATGATCAAAAACTTTTTTATCATCTTCAAGTTTCAATATGATTGACTATTGTTTCAATCAATCACTTTTAACTGTCACTTCTTGATGGAAAGGCATGATATTTTAAATAATAAAAACAGATTTTTTTAGTACTTATTTCCACAATATATTTTTTGATCAGGACCGGTTTCGCTCATCGCGAGCATTATCAACTGAAAAGAATTTGTTTCATTGCACAGCTGGCCTATTCCAATATGGAATTTTTCCATTTTACAATAAAAATTGTATAATATATAGATAAAATTTCTTAAAATCAAAAGTGTATAAATATTTTTAAAGTTCTAATGTAATGTTTAACTTAAAAATTGGACATCAAGAGTTTACTCTTAACTATGAACGTGCATCGATTTTTATTAAATAAATAATAGGTAAATTGAGTCAGTCAGTAAAAAATATCGCCTTGACGAGATAGCATCCTAGTGGACAATGCCAGCTTAATCAGTGGAGCATTATAAGGTCACAGGGTTAAATATGCACCTATCATTTGGTAACCATATGCTATTCGTTTACTGCGGCAATAGTATGAAAAAATCTTCAATTCGTATTGAAAATAATTTTCGAACATAATACCACTTGTATGAAATATCTTGGCACTGATTGCTTTATATTGCAGCTCTTCAAAAAATAGCGGTACAATTTTCATTTTGATTGCCTGATTATTATAAAAGGTGATATTTATTTTTTAATAAAATATTATTTACTCAACATTGGCAGAGCGTTATAAACGGTTAAATTAGAGTTACTCATAGACGGGAATTTTATATTTGATAAAATAAAGATTCCCTCTGACGATTATGACACTAATGATAAGGTTTATGACGAGTTACTAGAAGTAGAGATTTAACAGAAACATTTAATTAGATTAAAACTAAACTATACACAATATAAGATAATCTTAGGGGTCTCATGGTGAATAAGTCTTATCGAAACCACCTCCAAAAATAAGCAAATTAAAAATTCTTATCGAATACACAAATAATTAAGGCAGAGTCGTGAGAAGATAAATATTATAAAATATTCACTCAATTTCTTACATAATAAAAACAAATAAACATGATTAATCGAAATAAGCGAAAATAAAATTGATAAAGATCTCATTTATATTTTAATAATTTGGATCGATAGATATGGATAATTTTAAATAATAAGTAATTTAGAACAGTTCAACGAATCGAATAAAATAAACGCCTACATTATCTTGGTCGAGTTGTTGCCGAAATATAAAAGAATGTTACAGGATACAATATCGGCGAATTTGAAAGAAATAAATCGTTCTATAATGAAGTAACGACGTACATTAATAAAACTCAAAACGAAGGCTGATCGCTGCATGTCTAAAATACAGGCTGTAAATCAGCCAACTTTGACAGGTGTAAAATATAAAAAAATACGATTTTCTTCGAATCAATCTATAGGTACGAATATACTAAACGTATACGTTTACAAATAGAAAAGAAATGAATGATAATACCAATAATTCACTTGTAAATTTTGTATCGCTTTTCAAACTAAAAATAAATATTCACTCACTTACGAGTAGTATCATCAGCAGCATAATGTATACTCAACAGTACCTGAAACAAAAATAAAATAATATTAGTTAGTGAATAACGCATCACATAGATTGGACACATCAGCTTTAACCAATCTTACTTAACATTCTCAAATTCCCATTGACATAAGTCATTATAAAATAGTTTAGATAAATGTTAATAAAATTTACATAAAATAAAATTTTATTTATATGTTAGTTACATGAAAGTATTATGGTGGTTAATTTATTACGGAAATGCAGACATTACTGAATTTTTGATGATAACGCTGCATAGAAATGTTAAAGTAATCGATTTTTAATTCAGCATACTGTCGCATATATTATTATATTCAGCATAGCATCGTATTGGCGATAGAGTATCTGACATAAAATACAGAATTTCTGGTTTAATATATATAAGTATATACAATCGTTAGCGATTTTACACTCTATACCATATTTTCTATCCTGAAAATAGTGCGTAGCAAAAGCGACAAGCCATCAAAGAGTCATTTTAAAGTCTTATCTTGTAAATCCAACCCTGTTATAAAAAAATATAAATTGAAAGAACTACTTAGTATTCATAAAAGAAGCTCGTGTCAAATATTCCATTAGAATTATTTAAATGGTCCATGCTGAGAGTACATACGTCACTTAAAAAATAATAATATTGCATTGAAAGAACAAACGGCTGATATTCATTCAATTCTAAGATATATTATTCATATAAATTAAAGGTGTTCACTTCGTTACTTTTGCAAAATTATACCAAGCGGACGGAAAAAAATACACAAAAAAGGAACCAAATCAACATTGTATAAAGCCACAAATCTCTTGACTGTATTTTAATCAATGAGTCGATTTCCGAGTAAATGATTGGAAGCATATATTCACAAAGAGTAATCTGTACGCAAACACGAGAGTTGGATCATTGTCGCTTATTGGCCACGAGTACTTTATAGCCCCCGACAATGAGTTTATTGTTTTCTTGCAAAACTTTAAAAGGCAAAGACGATGAAAGCGGATTCGAGTGGGATCCCTTTGTTTCGGTGACTTTTGGAAAATACACTGTCACGGATACCCTTAAATTTAATGCCGCAATAATATCTCCGAAGAGGAGCTGGCGACTACACGCGATACGCACAGCTTGCATACCGCAGGCAAATTGCGGAATGAATTAAAAGATTTTTAACTTACGTAAAATCAAAAAACATTACAGATTACAATTATTTTACTTTCTCTATTGTTTTGCAAGCGCAATATATTACTTGTAAAACTATAAACAGTCTACACAATCGCGACATTTATAGTAAGTATTAAATACCATATCATCAAGTATTGAAGCATTCTCAAAGTCTGATGTCGTAATTAAGTAACGGCCGTATAAAAGGTTTATACGTATATACAATATGACAATATTTATTAGACAAAGATCTAACGGCAACGTATAATATAATATTGCAATGATAATTTTATTAACACTATATTGCAAATTTCTAATTTTAAAAAATGGCGAAAAATTTAATATGTAAATATATAATATATGTTTCATTGAAAGACACAAACGCAAAAAAATGATTGAATCAGAGTAAAAAAAATCATTTGAATAATATAAAAGGGTCCTTCTAAGTTCAATAAATGAGTAAAGATAATGATATATTAGGAGGACAAACATAAAACGTCTTTTTTTGAAAAATTTTGTTTGCTTTATTTATTACTTGCTAAAAAAATAATGAAAAATTGTTAGAGGCGACTTAGCTTTCAGATATAATATAAGGAGTAGACTGGCACAAAAAAGCAACGTGAAATTAAATCATCATTATATTTTCATGTCTAAGCATGTAAAATTTATATGTCATATAAATCCGACTATGGAATGTAGTATTTAAATTGAACAAGGCGTTGTGCAGGAAGAAAATCTACTTCCAAAGCAATTTCAAATTGATAAGTAGAACATACAGCACATAGTTATTTTAACATTACATTTTACATTAAATGTAAGGAAGAATCTTGTAATTCATTATAACTAAATAATATTTTTCTTTAGAAAACTTAACGTATTAAAGAAAAAATAACTCATTAACAATGAAATGACAGTTAATATTTTCTGCTGACTACAGACTGTAATGAAGATATTGTAAAAAAATCAACAACGTGTGGTTGACCGAGAAACGCATTAAATAGTTCAAAATTTTATTATTTTACGTGTAAAATTGCGCCCGTAAAATTATGACCCCTGGGCGAGGTTCATTCAATTGCACTATAGGCCGGTCAAAAAAATATATATTACATCACCTGAATCATTGCTGAGTAGGAACAAGGTTTTTTTTGTAAGTTCAACTATGTGAGTAACGTTCAATAGTATGTGACGTCAATCATTATTTTATTGAGTTAGGTGTGGGAAGCAATTTGAGTGGGCTTCTAATATAAGATGGTAGTTAGGAGAAGTAATAATGCAACATGACAGAAGTTAATTTGAAACATTAAACAATACATTAATACTGTTCCTTATCGGTAATAATTATTCATACGGTAAGACCACCTATTCGTTTAAATATATGATTTATTTTGCACAACATCGTATATATAAGTCCATTGAAAAATAATAAACAAATAGTTTATTATTTTTCAATGGAACAGTACAAAAAACACCGGTATCATATAGATCAAATTTTAACGCATTTACATGAACGAATGAACGGAACTTGGTGTACTTATGTTTAATAATATCTTTGATTAATTCGTGAATATCATTTGAGCAAAAATTAAAACAACAAAAAAGAAATCATAATTTGTCAACATAAATTCTACAATTTCATCAAATAAATATTTAATTCTAGTATAGTTCGTTTTGCACCTCTCATATTTAAGTATGATTAATGATAAAATTATGAAAGCTTGAAAAACATATGAAAACTAGTACATGTTTAATACAGACAAAAAGAGAAATAATAATTTAAGCTTAGTTATTTTATTTGTTTTTAATTTTTTTGTACTATTTCCATAGTATATTTTACAAGCATAACTAGTCGTGACCATAGACTTTATTTTAGAAATAGTACTAAAAATGTGTTATTATTATTATTATTATTATTATTTAATATCATAGCGTTTCACCAAGAAGTGACAGTTAACACGTTAAATAGTATTTTATTTCTATTTGAAATTTCAGTGATTAATGTCGATAAGTATTAGGTATTATCCAGGTAAAATAATCGTTAATATTTTCTACACGCTGATTTACTGAAGTAAATGAACTAATTGACTTGGTGAAATAAGATATACGATTATAATATAAACCATATCTTTTTATTTAACGAAGTATTATTGAAACAAGATTCATTAATAATTGAAATCATCTATAAAAATACAAATGACCCAGTACACTCCATAATTGTCCGCACACTAAAATACATATCAATGACACCGGCGCCGCGCCGCTTGCAAGTTAAAAAAGAGCTATATTATTGTAGAGTTATACAGTGTTTCGTGCTTCCGAGATAAAGATCAATTTATGTATCAAAATAAAATAATGTCGATGAATGATATAATGAATGTTACCTTATATTTAATTTAATGGATTTTTTATTTCGAAATACAAGAAATTTACTCGAAATTTATAGAAAAAGTCAAAATATGTTTCAATGTAAAAAGCTCTTTATATCAAATGTGTTTACGTGCACTTTGAGCGTGTCAATCAAATAAGAGTTGACGTGACTCTTAAGGGTTTTCATATCCTTCTTAGGTCATAGCGTTCACATTTGGTATTTTTTCATAGATTTTTGAAGAAGACGGAAAGCTGCCTTTACTTATGGCAATGCCAAGGACGCCGACGGGCGCAATCAATCACGTATCTTAAACAGTTCGACATTAATCAAGCCGCACAAATTATGAAACATCACAAAAACATTTAAACTTTAAATAACTACGAGACTGATATATTCTCGGTACAGCTTTAAATGTTTCAATAGGTTTAAACATCATATAATCGTTATATTACTACATATTAAATAAGGTATTCATCGGTTTTCTTGTTTCATTGTATCGTATGAACGTCAAATTTACAGAAGTAGAGAAATATTGCAAGAGCAATTTAAAATGTATTTTAAAATATTAATTCATCAATTTTACGATCGGTATAATCAAGATAAGATGACCGAGCGAATTACCACTAAAAGCGTTCATTAAAAATTTTCCAAGAGTGTGTTGAAAACTATTAATAGAGCTTTTTGTTTTTTTTTCTTCGCAATACAGAGTTTTAGACGATCCCAAGTTGTTAATAATTGAATAAGATCTAATGATAATCTAATTTCACTAGAGCAGCTTGATCAATAAAGGTTATTTGAAACGTCAATGACATTAATAATTAGAAAAGGGATAGATTTTTTTTCAAAACGCATCGGTTAAACGATTTGAATACACGAGTCAACGTAAACAACGTTTTCAATGTGACCTATTCAATTAGCGTCTTTTGCAATGAGATCACATTTTTCTACGAGGTCAAAAAACCTTCATTCATCAGTTAATAAATATGTTGCAAATATAACACTAAGATATTATATATCCCCACATTTTTTTTTCCTTGTTCAAAATACAATTAATTGTTGATTGAATTGGCATTCACTTGGTAGAACTCCATTATAACACGGTGAAAAAATAGCAATGTATTTTAGTTCTACAAAATTTTCTTTAGTTCTACAAAATTTTGTAGAACTGAAATACATTGCTATTTTTTCACCGTGTTACAATTAATTATGTCATGCGACTAAAAAATAGAGCTGTCGCCAATTTGCAGACCACCAATATTTCATCTGAATCATTTGATATAATAAAATCTGTTTTGTTTTAAGATGGCGTCATATCAAAAGGAAGGTACCTTTATTTGACCATTTGATTTCTCGCTACAGTGTCGTTATTATTATTAGTAGTGTCACTAAATGAATTCCAAATGCGCTTCTGTGATAGCCCACTGCCCACGCGTCCGCCGTCTTTTAACGCTTTGAGGCCCATACAAAATATTACTTGAATGAATTTGTCATGAATTAAATAAATTAATTGTGAATTGAAATTTGATATTTATATACTTTATTTATGGACAATTCAATTTGCAGCTAAACATCAGTATTCACGTGGGAAACGAAATGGCCACTTACAATATATTAAATATTGATTTTGTCTTTATTTATTAAGAATTATACGTAAACGGGTATAAAAATACAATAATTAACATAAAAATTATAATAATAATATTGAAGTCGTATCGAGTTTATAAGATTCTTTGATCTGATAGCATGTTAAATGTATATTTTTTTGAAATAAAATATTCTTAATATTTCGGTAAAGTTTTAAAAACCATTAATGTATTTATAAGAGACAAGTGAAATTGAATAATATACTAAATTGTCATATAAGGTCGTTTATAAATATTTAAAATAACTAAGGCGTTAAAATTTGTTCAGCAATATTGTTGGACTATTTTTTTAAGGAAATTGCAATTCAAGATACTGTGATGCCTCAAAAATATTTTTAGATAATGGACGAGTCGAAAAAATATTTGGTCATATTCCATTTTAATACTTTCGATTTTTTTTAATAAAAAACGACACTCACACAATATGTGATATTATGAAGTACAAAATTGAAAATAAAAAATATGTCTTCCAAAATCGTGAAACGTATTTGAGCGAAAATAGTACGCGGTTATTGTTGTGCATAGAAAGAAAGATGCCACGTTGAAAGATTTTAAGAAATGAAAGGGTTACAATAATTTGCCACGGAAACACGTCAAGGATTCGAACCCGGACCACCCGGAGCGTGCCTGCACACCGTGAAACGCTATCCAACTCTTGAAGTTTCAATGTCTCCTAAACAAAAGATGAAAAGATCACCTCTTCTCCGATTTAGTTCCTGAGAGCATTCTTTTGTGCAATCGATACCCTTCTGTTTAGATTTTTATTTTACCCATTCCAATAAAGCTCACTGTTTTCGTTTTTTTTTATATCACGCTCTTTTTAATTTGGTAGTCATGATTATATATAGATATTTTTAGAAAGCGTTCATCATACAAATATACACTAAGTATCAAATATTTTACCGCATGTTGAAAATGTCAGCAAAAGTTGAAAACTTTACGACTTGAAACTACATCCCTTTAAATATAATATATGAATTTTTCACAACATCTACCAGCGCTTACCTAAATAGGGTGAAAAGAAACGATTTTCACACGGTGAAAAAATAGCAATGTATTTTAGTTCTACAAATTACTATTCTACGAATTTTGTAGAACTTAAATACATTGCTATTTTTTCACCGTGTTATAATGGAGTTCTACCAAGTGAATGCCAATTCAGTCAACAAACGATTTTCTATTGCTATTGCATTGTTAATGATATTTTATCAGACAAATGACTAGGGGTGGAAATTAATGTGTGTTTGACGCAAAATATTACAGCCCTTGTGACCAGTGGGTCAAATGCAGAAGATTTTATTTTTGAAAATAGCATTTATCAAGACGTAGACAATTGAATCGAGGCGTCCATGTCTATCTTGGTAACCTAATGTCTATTTGCTACATGATTTCGGCGACAGTAAAAGCAGTGCGTAAAATAATGGCATAAACAAAATCTAAGAAAAAATGGTGCCTATTAAAAAAATTACGTAAAGTATATAAATGTGGTCAACTGTAAGATACCAATCAGTTTTCAAGCTATTTTCAATTATGCATTAGGTGTGACTACGAAAAAATTTGAATAAATATTCATTTTATTAAAACAAAGAATTTCGGATAATGTTTTGAAGAGAATGATTTTTCATTAAAATTGTGTCGTTTTTAAAGAAAAATATGCATACAAATTTCAAAGTAATTAAAAAGTAAGTGAGAAAACTTGTTCTAACAAGAAGATAATTCTACGACAATTTCAATTAGCTTATAATAAACACTGGCTCTAACCGAACTGTTAATATAATCAAACGGTGGGAACAACAATAAATAAGAATACTAATTGATGGACTCCGTGAAGTGCTTAAGAAAGATTATGCGTGTTCACATATCACTTCATTAAAAGGTTGACATTAAAAAATACTTCCAGTATCACGTATATCTAATATAAGGAGGCATTATGATAATAAACCACACCAAAAAGCTCAACAATAAAATATAAAGACGTGCTTGAGACGTTGCGTAAAGTTTTTTGGGAGAATTTATCGTTATTACCTGTCATTAATGAGATAATTTAAATGCGAAAACGAATTTGTCCTTTACGTGGAACTGTTAAATACTCAAATAATTATTCAAAGTAAGTGGTTTACATACAAATTAAGTACTAAGCGGAATCAATTTTCTAACACCTAATCGGTTAATTCACGTGTTCACATGGCGAGATTATGCATACAAAAGCAATAAAATAAATTGATTGTTTCGTCATTTGTAATTTGTATAAAATTACTTATTTGTTATAAAAAAATATTCCCGCTATGTGGGTAAAGAATACAAGGTATATGATATTTAAAGTAGTTTAAAGCAGTGTTCCTTAACCGGTGTACCACGCGTCTACGCTAGGTGTGCCTTGGAACTTATTAGCTAATGTCAGTTCTATATTTATTAATACTTTTAGGACCAACTTACACAGTATAAAAATTAATTTTTCTTCGAAAGTGATCGAATTAACTGCACAGAAAGCATCCAGACATCAGTTATTTCGTTTATGGGTGTATTTATATACGACATCTTGCTATAATTTAATTTTCGGGTATTTTATAATAATTTAATACATATATATATATATATATATATATATACACGAGTTAAATATTTGAGCAGTATTCATAAATCAATTTACTTATTCATGATGATAAAAAAAGTTGCTTATTAAAATATGCACATCAAATCAAAATTAAATGGCAAAGTTATGAGCGATCGTAATTTAAATTAAATTAGTAATTCATACATTTTTGTGTACGGTGTGCCGCGAAATTCTGACGACTTCTTAAGTAAGAGCACTGGTTTAAGGGATTATCAGTTGGACGCGACACAAGCACAGAAAGACAAAAAATGTCATACTGAAGTAAAATATATCTAATTTCAATTGTGACAATTATGTACGATTCCACATGTTTTGTCACTAACGACCCGGGTTTCGCCTGACGGCATCTTCAGGCATTTTCTTACACGGATGCAACAGAACTGACATTTTTGTTGGATCCCGGGTATATTATTTCCATATTATATTGAATTAATTTTCACAAAAAAGCGCTGAACTTATACATATTAAATACCGATCTATATATTTGTATTAGAAGACATGAATGATTTAACTCAATCAACTCACCGCTTGTCTCCAAACAAGTATTGAGCGACAAACAAGTAACTCTCGTAGAAAAACGATTGGCGCAATAATCATCATCAAGATACCACATGTTTCACATTGGGAGTAAACGCGATTTCAAAATACTTGTACGTATGAGAAGACATTCAATTTATAAGTGATCCGATATTGTGTCAAAAATCAAAGTCTTGAGTCACGACGCCCGTACACGGGAGAATTAATATAAAAAATGTGGAAGATAACACAAAAATTGCACCCGCTACTTGTGTGGAAGCAGTTCAAAGGTGGCGAGCTGGAAAATGATATTGCGAGGGTTATAAATCTTACTAATGAACGGCAGAGATGCGAGCCAGGATTAAAAGCCAACTTACAGCACGTTGTGAGGAACAATCTGCAGATTTCTGGGCTCATGTATTATCGCTATCTTTTACCGCGCAGATGTAAGTACAGGCATCGGTGTAAACTTCGCTATTAATAAATATAAACAACGTGGAAATACAGCCTCCTAAAAAAGTTATATTTGAACCCCTACTCACTACCCATACCATATTTAGGTACTACATAACGAATACAATTACATGTAGAGATGTAAATTTTAAAATAAAATAATATTTTAAAATAAATAATAAATAAATAAATTAAAGTATTTTTAAGCAATATTTTTTTATGACAGAAACTTTACATATCAAATAATAAGGTAACTCAAAACAAAACAATCAATATAATCTTTAATGTGATTAAATTTGAATTGTTACAACTTTGTACGATTCCACAAGTTTTGTTGAAAGGCGAAACCCGGGTCGTTAGTGACAAAACATGTGGAATCGTACATAGTTGTAACAATTCAAATTTGATATTGAAATTCCATCAAGCATCTTCAGTCGATATCATAAATTAAATGTGATTGTTTTGCGCTTTACTCATACTGTATGCAATCGTTCGCAGGTTTTCATAATAAAATCAACGCATAGTTAAGGGTAAAACCAACAACGCCCAAAATGAAAATAAAATACCTTCTGTCGCACCCGACGGGAAGACAGATCAATCAATTGCAAATACTTTTTCATCGTTGGTTCAGTTATTTCAAAATGTTTCATCTCAACAAAAGTAAGCTATCAAAACAAATGAAAAAAAAGATCACCTCTAAACGGTATTATTTCCTATGAATAAGTAACTGTAATGTCCAATGAATAAAATCCTTGATAAATCCTTGAGTCAAATATAGCTTGATTTGTCCTGTAATATGTATGAGATTTTTTTTTATCAGACGCTACTGTTTAAACATTTGAAATGTTCGCCGTTGGACTATCTTTGATGTGGTTCATATTTACAATAAAAATATTTGTTTAAAAATAATAACATTCAAATAAAAACTATGTAAGAATATAGCACGTTTATTGACCAATCACATATATTTCCAGTAATGCAACATTTCAAATCATAACGAAAAATATACATAACAAAAGTCATAAAATTCGTAAGCTATAAGTCAAATTTTAAAGTATTATATTTTAAATGGTACTGGTATAAATACTAATCAAACATTCTGTATTTGCACTGGATGTAATACATTATTGAAATAAGTTAACGGATCCGATTCAGTGAAAAATAATGAAATTATACATCAATATTTCAACTACAGTATAACCCCCAATAACACTATTCCGGATTACGTGCTGACTTGAAATACGCAAGTCTGTGTATTCAACACGCACTAGGCTGTACACGAACAGCCGAGCGACTGTCAGTGTGCTGAATTTTGCGAGCAATATGCATTTTATCACCTTGTATCTAAATATTTCATCCATTTTTTTTTTTTTGAAAAACTTAATTAACTTATAACTAAATCCTATAATTACTAAGTATCTATCTTATATTATTTAGTAATATAATTTTCGTGGAAAAAAAGAAAATTCCTAATTTTGTATGAGATTCACTCCCCCATTTACACGATAAATGGGGGTTTTCCTGGAATATCATGGACAATGAGCATTATTCTAATTGTAATATAATGTTTTTCCATTGATGATAGGAAATAGGTTTAAAAAATTTTAGAATTGTAGCCTACGACCATACATAAATTCACTAAATATCTTTTTTGATGGCATCGAAAATATTATTCACTACTGTACCAAGCATTCTGTAAAGTATAATAGGAAGACAGCAAGTTGTTAGCAGGGCGTTATTTATGGGCTATAGAGCAAACTTGCCATACATACGTAACAGTGTATCCAGTAGCAATAAACATTCACAAAACTGAAACCAAAAATAATATTACCAAATATGCTTTCAAAAATTTGTTACATAATAAACAAACAGTAAAAATAAAGTTATTGGAAAAGATTTATTATTAATGAAATAGGACTTTTTTTTACTTCTTATTTTAATTTTTAAGAAAGAAATAAATTTCAAACGAGGTGTTCCAATATTGTGACCTAGTTTGTACCTATTTTTTAACTATAGTATACTATCAAAAAACATAGAAGGATTACAGCGGAAATAATATAAATTAAATATACAAATATCAATAGAATATATTATGCAAATTTCGATTTCCGATCAAATATACATTATTACAATTTTTTAATTAAATAAATAAAAATAAATAAATGTGTTTTGTTTGTAATATTGCTGTTTAATCTTTGTTTATACATAATTAATAGTTTTTTGAAAGTGATTAAAGTTATAATAAAATATTATATATTAAATTGTATACCAATTATATTTTCCGGGAAGTGATCACTGGTAAAAAAATCAATAATGTTAGGCTTTAATGAGACAGATGTGAAACAACAAATAAAAACGTATGTATAAATTATTTAAATTCAATGTTTCCATTTGTGACTCGGTTCCTAAATTCGTTTTAAACACTCAATATGGGTCACCTTGAAGCATGCTGACCGTCGAATAGCTTTTTTATTATAAATCAAACATAAGATATCGACTATATAATTATCGATACTTAGCTTTGGCCTGATCGGCTAAACACAAAAAAGACCTAGGAATTTAATATAAAGAGGTACCCACACATTAAACATAAATCATTAAGACTTTGTAAGAAAATGTACATTTTGTACATATATTCACGGTTGCATACAACATTTGCCGGTACATCACACTGTAACATAAGTACAAACCATTCTGAAGGTGTAAAATATTTCCCACGTGTCAAAATGCTAAAGGAAACAGGCATTCTTTCGCATCTGATATGCCAAACACTAGCATTTTGTTCCTATACAAATAAATGCAAGTAAAATACACGCCCATTATATTATAGTACAGAATATCTACAGTTGTTTCGTTGAGTGAATAAATGGCGTACAAAGAAGCATTTCAGAGTAAATAATATATATATTTTTACGGGAAAAAAACTGAATCAAACTAACCACCCTTTCTAACGCATCTAAAACAATAAAAATACTTTAACAGCAAAAGTTTATTAGAAAAATTCTTACAATTAGCAATTTGAGAAGTCCATTTTGTTAATCTTAAAATTTGATATTGTAAGAAGCAATTTTTAGTTTGGGTCGGGTGCTTTCAAATCAACAGTTCCGCAAAACAAAAGAAGGTTTCGTGCAATATTTTCATACATAACACAATCTCTTACTTAATTTCAGGTATTTTCATTGTAAATTAAATTATGTGCAATATACCTACTTATGAGAAACAGCAATATATTCCCAAATGCACCGCGCGTGAAATGCTTGTTACATAATATTAAACGAGTAACGAAATTAATGCTGAAATATTCGGTTGCACGGAAATAATTATTTTTTGAAAAAATAGAATGTTTACGTGACTCTGTTATTAAAGAAATATTCATAATAGACGATTTGAAACTAATATCCAAAACACGATATGAGGTTAATGAGACATGAAAGATACAAATAGATATTATCACACTTGAAATTATTATTTTTAATAAGGAACATAAAATGTTATGTACTAACTAACATACTACCAACTTGGTATAAACAAAAAGACTATAAACGGATCATGAAAAATAGTGTTCATTTTTTGCATGTTTGATTTCCTAGTTGAGAGATTTAAGATAAAGAGCTTGTTCACACTTCAGGAGTATCGATTCAGACATAGCAACATTTGGATTGGCATATCATTTTTTTAATAGTGCTTCTATAAAAAACACAATAGAGAATGCAACACAATCATTTTTTTAATACAAATTATAAGATTACGATACGATAATGAGTAATTTTAACCTTTACATTTTTTCCTAGCAATGTGTTCATGATTCAATATTTTTTTTTTCAAAAATAATATTTAATATATTGTATATATATATACATTGAGATGTTCGATGTTATTGTTATAAAAACAGAAATATATAAATATCAAATTATATATTATATGTTAAAAAAAATATCCGTCATTTGAAAAATAAAACACCAATACGATGGCTCATTTTTTTCGTGTAAAATAAGTAATCATTCCGCACAATTTTTGCGTGTTTATTGCAATTCCATATAAATGTAGTGGGGAGTAAAAATTTGTTTCCGCTAAAAAATGTATTCGGCTTGTTAAAAACAACCACTTTACTTATCCAGTATGTAGAAAAATTACTAGTAGTATCATGCATATATTATGTCCAAAGTGATTTTATGAGTGATTGAAATGTATTAAAATTTGAAGGAAGACTTTTCAATAATTTGCTATTTGCAATAAAATTTTTATTCCATTATGATAATTATTTTGTTAAAAATTTCAATATTTAATTGAAAATTAAATGGACTTACAAAATTTATGATATCGACTGATTGTGCTTGATGGAATTTCAATATCAAATTTGAATTGTTACAATTTTTTATGATTCCACATGTTTAGTCACTAACTGTGTTTTGTGACTAAAGTAGGTTCTGTTGCATCCGTTTGATGTTGTTGTGTGCCGATGTGTTTCTGCTAAAATCTGTGTCTAAGAACATAATATCATATAATGAATAATTTATGATATCGACTAAAGGTGCTTGATGGAATTTTAATATCAAATTTGAATTGTTACAGATGCAACAGAACTGATTCCTCTGTTCAGTTGAAGCTCTGTTGCATCCGTGTGATAGAATGCCTGAAGATGCCGAAAGGCGAAACCCGGGTCGTTAGTGACAAAACATGTGGAATCGTACAAAATTGTAATAATTCAAATTTGGACTTACAAAAGCTTACTAATGAAATGGATAGTAAGAATTTTATTTTTTTTTGTAATTAAGAAACTAGAATGTCACTTATTTTAGTAGATAATTTGCTATGACTGTTAAAACACAGGTGCCAAAATATTCTTAAAATTCTAATTTAATATAAACTAAAAATAATTCATACATAAATAAAAGCGATGCAGTTAAATATAAGGTTCTAAAAATAATATTGAAAAGGAGCCGCTTTAATAAGTATATATTTTTTTGAGTCTAATTTGTAATATTTGCCTTAACGAGAGTTGATTAAAAGTTACGAGATTCTCGTTTGTTCCATCACGGAGCAGTGTGAGTTGTGTCAGACTCTTAAGTAGAAACCGAACCATGTAGGAATAGATCTCCTCGCATAACGGCATCTATGACTTGGGCAAAATACGCAAAATTTGTAAAACTGACGTAATTTAATAATTTAATAAATTTGAATCGTTCGGATTGTGCGTATTTTATTGATTGAATAGGCATTTACTTGGTACACTCCATTATAACACGGTGAAAAAATAGAAATATATTTTAGTTCTACAACTTTATATAAGATATAGTTGATAGCTATTTCGACTCTGTTCGACTAATTCTGACGATGGCGTGAGCCGAAATAGCTATATCTTGTAAAAAAATTGTAGAACTAAAATACATTGCTATTTTTTCACAGTGTGTATATTTCTTTTACAGAATTTGATTATTTACCACATTTCAAACTCAAGGAGTTTAATATTACGTCTATTCCAATACAATAAACATTATTTTCTACGCAAAATTCTCATAGGCTGTGCGGTTTATGTTTTAGATTTTTTAGATCTATTTTTAACATGCCAGAATCCTGTTGCGTCTAAAACATTGTAGATACAATATAAGAGACACCGAAATCACGCAGTAGAAAAGAACTAAACAAAAATACGACACTTTAGATGGCGGTTTTTTTTACCAAAATATATTAAATTAAATTTTTTAGTTTTTAGAATATAACAGACATACTTCGTCATACAAAGACAAGCTCTAATCATACTTCAGCTATGGTAAATAGATGTATAGATCTATTTTCATGATGCGAATTCAAATTTAAATAAATAAGCAATAAGTCAGCGGCATGTTACAAGTTTCAAGTACCAAGATCAATATACATTATTATTTAAATTGCTTAGAGGGAAGTAATTGCTAGTGACATCACGGGGCCAATAACTTTACAACGTGAAAAAATCGGGTCAAATGTAATTGAAATATGTATTTATATTTTCTAGCAAATCTGGTATTATGATCTACATAAGAATAAACATCAATATATAAATACTTAATGAATCATATCAATAAATAAAATACAATGTGAATAATAAAAACACATTTTAAGTAATATTTTCAACGAATATTTTAAGTTCAGTAACGGTTTCACTCATCGCTAGTATTAAAAACGAGCATTATATCACACGGATGCAGCAGATAAAAATGAACAAAATTTTTACAATTCAAATTCCATCAAGGACCCTGGGTCGGTATTATAAATTACAAAAAAGAGAGAATAATTTTGAAATATACAAAGCCAATTGGTTTGTGTATTGAAATTGTGTTTTTATTCTTTAAAATATAATGTCTTTCGACCAAAAAGTGACAGTTAACAAGTTATGTAATATGAAAAGCACTATATCCACATTTTATAATATAATTATTACTAGTAACATTAATATCACTGACATGATTAACTGACTAAACATCAAATTTGCCAGGGTTATATTATGAATAATTCTCACTTAATTCAAAGTGTATATATGTATAACGTTAACTTACTGTAAGAAAGAAAAAAAACTGCAATAGTCAAATAATGAAAGTTTGTATTCAAACAAACTATCAGGATTTATAATAATCAGTCTTTGATACGATAGAAACGAGCATTTTCTGGTGGAATATGAAAACGAATGGAAATATGTTTATCTTATAGAAATGTATCATCATTAAACGTATTTACAGAATGCATTATAATTGATAATTTTAATAAAATAAACCATAGAGAATTAACAAAGGCACCGAACGAGAGAAAAAACACATTTCTTTGTTAAAAAGTAATCAAAAGCTGTACCATGAAAGGAAGGTAGAATAAAAAATTACAAAGTAAAATGTTGGTATTTCGAACAAAGACGAGAGGTTGGGTGCAAATTCGAAGATAAAAAATGTTTGCTTCCGAAGGCGCATACATGACAAATCGATTTGCGATGTACGCAAAGGATACATGTTGCAACTCTAAAAGAGATCCCAGGAATGCTTTCTGCAGGACATTGAAGTAATTTGCAGAAGATAATAAAATACCCGATGTTACTCGATTTGAATAATTCACCGATTACTTTCCGGAGTAGCGCATATCAATCAAATTTAAACGATATTTCGTGGATATATAACCACGGAACTAATTTTACAGTCGATAAGTTTTAATTTTGATAGTTTCATATGTGACTTTTTTTGTTTAGTTAAAAAAAGTGACAAAACACTTACATAAATATGTTGTTATCATAGGCAAGTATGATTTCTCAGTGAGAGTGATGATTGATCAGTGCTACTAACGTTTTTCGGTATGCGCGCCATGATATATTTTACATTTAAATCTGGAGACCGGCTTTGGCCTCAATTGTATAAATAAAATAAGCACTCGGCCTTTACCGGCCTGCAGACTATAACTAGTTCACGAAGTAGCGTTTGTGTAGCACTGCCTTAAAAACTTCACACACAAATAGAGAACTATGCACTCAAAAACACTACATATCTTGAGTACTACTGCACTGACCAACTGATTAAACTATAAAAGTATTTGAAGATAAAGGAAACATATTTTGTATACACACAATCCAGATGCCTAAATATAATAAATTAGTTACTGAAATATAATCGACTACCTGTTATAATTGATAGTTTGATTAAAAATATTCAATTTAAAAAAACCTGCTTGTTATATTATATAATCATGGTTAGATTATTTAAAATTTTGATTACACGTTAACCGAATATATATCAAAGAACATGTACTCGGTTATTTAAATCAGTATCTAGTGGAACCACCACGATTGCAAATAGGTACTTATTCGGAGGCGAAGATATTCGAATTCATCATGATAGAAACATGAGCCGTGATTCCGCTACACGACGTAACTTTATACGCGACTTCTCACAAATTTCCATTCCTCGCACACGACAACAAAAGGATAATGGAATTTCGTAGTCAACTCAAAGCGTACACTAACATTTTTTTCAGTTTATTTTATAGGAATCCATGTTTTCGTTCCTTTGTCTCCTGATCTACGGTCGATCCTCAACACGCCAACAACTCGTCAACTGACATGCCTAATAACAGTCTTATTAACGACAAACATGTTTTTTGCCTTAAAACTATAAATAACTCTTTTAGGAATCGCAGAATAATCAGCTATTATCGTCTCATTAAATTTTATATACCGAATATGGTAATTGATAATCATCCGAAAACGTTTCTTAATGATTTATTTGAATGTTCTACGAATCGAAGATTTTTTCAATCATGTTTATGTGTGATATTTTAAACAATTTACTTCGATTTAAACGGAGAAATTAAGACATTATAGATAAATAAATAGTCAGTTTTTGAAATTTATGATATTGACGATACAAATACAATAATATGCGATGCAAAAAACACATTTTTGAATCCAATTATAATCAAGATCGAACAACCAAAAAAGGTATATTTTAAAATTGAAAAACTATTTCGCATTGATTATAAAATCGTATTAAGTGTATAAATGAATACATAATAGAATATTTATTTGTGAAAATCGTTATCTCAAAACTGTATAATAAAATATTTTTTATTAAATATTCAATCAACTTCGATGGAAAATGTTCATGTGCAAAATCGAAAAAGTAACGCCAATAATTCTTTTCAAGAAAATTGTACAAAATCAATCATTTCCGTATTCTCCGACAAGTGTTTAATATGAACAAAGAATTTCAGCTTGATCGATTTGAATGTTCAAATAATACCCGAAATTATGTCCAAGATTGACGAGAAATATTATTTTTTAACTATGTCACTTTTTCTAATAATTTAAAACGAAGAAAATTTTATATAGAAAACTAAAATTAATAAGGGAAAAATTAGAAAAGTATCTAAAAATATGAATAGCGTTATGGGAACATTAATTAACGTATATTAAGTATTTAATACATATATATATATAAATACTATACCGGCAAAAAAATATTGTTTTGTTATCTATAAGCTCATCTGTATGTATACTAGAAACATACCGGAGAATATTAAACGCTAAGTATATAATATATCATTGGCGAACTGTTTGCGGTGTAGAGTGTCAACATGTTAATGGACATCCTTTTTATAAAATCATTCTCTTCCTCTTTTACAATTCATTCATGACAAGACACTTTTCTCTTCTGCGAGTGTGATTTTCTGCGAAGAAGTTAGTAAAAAGTGCTACATGACCAACATTGCTTTAGAAACAAATGCCTAAAGTATCTTTAGGAGGTTCTTTAACATGAGATTATAAGAAAAGAAAAAACTGATTTGCCTCTACATCTTATGCTTCTGAAGATTCATCACATACTAATATATTAATTGAAAAAAATACTTAGCACCTGGAAGCCAATGCTCACTATTAGAATAACTAACAATAAATTTTAATGTTGAATATCTACACACTGGATCCGTAGGAAAATATACATTTTAAATAATATTTGATGGATAATATAATATGTTCGTATTTTTTAACTGTATCTAATTACTAATACAGTGAAACCTCGATTTTACGTTTTCCAAGGGCCCCGAAAAAATAACGGTAAATGCGGGAAAGCTCCAAATAATAATAAACAAGTAAAATCGTAAAAAATATTTATTTATTAGTTACTTGTACATATGTATATTTTTTTTTTTTTTTTAAAGTCCTTTATATTAGTTTGTTTCTTTGTTATTTGGCACTTTAATCGGAACAAAGTAACAAACGGTTACTAAACTTGTGACTTAAAGTTTGTATGTACAGGAATCATTATTCCCATGAATTTTAAACAACTCTACATTTGCATCATAAACAATAATACGCGTGTGGTGGATTTCAACCCAAAAAATAGCACATGCGTCCAATGCGTTACGTCTAACATGTACAGCGGATTCCAACTTGTCCAGACATAACACCCGCACTCGGCTGTGTCAAACTTGCTTGCCGAGATACGGAGAAATATGCAATAAAAACGGTCAATCGGGATAATATTTGTGACGGGACCAAAATATTTAGACGGTTAATCGAGGAAATCGGGGAATCGGGAATCAGGAAACGGTCAATGCGGGACTATTTAACATTATTCTTATGGGAGTTTGACGGGACTATAAAAAATAAGCGTTCCATCCTGGAAAACTTATTATGCGAGAACGGTTGATCGAGGTTCCACTGTACATATTATTTTTCAAATACGAAATCTATCAGCGAAACAAACTGAAATAACGAGCAATACCGTCATATGACTACATCTTACTTGTTTAGTTTTCCCTTTATGATAGTTGAATTAAGGAAGAAATCACCAGTCTTGTTTATAGCTAAGCGGAATAGTAAAACAATACGGTTAACCGTGAAATAAAATAATACCCCATTATGACTACAACCATAAAGAAAATGCAATATTTTATGATCCATTAAACTCTTAAGCTACAATAAAACTATTTAAGGAATTCAAAAGTGTAATTTTTTTAAATTTATTATATGTCTATTTTGTCGAGAAACAGCTTTATTGTAAGTAATAATATTACTCTATAATCATGAATAACCAAATAATTTATTTTAGACAAACAATATTTTCACGGAAACACGTTCTGTCACGATTTTTATCGGCAAAAATTTGATTTTATCTTGAATTATAAGTGAAACATATCATAAACGATTTTTTCTTCAAATTACATTCATATTTATATATATTAGCGTTTTATTTGTTTAAAAACTATTGTTCTGGAGAAGTTCCGATGAAAAATAAAGATAAACTCAAAAAATGGGAGCAGCGGAACTGTTCATGAAAAGTATAATACAAATACTGAGAGCATTAAATTAAAGCTAATGTTAGTTTGTAACGACGCCCTAAATTTCGTCTGAATTACTTTAATGTTAACCAGTAAAATTTACAAGTAGCGCCATTACAATGATGTGAAAAGAATACTAACCAATAGCTTAACAAATAAATAAGAAATGAAGGGTCTAAGTAATGTAAACTTGAATTAGAATGAATTACAAATTATAGTGAACAAATGACCGCAATCAACATGATAAAGCGGCGTGTGTAGTTATCGGAAACGTTGAAATATTGTAGGTAAAAATTACTCATTCTTTCGAAACAATCGAATGGGTTCCCCATCAATGCGTAACCGAAATATGTACAATAGCCTGGCATCACTTCCGTCTAAATATATTTTTGAATCTGGCAACTCTCTCGGTGGGATACCTGTAATCATAATGCTAATAAAATTCAAACAAGGCATGGGAAAAACACAACGGGTAAACAAATAACCAAAATCGCTTGTAGATAAGTCTTTTGGTATCAATAATGTACCGGAAAAGGTGGAATCGATTTAATCTGACCTCTAAAACCGTTTTATTTTCCAAATATATTCTGTGTATTACAAGATTAACATTATAGAATATCAATGGTGTGCTAGTTACGGTATTTGCATTTTAGATGTATTTTAAGTAGTTTATAGGTACACATCTTAATACGATACCGTAGATTTTACCAACTCTCAATGTTACCAAAATATAATATAACATTGTATACATTTGTAATCTTACGGTAGGAGCTTTGCTTCAGTGATCAGGTAAGTTTGGACAAGATGTTTATAATATCCTTTCTCCCATTTTAAATGTATAAATATTTGACGTGTTTTCAATTTTAGTGATACACGGTATTTTTCAACATTTTTTTATAATATGACAACAGATGAAAAATATTTTTTTTTTTACTTGACGCAAGAATAATTGTAAAAATTTCAATATTATATTTTTTCCTACAATTAGCCGAATTTTATGTTTCAACATCTTCTGACATTAAATAACACCAAAGAACTTAAAAAAAATGTGATTATAGATTTACTAAAATTACCATTTTTTTTATTCTTTCATTACACAACTTATCGATTACAAAACGTGAGGTAATAGATGAAGGAATATTAAATTTGAGCTGTTAAATGAAATGCGGGTAAAAATTATTTATTGTTATGATTGTTGCAATTTTATAACATTATAATATAATAAAATCTTAGCTCCAATAACATTATTTTAACAGCTAAGTGGCTATCAAGATTTTCTAATGGACTATAAATGGCCCTCGAACTACTGGTTAACTATAGCTGATTTAGCAATAAAAACCCCTGAGCAAATTTAAATGTCATAGCAATCAATAAATATCGCTGCATATCAAGACTGCTCATAATTAAAATTGTTACGAGAGGGAAGATCACGTTCGCTACAATCTTTTTATTCTCTTACCAGAATTAATGTAAGATTAAAATAATTTGAGGAAATTGGGTGTTGTCGAAGCACATATAAAATAGAGATTAAAATAATACTCAAAAAAAAACTCCCGTTAAAAATATACTAGTGACAAATAAAAAACTTACTTTTTGGAAATAAAATTATTGACTAAGAAGTTTATGTATGAGAAATGAGAAGTCTTTTGATAAAAAAAAATGTTTGCAAAGACCTCTTTCTCTTGAGGCAGACCCGTTTCTGCACATCGTCCCCTACGTAGCAAATTATTTCTCCGCCAAAAATATTATAATTTGGCAACAAATTATTGCATGAAAAAAAAAATCGCTAGGAAGATGACCTCGAGACAAGAGTATTGATATCTATTTATCAAGAAACAAAGTAAAGTTACCAAGCTGTAATCATTTACGACGAAATTTTCGAAATCACGAACGATCATTTTTATTTGTTAGTTCACCAAAATTACATAGTGCGATGCGATATTACCTTATTATTGCAGTGGTTCCAAAACAATGTATGAAAAGTCAAGAATTTTTTTACGAGACATATTTTCATATTTTTTAATATTCTTTTGTAGACATTATCTACTTTGTACTACAAGTGTTTATTAGCCCGATTAAATTTGATGACTGTAAAAAAATATTACTCATAATGAAAAAAAATGTTATACAGATCGTCCTCTTCGTGTTGATAGCGTCAGTTTCATTTAAAGTCTTGTTTATTATCATACATATGTATATTTCAGTGTGGAGCGTATGCACCAAGTGAAGCATATCAGTAAATACTTTTTTGAAGAGAACCAGATGTCTTATACTCCCACAATTTTTCAAAAAAGGTCAATGTATGTGCGGGTTGGATAAACAAATGAATAGTGGTTAAGTGTCCATCCGCGGATTTAAGTCCAAACAGTACAAAAGATATCATCTAGCTACCGTATGAAAACTATTCTCAATACCAAGCTCAAATTGATGATTTTTTTTTGTCACTGACGAATCGGGATGATGAGGCAATCACATGGATGCAATAAAACTGACCTCTAAGGACCCGAAGACATAAAACCCAAATATATGTCTGGAATATCTTTAATAATTTTCGTATATACTTTTCGTATAACTTAACGCATAATGACTTCATTAACTTTAACATTATTAATGATATTTCAGATATATATATATATTTGGATGGTGTGTTTTTCTTGTGTAATTTATCTTGCATATAAAAGATACAAATTATTTATTGTGTGTTCTATTGCTAGATGCTGAAAGACGGAACCCAGGTTGTTTGAATGTGGAATTGCACAGTTTTAACAATTTAATTTTGGAATCCTATCAAGCACTCACAGTCGATATCATAAATTACAAGATATTCAAGAGTATTAAAAAATATGTTGTGATGTATAATGCCTAACTTGTCAAACAATAAAAATCATCCGATCTTAATAGCCATCAAAAGTCAAGTATAACAAATTGGGTAATAAAATTTAATAACAGCGGAACACGGTTTGGGATCCACCACCTTGTTACATCCGTATAGTTATGATTGTTATATAAATTACACGAATTCCAAATCACCTGGGCATGCTTATCGCGATCCCAAAAATTGGTTGAACAAAATTTGTATTTTGTTTTCTTTAACGAGACATAACTTTTTTGCGTGAGAAAATAGACAAAGGAGGTCCAACAAGTATTTGGAGCGTGAACTCTCTCTGCACATTAAACTTAACGTGGTAGTAAAATTACAATATTTGGGAGTGTTATTTACCTAGAGACGGCTCGTTGGTTTAACGGTCAAACAAATTAATAATTACATATCGGATATCATAATCGAATCTACAAACTCGATATTCTAATTCGTTATTTTAAATAAAATTATGGCAGTCTTGTAAAACTTGAATGGTCATAAAATCTAAAATGGTTGAGGTGATTTTTCTTGATAGAAATTATATGCTGTATATTATTTTTGTCGAAAACTTAACTTACTATCTGTTATTTTTAGATTGAATATAAAAAAAATCCCACGAAAGAATTGCTTGCGAACGAATCACTAAGCGAACGAATCACTAAGCGATCGTTATTTTCATTAAAATTTAATTTTAATTATAATTTCTTTTAACGCCGTGAAAAAAAAGTTATAATTAATTTTGAATTCAAACAATATATTATTTGATATCCAATAATTATTGTACATATATTAACACTTATTGAACTCGGTGACTAATGCAAGAATTCCACTGAGAAACAACACATTGAATTTAGGAGCATCGTTTTGTTCTTTAGTGGTTTGTTAATATTTTATAGCTACAATGTAAGTTAACAATTCGTGATGTTGGTGCAATAAAATGGGGCTGTTTTTATTACAAACAGTTTATTAAATTTAATTCACGATGGTTTCAATTCTGTTTGTATTTGTTTAACAACACATAATTTTATATTGATTTTTACTCAAACCATTAATTACAAAATTCTTCCGTTCTAGTAAATCAAACAACGGATCTCGGTGACTCCCCACAACGTTGGCCATACAATTTAAAAACTGGCAGCGGGCTTAAAAACTTCATACACGATCAAATCTTTATTTAAAAATACATCAAAATACTGCTGGAAATTTTTAAATAATATGAATAATGAAACTAAACTCAATATTACAGATTTTCACAAGAAAGAAATCATTATATAATATACTGGCTTATAAATTTTCTCTTAATTTATTATACCGGTTAAAATGTCATAATTTCTTTAATAAAGTAAAAATGAGAGTATCTAATCGGGTTTAAATAATATAAAAAGTATGAGAATTCAAGAATATAATAACCACTAAATTCATATTCATTTAAAATGAAAAATTGTAGCAGTCTTCGAGTAAATATGATCACAATAAATGATATGTGAATTCAGTCGATATTACATTCAAAGACAATTATTTTTTGTTATACGTACGTAAAAATCTTTAGCTAACGGAATATTTTAGTAAACCGCGAAATAACAAAACGACTTATTAAAAAAAAACACATGTTCTAATTCCAATGTATTTTATAAAAAGTATCAAATTAGAGAAGAATATAGAAAATAAAAGTATGCCACTTTATACTACGGATGATTTTTAACGATCTTTTCATAGATGGGTGGACAATAATTTGTATAAAAAAAACACTAAAATAAGATTTGGTGAATTTTGTGAGTACACCTTTTTTTGATAATTAGCCTATGTGATTTGCCAGTGTATATGGAAGTCTTAATTTTAAAAAGTCGTGCGCACCTCCTTTTAAGTACCAATTCCGTTTCCAAGGCACAAAATTCCACATCCCGTGGGTAGAATCTATATGGAACTCGGATGCGTCTCACTTGGCTGGGAATAGGGAGTTTGGAATAAAATTGTTGGGCTTGAAGAGTCGAAAACGAGGCGATCGTGACTCCGGGGCGTAGTTGTAAAAATAAGGCGAGGGCCCAATCTCTCTGTCCATTCCACTAACGATATAGGCGGGGATGACTCCGAAAGGTCTCGAGATCATTTCATCGAATACTATTATATGAACCTCCGAGGTAATTGGGTGAAGTTTTATTTATAGTGATAGGACACTGATATTAAATGAAGAAATCTCTCGTATTGTATTAAAACTATGTATTCGTTAATGTTCCGAGGTATTATTTACAATCATAAAGCGAGTAGCAGCTGTTGTCTATCAAAGTCATAATTATTTGAATAGCTTGTGAGATTTATGGGTTACATTTGATCCGGTGGTTGCGTAATTTACAATTTTACTTGGAATTCTAATGTATAATATATATGTCGAATGAATCTACTGTCAGTAAATAGGTATATATAAAACAATTAAAATCGGATATACATCTTGCAAATAATTCGTTTAAGTTTTTTTTTGTGATTCTCTTAATATAACAACTCCATATTAACTTATTTGTGTGTGATGTCAAGAAGTTGTAGTGACAAAAAATTATTTTTATATACAAATTATATATGAGATTTTAAAAAATCCGTAGGAAATGCATTTCGTGGGTTATTACAGATTGTGTTTATACGAGAGCAAAAGTTTCCATATTGCTAATTTTCTGTATCTGTATATAAATACATCAATGAGAAAATGTGTATATCTTTCTAAAAATGCACTTTTCGAATGAGATCCCTCAATGGTATTGATAAAAGAGCTCTAGAATTCCTCAATTCTTAACAATATTGGTACACATATTCACAACGATCAGCATTATCGAAACACACATAGGAAAAAAAGATTAAAATCGAAATATGAAGTTTTTTGCTCTGAATCCTACGCAATATAGTTTGAAAAGAGCAGATTATAATGAATTCTGTGTCATGTATATTGGTTATCTGTAGAATTATCTGTACATCGAAATCAATACCTTGGATATATTGCACCGCCGTTGGAATAGCTGGCTCAAGTAATTGCTTGATAAAGTTAACCTGAAAAAAAAGAATGTAGAAACATTCTCGTGTCATGGTTTAATTTCGTGTTAACACTCGATAAACTGCGAGATAGCAACCATTTAACAATCCTTCGTGAGTAGACGATAACTCACGTTACTTACTACATATGCAGTAAGAATAGGAGAGAGTTATTTTCATGCAGAGGCAAGATAACATCTGTTGAAGAATCTCGACTTTACTTCATAAGTTGTTTTAATGGAAATAATCAGGCTCGCGAAACAGCATACCAATCGTTAAAATAAAACATTTAACATAGTGGAATTGAAAAGACGTATAAGCTGTAGCATCATTAGCCAACTGTCCTCTACAACGGGCGTGTGATACTCCAACAATCTTCTAGCTGTGAATTAAAACAGTGTAGATGACAGCGATACGCTATCTTCGTCATCCTTAATACGACAGTTTTTACGATATTAATGCAATTATATAATTTATGATATCGACTGAAGATGTTTGATGGAATTTCAGTATCAAATTTGAATTGTTACAACTTTGTACGAGTCTACATGTTTTGTCACTAACGACCCGGGTTTCACCTTTCGGCATCTCCTAAACTGTCAGAACTGTCAGTTTGGTTGCACCCGTGTAATAGAATGCCTGCAGATGCCGAAAGACGAAACCCAGGTCGTTAGTGACAAAACATGTGGAATCGTACAAAGTTGTAACCATTCAAATTTAAATTTATATCCGTTTAAACAAGACAAATGAATGCTCAAATCATCTCTGATTTTATAAAACTTACCCCTGATACACTTATTTGTTTTGCTAAAGAAAGCTTACAAAAATTTTGCTACAATGATTATCGAAAATTCGTATTTTTTGCCAGACAGCTAAACAAACAATTTTTTTAAAATAAATAATTTGATTTAAAATGATAACCTGTAGTTACCATTTACACGTACTAAATACTAACATTTTATACAAACACTTCACCATTACAGTATTATTTATATTACATTATATTGTTACAAAAAGAGAATCAGATATATATGAATGTAACGCTTAAAGGCAATTGATTCTTTTAAATTAAAGGAAATATTTATCCCATTATTTTTGATGAAAAACAAACTGAATGATAGACAATTATATTTGTATTGGTTCAACTACCATTAAAATTATTAAGATATTATTAATTTATTGACTACAAAAAAAAAGCAGAATACTCCTTCGTAAAATACCATTTTAAACAAATTTATACGTATATTAATTGGTAAACGAGATCCAAAATTTTATGCAATCGCTACACTGAAAGATTTTGGCGAAATTCTGTGAGCTACTTAGAAAAATAAAAGTTGAGCAAAATATCAAAAAAAAAAACAAATCACACAAAAAATACATAATAATTCTTTTCACTGATCTTTTTGTGGTAACATGCAATTTGAAATGTTGATAATATACTTACAATGATATACAATGATTTTTTTACAAAAGCTGTTTTACGTTCTAAGTGGATTAATGATTTCGAATGCAACGGCAGAACGAAATTTGATAGTATGCATTTTTACATTCTAAGCAGTAAAATTTGTTAAATAACAAAAGTTATTTATGTGCATTCTAAAAATGGCAACATAATATTTTATAGTCGACTACGGCTTCCGAATATGTATACGTACGTTGATCGTTAAGATGTTTAATATCGATAATTTTATATTAAAAAAAAAATTCACAGATTTTTTTTACAATGGGTACAGCTTGTATTCAAATGTGTATAATATCTATATGGTAGTCAGACGAAACAAATAATGACAGTCTTTTTTAAATTTAAGAGTTTTTAACTAAATTTTGCAGACTTGTTCAATTTTGAATATAATTATGAAATACCTTAAGCTGAATGCCTGAGAGAATAAAAATAACACGTATGATAATAGGTTGTTTTTAAATTGAAGAAGAATACGTTATCTGTTATTAAATGCCACTAAAGCCTACTTATTCAAAATAAGGAAGGAATCTCACAATTACATTTAAATGGTAGTTGGTACCCGTGAAAGCTTCTTATCACAAAATCATTGCGGTTAGCTTTTCCAAATTTCAATTTCATAAAAATGAATAAAATTTACTCTGGGACATCTTAATAAAAATTGTTTAACGGTAAGTGATTATAAATTAGTCACTTATGATTCAACATTTACAAATAGTAGGAAAATAAAAAAAGAATTATATTGTAAGTACAATAAGCAATTTGGAATTATTTGAATCAATGACCTACGACTTAACCTAACGGTAGGAATTTATCGATACGGGTTTGATCAACAAACTAAAGGGCATACTGTGTAAACAAATTCACAATAGAGCGGGCAATTCATAAATAGCCAAACGAAGAGGCATTAAAAAACAGGCCAAAATAAAAGATTTTATGGTGTGTGAAACAAGCTTGACTTGAACAGAACGAGCTTCAACTTTGAATCGTTTACATAGGAAGATTGACGAGAGGTCAATGATTAAAATCTATTTTAGAGGAAAATATTTTTTTGTATAAAAAATATCGGAAAATTTTTTGAAATTCGGCTAATATTAAAATAAAAAAGATACATGATTCATTCAACTTCAGTTGATAACAACTTTCGATAAACAAAAAACCGCTCTTGTAGGTTAATACATTCGCATGATAATATTAGAGATTAATAAATATATAAAATAATGAATAACAAGTTAATTGATAGATGGCGCTTATTTAGTAGAATATAATTTAAAAACAATGGTAGGTACATACATATAACTAATTGAAATTTCATATAAAAATTCAATGTAAAAAAGGTTCTAAGCTTTTGTGAATCCAATGAATCCAATGAATTCTAATTACGGTATATATATTTCGGCTTAACCTCGTCAGAACTATACGATGAGAGCGTAAGTCGAAATAGTTATATACAATATACTTTATAAATTTTGTAGAACTAAAATACATTGCTATTTATTTACGTGTTATAATAGAGTTCTATCAAGTAAGTGACAATTCAATCAATTAATTCAAATTAATTTTCATCAAATTGAATAACCGAAATTTTATTATTTCATTTTAATACTTTACATATCCCAATTAAATGTTGTTGAATATAAAATCTATTTATTCTAAGCTGAGCCCGGATGTTTTATCTTTGGTTATGGATTAAAATATTAAATCATTTTCTAGTATATATCACTAAAAATGTTACCTTAATAACCATCTTTTTTTAAATGCATGAATACCTTTGTAATACAATAATTCATTTCTCTCGCTTTGTTGAAACACTCGCTTTTGGTAAATTCCCCATTATCTGATGTGCTTATATGATAATCGATACAGCCAAGAGAGCGTTAGGAACCGAAACAGGTTTGGTTATATACTATACGAAATAAAATAAAAAAAGCAAAAAATCTGTCGAAAATTTGGAATTCGTGCGATCGCCGTTTAAACAAGGCGCGTTCGTAAATGAAAAAGCATTTGTTTTATTTATCTAAACCCTTTTACTCATTGATTTTTTAGTTCAACAAATTAAATTTTTCAGATAGGTGCATTTTTTGATCGGCCAGGTGAGGAGATAATTTGAACAAGTGTTGAAATCCAAACGAGGAACTTTTTCTCACATTTTTATTTGTAACATTTATAACATATTATAAAGAATACTGTTTTACAACATATTCATTTCATTCACGTAATGTATACATAGTTTCTATCAATATTTTTTTAACATGGCTGGGTTAACAATGAGTATTTAACTTACTGACACATAAATATCAAAAAATAATAACTGTGGAGCGGGTATGTTAACGTAGTCGTGAAAAATGAACGACTCTGAATACTATTTCGAATAAGCGATTTTGAAAAATATCTCAATGAACAATTTGCAAGATTGGTTGGTTGATCTTTAATTTAATGCATATACATAGGAAAGCAGTCGAGATATTGGTAAATCGGAGTCGAAAATTGAGTCGAAGTCATGTTTTATTAACGATTCCACAGCCCTGCTGTGGAGTTATCGCACTCCATAACTTTAAGCTCTATTAAGCGGTTATCAATTAAACTCAACTGGTCATGGCGTCAAATAGTAAAAAGTTTCAGTTTTCGGTTAGTTAACTAAGCAACAATTAGTTTTCTAGGAATATTTTTGATTTAAACTTCATATGGATTCCTCATACTTCACTCTAAAATCGGACATTAAAATACAAACAAAATTCAAAACTTACCATAAGTAATGAAATAGTATTCAATAAAAAATATGTTTGTATGATTTATAGGTAGGTGCCTAAAGAATTAACGCTTGTTCTGTTGCTTCTGGCATTGTTTTATATAATACTATACTGCTAGTGTTGCAACCGATACCAATATTACTCATCTATCCCAGATGAAATCGTCAAAATTACAGGCGACCGAACGTAATATTATACGAAACGAATTACTTACATTCGAACCTCATCGTCGTCCAGGTAAGATAAACAATCTCATGGTATAAAACAAATAAAATACCATGCCGCGTGTTTCCGTTAAGATATTAATCTTCCACATAACGACCAGTAACTTACTTTGTAACTCCAACTAAGAACCAAATGACAACATGTTATTATCTACCGGACAATATGGCAGTAGCTTTTATAAGAAGAATAATTCAATGCTTTCGTAAGACGCAATGGAACGTAGCAGATTCAAATAACAAGTAATTAGACATTTCGTCTTAATTAAAATCGTTATGATCGGGGAATTGTTAGGAATATCAAAATGTCGAAATGAGTGAAATATACATAACAAAACTGAAATAATTTACTCTTAACGTGTTAACTATCAATTTTTGGTGGCAGGCAAAACATAAAAGACATTTTAAAGCACTTTTTTATAAAATTTATAATATGTTTCATTTTGCGCCAGTTGATAATACTCGTTGAGATCGTCAGTTGAAAATTACAATTGCTTTTAATTTATTCAAAACGTATATATATCACAAACGGATATAGTATAGAATTGCGAGCGCTCATTGTATTTCAGCACATCAACACGTTCAGAGAATCACTTTTAAGGTGTTAACTGTCACTTCTTGATGGAAAGGCATGATATTTTAAATAATAAAAATACATTTTTTTTAGTACTTATTTCCACAATATATTTTTTGATCAGGACCGGTTTCTCTCATCGCGAGCTATCAACTGATAATACTCGCGATGAGCGAAACCGGTCCTGATCAAAAAATATATTGTGGAAATAAGTACTAAAAAAATGTGTTTTTATTATTTAAAAAACGTTCAGAGAATATTGACAAATACTATTTTCTGATAATTTACATTTTCACAAACTTTAGTGTGTCTAGCCGTTACTAAATCTCGTCAGTTTCAATATTCAAATGAGTTTAGTTTTTTGACAACGTGAAAAAAATTATCATTAAATGTTATTCAATGTTTATTTTCTTTTAATATTGAAACAACGGACCAAATCGAGATATGATGAGAAAAGAATAACCGTCATATAAATGGGAAAAATGACAACCTTTAGTGAAGCACCAATCTATGTTCTCTGTAACGTTTGCATATATGTATATTAACAACTTGCGATATATATATATGTTAAGAATTGATTTTGAATTTTGGCTAGAAAAATAGCTTTTTCGTCAATTTTAATAATAACCTCATGCAATAACGTCATTCAACCCTTAAAACAAATATCAATGCAAAAAATAGATGAATGATAAATGAAGAAACATTCCAAATGTATTTTAATTAACAGAGCTTACTTTAAATGGTAAATTATTAAAAATCAATACTCATATTCAGAACTTGAAACCGATACTGTGTCTTAAAATTAAAATGTCAGGGGAGATAAAAATGTATACGTGTTATTTGCTAGTTGTTCGCATATTTGAAATGCACTAACCTTTCGAGTACCTGATTTAAAACAAACAAATTTTCCCGTGTGATCAAAAAAGAAGTTATAAAGTAGGATTGTAAAGGAGATGGCCGAATCGAGCTTATTATGGAGGCACTAAATCACTTGCTTTTACGACCGTTGAATTAAACTCAATACATTTTTAATGTGTCGCCTTGGGTAGAGGGGTATCTTCTGATTGATGGCTAAAGATTCCTTTTAAATTCAATTTCATCGATATTACTTTCCACAAAAACAAAAACAAACACGTACCAATAAAATTTGTCTCCTTCTCTCGATCTTTCATGTTACATATACTACAAATTAAGAATTCATTGAGCCCATAACAATGTAACACAAAACCAAAATATCAATATGTATGACAAAAGTAATCTTTAAATTACCCATCATTTTATTCGGCAGTCACTAAAACATTCATATTTTAACATGCCTTGCATTGTCTCTAGAAGGCAATAAAAGTTTGTTTTAAGAAAATAGTATTTATGCAAAAATTATCCCTAATACTGTTAGCGGTTTTAATATAACCCTCTTTTATCAATATAAACCTATATCACTTTTAAGGTGTTAACTGTCACTTCTTGATGGAAAGGCATGATATTTTAAATAATAAAAGCACATTTTTTTAATCCTTATTTCCAGTTGTTATCAGTTGATAATGCTCGCGATGAGCGAAACCGGTCCTGATCAAAAAATATATTGTGGAAATAAGTACTAAAAAATGTGTTTTTATTATTTAAAATAAACCTAAATGATTCTATCTCCAAATATTTTTTTTGTTTTATTATAAAATGAATAACAGCTATTTTCGTGAGATAAGCTGCCTGTGTCTAGAGGACGTGGGAATATCGGTATAAGGTTTTCATTTCTCTATTTGTTTGTAGGGAAACTGAAGCAAAAAATAAACAGTCAACAACATTGCCAAAATGTAAATGACGTAAACAAATATTTAAATGTTTAAGGGATTTTATGAAGGGAACTATATGAAAATCTTGAAATGACATACGGTTATAAGCTGATAACTTGATAACTGATAATTTTTTATAAAAAAATAAACTTTAAAACTCAAATTAATTAAAAAAAAAAAATTGTATCCTTAATTTTACTACTACATAATTATATACCTTCAGTTATACATACCCGGTACAGGATAATAGCACAATAAAAGCAGTAGTAAACAATGATGAGTTTGTAATTACAATCTTCAATAAATACAGTTAATAAAGTTTTACGAAATGGCGATTATTACGATGAAGAAATAATGGATCGAAAAGACAGGACCTAAGAGCGTATACATTTTTTCCAAAAGAGTTTTTAAATTGGTAAATGTTTTCTGAAGACGAACCATATCTTGTATGTCCGATAAAACCTTCGCGACAATTTTTTCGTGCCAAAAACTGGCTATATTAATCGATAGACATAATTTTCCCATCCCAAAGAAAATGTTCTGAATCTTGACTATTTGGGTTATGCAAATATTCTGCTTTAATGAATCTAACACGTTTTAATAATGAATTTCTAGTGGCTTATGTGAAAATATAACATCAAAAACTGAAGGCTTTTTCGAATTTGTAAAGATTTGAGTATACCTCTTATGTAAAACTCCTGGTAAACTATAAAAACGTCTGTAACGTTTCGTTTTCTGTTGAATTGGCATTTCGTTGGTAAGACTCCATTAAAACACGATGAAAAAATAGCATTGTATTTAAGTTCTACAAAATTTATAGGAAATAGAGTAGATAGCTATTTTGACTTATGCCTTCATCAAAACTAAGCTCTTATAGTTCTATTTATTTATATATTTTAAATAAAGACAATATTTTTTACAACCATTTCCTCAACATATTTTATGTTCAAGAGTGGTTTCACCAATCATGATCATTATTAAACGATAATAACAGCCTTGTTTTTTTTATTTGGTATTGTATCAGTTGATAATGTTATTTATTACTACAATGCCTTTCCACTAATAATTGTTAGTTAACACTTGAGTTGAGTAACTAGTTTCACATATGCCTATCAACCAAAGCTAACCATAACATATAGAAATATTTAAGTTAACCAAACTAACATATCAACCGTTTCCAATAACTATATTGGAAACGGTTGAAAAATATATTGTATGCAGATTGGACATAAGGCTTTCTTTTAGTAGATGATAATTTTTACTTCAGCCACATAATGTTTAAAGTCGCTATCTTTTATGTTTAACTTATTATCCGCCCTCTCTCCGGATTCGTTCTATACTATACCAAATTCTTTCGTAGACATACCTAATAACGTGGTAACAAAAAAATAAAGCAATGTCTGGAACGAGAGACAAGACTGTGCCGTGACGGTCTCAGGGCGAATTCAAATCCGCGACAAAGGGAAGCCCGCTCGCGATTTATAATATAACAGCACCAAATTGGGGTGAAAATTTGCCAACAACACTATATTAAAATTAAAACAGGCAATATAAATCTGTAGAATTGTACTACAGAACCATTAGTTCTGATGAAGGCGTAAACCGAAATAGCTAATACTATATATATTATATATTTTTTTTTAACTAAATAACAAGCAAAAACAGTGAGAAAAACAAGGAACACGGGAAAACTTTTAAAAAGTAAGAGTTTTATAAGATTAAAACAAATTGTGCATGATTATTTGGTTACTATTTACCTATATTTTAAATAATAAAAACATCTTTTATTACTTATTTTCACAATATATTTGTTGATCAGGACCGGTTTCGCTCATCGCGAGCATTATCAACTGATAGAATACAATTTACAAACAAGTCTATGTATACAAAAAAATGAGTTATAAGTAGCAGGTGTACAAAACCATGGGTTCAAGAACTAAGGAACAATTTACAGGAAATCATACAATATTGATACATATAAAGTAAATTAGAATAAAAACTAAATTTTCACAATCACTTATTAAGACTTACAAATACAATTAAGGTAAATCAATAATCCATTAGGCGCTCTGAACAATCATTAAGGAAGTAAGGAGTGGGAAAATTTTAATGACCACTATATAGCCCACACTTACTACTTAATGGAACATAATGAATTAATATATGAGATTGATAGTCAATTGAATTTTTTACCTATATGTATCTATATCTCTGAAAAAAATATTTGTTAATGAATTCCGTATATTGAAAAACGGCTCTGCTTTGGAAGCTGAGACTTCATCGTTTGTTTTTGTTCTTCGCTATGGCTGCGACATAACAGGAAAATTAGCTGACGCTTGTAGCAAACGATGTAGCGGTGTCGGGATGCGACGCTCCATGCGTAATTCATTTAACGTCACTCAATCTCACTCTACCGTTCCCTTAGCAGACAGACCCTTGTGCAGTGCCGAATGACTCTTTCATTTAACATACGTACGACAAACGTTCCTTTCCTTGTCACATCATTTTGAAAAACATTAAAATTTACATTCAACATATTCGCAAATCAGCGAAACCATTTTCTTGCAATAGAAACCCGAAACAGCTAATAACGGCCGAGATATCGCATAACATAAAACTTTTAACATTTTTTTTCAATATGACATAAACTCAATGATTTTTTCGATGGCTTTATATTCAATTTATCAATTTAAAGTTAAGTGATATCAATAAATTATGTCCAAGATTTCAAACGCAAAATTATAAAAAAAAAATATCTAATTTTGATGATCTTGTCAAAAAGCCAAACTACTCACTACAAAGTACACTTCTCATAACAAAGTATTTATTTAGTAATATAATTATGAACACGGACCATTTATAGACAATCTATTCAAATTCGTAAAAGAGATAGCAGTAGGTATAACGTAGAAGCAGAAGACACAATATTTAGAAAATATTCATTGAGTAGAGAATTATTGTAGAAACCGGTCAGGAAAGGGGTTAAATTCTATCTGACGACAAATTCTACCGTTTTTAACCCATCCTGTATGATTATACAAAATTAAGTGTATATTTAATTATATAATATAACTCAAACTAACAAATTAAGTTATGTTTTTTATTTTCAATTTGGTTGAGGGAACAACTGCAATCTGCTTTGCAGATTTGATGAAGTCTCACATGTTTGAGTCCGAAACCCAATAATGTTGGCGCAGTATTCTATATTATTACAAAGGAAAAATGTATATATAATTTTTCTATATAAGTAATTATAAGTTTTCTAAAAATTTGTATGAAGTGCAATAAAACTTCAATCAATTTTTTTGAGTACGTAAACATAGAAATAATTATTTAAAATTGTAAACAAAATGAAATCTTTCAGTCAATTAGAAAAACAATAAATTAAAAAATCAAGATGAAAGATAATATGAATATCCAACGTGTGTTTTAAAAATATGCACAAATTAAGTTCATGAATTTATATACAGTTAAATTCCCATAAACATCGTTGAATAATCTTTATTGTTAGAAACAGGAATGTCCCGTGTGTAAGAATAAGTGGCATACGCAACATGAGTTGTGAAGAGTCCTCGAAAAACCTAATTGGAAGCAAAATTCCCGCGAAAACATGCAAAAGAAACCTGTTGTTATAGACGACGGAAAAAAAACAGAATTTGGAATAAAGAACCCGGTAAATCAGAGGATCTCATTTTTTAAACCAAACCATCACATATTTTGAAATCGTCTAGATACAATCTCAATGTCAAAATAACTGTAGATTTTTAGCATTCAAAAAGAAAAAAAAGTTTAAATTTACTATGGCTCAAATTGCAAAAGATTTTTTTAGATGATAGTTGGTATTAAATCATATGTCTTCGCTATAACTATAATTATCAAACTAGGTAATAAATCGTTTCAAATAACAAGTTACGATAGAAATTATTAGGAATATGATATTGAATGCAATTAAATACAGTTGAAAATCACTGTACATGCGTTCAATATGCCGAGAAGACAAGAAAAATGGAACGGAAAAATGCGACTCCTTGCGACATTCGCATGAGTCATCCATATTAACAAGTGAAAAAGGAAAGTAGAAGGACATATCTTGTCACTATGAACTCTGATGAGAAGACGGTCGAGAAATTGGATGCTTAACTCGATCAGTGCGTACGACACGGCTCCCGTGTCCATGCCTGAATTGTCGACCCGCGTCGGTCACGGGATCCGTGTTTTCAATAAAACAAAAGATCTTTTAGTATTAGTAAGTACCTGCCACGGTTTAGAACATTTCGGGACATTTCTTTGGAACAATCACATAAAGGCTCATTCACACTATTCATTTTACCGAAATACTTACATCAAATGTTTTACTATAGTTTGTGAAAATATTTTTGACAGATGTAAATTTATCACTGTTTATTATAATTTTGTGAAATATTTATTTTTATTTACGTGTACGTACTTTTTTTTCTAAGCACCGCGTACCAATTTTCTTACAATTCTATAAACTTCGTTCTACGTTTTAGTGCACTCATGTTTCAATATTTTTGCAATTTTCATTTTTCCTTCCACTCTCAATGAATCAGCCATCGTGTTCAAAAAGCGATGATCTTATTTACGATAATGACGGTAGTGATTTTGATAATATCGTATGTGATTACATTGACAGTGAATCGGATAGTTAAAGTGATGATGACATATTTTTACAATCGATTGCAACAACAAACGTTGCACCTAAAAAGTGGGAGTCTGAAAAAAGCCAAGCTATATCTTTTCAGTTTTTGGCCACGCCAGGCATAAAAATCAATATGAGTGGAAAAGATTTCATCAATTATTTTCACCAGATTGCTGATGAGAAATTTTAGAATATCATCGTAGACCAGACATATGTATATGCAGTCCACATTCCGTCGCAACCAGACGGCGATAAAAGTCGCATGCAATCATGCAATGGAAAGACACAACGATACGATTGAATCGTCTAAGTGACTACTGGAAAAAACTACCTCTTCAACTTAATCACCAAACAACGAAAAGTTTCGTTATTCAATTGTCCCGATTGCCCAAATATTGCCAAAAACAGAGTTTTAAGCACAAGCTAGGTTGGCTTGTGCTTAGAACTCTGTTTTCGACTAAATCACGAATAAATGTGAATCTAACAGTCAAATGTTATTTCAAAGTAATATCATATATTTATTGTAGTGTATTGTGAGAATGTAAATTACGTTTCAACTGTTTTTATATCATAGTGTATTTTTCCGATAATAAAAATTATTATCAACAACACTTGAAGGTGAATAAATCACTGAAATCAAAACCTGGAGAAAAAAAGGAAGGATAGAATTCCCTTCAAAATAGAATTATAGATAAACCAAAAATATGTTAGTGTGAATGCGTCTTTAGGGTATTACAGATGGCGCAACATCAATAAACACTGCAAATGTTTCGAAATGTGATGGGTAAACAATGGCAGTACATGTGCAGCACAGATGTTTTTTTGTGTAAATGACCTTGAGAGCGACTAAATTCGGAGAAATATAATAATTGTTCCTAATATTTTACAAACTTTTATGGCTTCGACAAATGGGTATTTTTCAGACCCTCTGTGAAACAGTGCAATATGTTTACGCAGCCAACGTGTTAAAAGATGGTGACTATTGTTAGGTCTAGCAAATAAAAGAGTTCGGTCTAGGATTTTCAAATTTTAAATAAGGCAAAAGTAAGAATATCATACATGTAAAGAAATTATTAAATTTTTTCACAAAGTGGTATATGACTCCTGAAATATATTAGAGGCTTTTGCTTGATTAAATTAAGATAAATATCATTTTTAATTGTATAAAGTGTATTCAAAAAATGTGATCATTTGAAAATGTACATTTTTCATTTATAAATAACAAGTATACACTACCTGGCATCACCTGAGATATATAGGGCACTAACGTCAATTTACATTATGTAACACCTACACAATCCATGTCCGTCAATCAATAATAATGTTAAAATTGAAAAAATCTCAATTGAAGTACAATTGGCAGCTAGCATGACATGTAAAAATGTGTTTGAATAAATTCTCGAACCAAGCAGAAAATTCGTGTATTGATTATAATAATAGCAATGAACAGGATTCTGAAAAAATCATAATTATTCATTTTATTCATTGAAAAATGCAGTTGTTTTTACTTAATACACTCTCAATTACGCGGTGAAATTGGCCACAATTTTTTGCTTTTTTCTCAAGTTTTGGTTGTGTTCTGGATTCCATTTTACTCGCCTGATTCTGCCAAAAACATATATATGTGAAAATATTCACTATGCAAGAAAGCCATCGATATATATTTTTATATCTCATATATAACAATATAACGAATGATATAGTATAAACAAAAAGAAAATCAAATGGACAACCCTGCAAAGCTGACCAATTTCGAGACAACACATGATTTTACATATTTAGTGTGTCAAACGGAGGGAAAAAGTGTGTCTGGTTTTCGCGAATCCGAAGAGGAAACGAATAGCTTGGATACTTTGACGGTACAATGAAATTCCACGCGGTGTTTTGTAGAACGATTCTCAAAACATGAACGGCTGCAGATGAAAAAAGATCATTCAGCATACGCATACCGCATGTTTAATATACTATAAAACTCTTTTTCATAACAGAAAATATATGTTTAAGTCTGTTTGTCTGTCTGTATGGCTGATATAAAAACTCATTCCAAACGATCTCATTAACAGCGACTCAAAATTTTAATATGTTATTATAGCTGCCATGCTTATGCCAATTCTATTTTATTTTGTTTATTAGGATTCCTTACCATTTTTACTCTCATCTCAATGCAGATTGACAAAAAAATAATATTATAAACTCGATCACTTATGAAACGCTTCTGTACGTACAATACAATATTATATACAGTCGAGACGAAACTTTTCTGATAAACTTTCTTGATACTGAAAGGCGCGAATCAAATATATGTTATTTCAAGAAATATTTTTACAAAAAATATTTTATAACTCTTTTGCTAAATATAAACAATTTTGAAGAGGAATAGAAATAGAGAAGTTACCGTAACTATAAACTTTTATTTCTTTCTTCTAAAATTTTCCTTCTAATTATGTGCAAATAAAATCAATTAGTATTTTTTTTTTAATAATTGTTGATGTTTAAATACAATCAATACATCGATTTGCGAAAGCTTTGAATTTCATGTATATTAAACATATTCATCAACACGAATTCTCATGATAATCCAAAACTGAGTACTCAGAAAATTTCACATTTACGCATTAGTGAGCGAGCGATCAGAGAAAAGTTTTTGAGTTTGAATTGACAGAATAAAGTAATGCATTTAAAACGTCAGACATTATTCAGCTCATATTGACAGTTACATAAATTTTCGCTTCACAGTCATGTTAGTATATCAAGGAATCTTGAAGGAGAATTTAGTATATATTTCTCACGCTGCTGGTATATGAATTTGGTTGTGAGAACACTTTTTGACAAATAACTTAGAATTATTCTTCCAAGAAAAATAAAGCAAATATTTTCTATAAGATAGCGCTTTCAATAAAACTAAAAAAATATGTGTTTAAAATATTATTATTATAAGGAAACGACTTGTATTGAATTATAATACATGCTTCTGGTATTTAATACAAAGCTTCGCGAGATAAAGATTTCGTTAACATTTAGACGTTGGCATTATTTTGGTGCAAGCTTATATTGATGTATGAAAATTTAAAACCCAATAATATTATCAATAAATTGATGATTGTTAAGAATATCTTAATTAAAAAATAAATGGCAGATTTCATATAAATACAATTCTATAATATTTAGGAAGATTTCTTGTGACAGACCGATTTATCATTTTTTTTTTTGTTTTTGTTTTATAGTAGAAATGCATCGTAGTAGATCATACTCTATTCTCAACAAGCAAATAATAAAAGAATTTTAACTGTTGGTGTCGCCTGGTATTTATAATATTATATAAATTGGATTTTCGTTATCTCTAAATATAGGGGTTCATAATGATTTTATGCCCACTAAAAGCCCAAATTACAGTCGTTAATTATTTTATGTTTTATATTAAGAATAAACACTGAATTGACTAAGTTTCTCAAAAATGCTGAATGCTTGAAATCATTTGAGCGTTATTATTTTCATTACAGTCATATTAAGAGATTCTTAACGACTTTTTGGTCACTGTCGACTAGGTATCGGAATTTTTTTGGTTATTTTTAGCAGTTATTTATTGTTTTTACGCACTAAAAACGCGCAGTAAATTTATTTGTAATTTGGTGTTTTCAAGTGTAATAAAAAAATAATATCGATATCGCGTTCTCTGAAAGTTGACCAAATAAAACTCAATATCTAGTTAATTTATACACGCGTATAAGTCAAAATTTTAGTGCCTTTTTGCCAAGCTCATTAACTCATTTCATTTGACACTTTAATGAAGAAATACTAAGATATACGAGTGCCTGCATAGCCATGGAAATGTAAAATAATAAAAATGCAATAAAACAACAAAAATGCCGCTCCAGGTTTGACAGCTGTCTGAAATAATAAAAAGATATCATGAATAAAACGACGTCATTATTTGTTTAGATTTTGTTTGTTCCTCGTTACTAATAAATGTATCCCATGGCAAAATATCGAAATGTAACAGGTAACCTGGAGCGGCTCGTGGCACAATACAGAAAACCGATATTTTTTTTAAAGAAAAAGAATTAAATATTTATTTAACAGCTTTGCTAACACTTACTACGACAGAATATAGTATTATTAAGCTTTTGAAATCTAAATTTTATTATATTTCTATCAATCTTTGAGCGTTAACAGGTATAAATTTTTAATAAATTTTATCAAGAATTGTTTTCATCTAAACACGTACACATTGAATTATTTAAGTTTGAATTAACGTTTGTACTTAACACTCTCAGTGATATCTCAAACATAGCACAGAATTAAAGTTGTCACTTCAATAATGAATAAAGAATTACGAAGTTTTACCTACAAATGCAAAGATGAAAAAAGTAAAGTCAGATTAAAATTGATATTGAAAACTTTGCAAAGAAATTAATCGAGTAAACTGAGTCAAAATTTACTTTAGTAAAATTGAAAAAAATGTCTGAACTCATGCTTACGCACTCGATAGAAAAATCAACAAAAAATTTTTTTACTGTTTTTTTCACGTCACATTTTTACTAGACCATTCATTTCTTCATTAATATATTCATTTCAGATACACTACAGATGTCTCGATAAAGTTATTACAGTATGCTACGTCAATGGTAACATAAAATAATAAGCTCTATCAAAGTCTCTACTAATAAAATATTCACAACATAACCAAGGGCGAAATAAAATCTTCCACATTCGGTATGTATATATTACATCTCTGGACATAATTTATCTTCATGTCTGAGACACATTTGAATCCTGATTCGGATCATGTAAAGACACACCTTGTTGATATAGCATCTGCTCGAGGCTAGGAGCGCCGCTGAGTGCCTTATATTGGGAATGATAATAATTACATGTCATAAATAATCAAAATTACCAGTTCAGATTTTATCGATCTTTGAATACGTCAACTGCCACTGTTTGGCTGTCTCTTTCTCATTTATTGGTGGTTATTAAGCAGGTCACGGCAACAGTTTTAACAATACAACTGCTATTAAAATATTTGACCGCATCCACGCATAATAATTAATACGGTGCAGATTATCACATTGTATACAAGCTTTGTATTCAGCGAAAACAGTCTACAAAAAAATTATTCTTTATTTTTCAATGCTGTTCTAATAAATGAATTACACCCAGTCCTTTTTTACGCGAATTCGATTATCGAACATTTGTTTTTAAGATTTTCAAAAGACTTGTGTCAAAATTTCAATATACTCTTTTCTGATCTATTTTAACTTTTCTTGCCTCGCGGAACCGCATTAGAGAGACACTGAAGTACAGTGTACATAAAAAATCTTCAGTACCAATGTTACTCAAACAATTAATCACTTTTGATTATTTGTATCTATAAATAGCGACACGTTCGAATGTTGTTTTACAATCACCGAGAATGTTCACTTAAACAAAATCACAGGATTACCTTTGTTTTTTTAAATCAATTCTTTCCATCAATTACAGGGTATTCGCTGAGAAGGTTAATTAATTTATTTTTGTGTAAAATGGTTACATGCCGATAAATTTTATATTGATTGTTAGGATTTATGAATGAAAAACATCAGCTTAGTTTTACCCTCACAAAAGCAGGATTTGAGGAAAACATTTGTCATAATATTTTCATACATTTCCAACGGTATATATTAATAATTTCGCCATAAAAAAATCTTTTTTTTTTTTTTTTAAATAATAAAAACACATTTTTTTTAGTACTTATTTCCACAATATATTTTTTGATCAGGACCGGTTTCGCTCATCGCGAGCATTATCAGTGTTTTTATTATTTAAAATATAATGCCTTTCCATCAAGAAGTGACAGTTAACACCATAAAAGTGATAAAAAAATCTGTTAAGACAACTAAATTAGCATAAACCTTAATATTGTAATCGAATCACTACAAAAAGAAGTCGGGAGCTGTTAATTTTAAATTCCGTAACCGTGGCCAATTGATATCATAATTTCTTGAAATAATTTATTCTGAAAACAAATCCAAGAGTAACTCCATTATATCATTGACATTAAGTGAAAGTGCACAGTTTTGCCAAAACCACGTTAAAATAAAACTCAAAGCATCCAATTTAAGTGTCACAAGTTATCAATTATCATTAACGTTTCTCATTAACCGTAAACTCAAGTTCATCTTCAAACGAATAACGGTAGAAGATTCCTCCAGACCAAATAACGCACCATGATGTCACTTTTAATGGATGCAAATGTGACATCATGTAATGAATAATTTAAGGACTTTTTATTCCCCACCACGTATCATCATTCATCATCCACTATGATTTTTTTCATGAAAATAAAGATTATCAAGAGCAAGTTGTAACATCTTATTCACATATAATTGTACAGTATCGTGAATGGTCTTATTGAAAAAAAATACTTGTTTCAATTGTATTAAAGAAAATGAAATTCAAATTGTCATGCATTTTCCAAAGTTGTTGTCTTAGTTCTTTTGTCTTAAGTAAAATACCACAGTAGACAAGCTGTATTTATGTCAAATTATCAAGGGTCCGAAAACCGAGTAATGGTATTCGTATATACATAATAACATTTGCAATAACATTAATGACAATATTCTAACATTTATGTTAATAGAAATAAATTATAAAATAACAATCATATGACTAAAATCAAACGATTTACAACGCATACAATAGAGTGAGATATTTAAATAAAACGAGTAAGATTTTTGGAGGACCATCAGCATCCCGATGAAGCTAACAAGATAAAAAACAAAATATATTTTTAAATTAAAATGACAAAGACACTCAAGTTTATGATTGACATATTACATATTAAGAAACAATGGTTTTCTTAATAGCATATCAACTATCTGATTCCTCATGTCTTAAATAAAGTGTGCATTGAACAAAAAAACAACTAAGAAAGAAGAAGCGTAGGCGTTTTAAATAGCTTACGAACATTAATGTAAGTCAAAGATAATTTTACATCCAGCTAAAAATAAACATAACAAAATAACACATAAAATCTCTTTCGTTCCTTGTATAGTTAATATTTAGGAATATATTTTGATTTGATAGCAATAAAATTCATGCTTCTATTTATAGTCCTATTTCACTTGTAGCATATATTTCAATCCTATGAATATACGGTGCAAATATATTTTTAGTTTTTGGTGGCCAAACGATCAACAATTGATAAAATGTCTAAGGTATGTCAATCGCGATATCAGATCGGAACATGTGTGCAGCGAAACTATTAAGTGCTTAATTCTATTTTTATTTTTTGTGTCCCCCATTATATTATTTGACATTCTTACAAAGCCGGCAAGAAGCCTACTAACGAGGGTAGGTCGGCATTCAAAATAGTTCATTGATGCAAACAATTCACAAAAAGATACCAAGTATAAATATTGTTTCATTTTTAAACTTAATATACATTATTCCTGTCACTTAATTAATCTTAGAAAACAACGGATCACTTAAAGCACTGTGCAAAACAATCATAATATATTTAATCATTACAGAAAAAGTGTAGACTTATAATATACGTTAAACTTATTAAACAAAAATGGCAAAACAGGATTTGCATGTCAAACAAAACCTAACTGTGTGAGCCCAGGCGTCATTAATTTTATACATTTTTGTCATGCGTCTCATTTCGACAAATTATTTCAGGAAGATTCAAATAATAATATTAAAAAATGCAGATAGAAAATAATTTTTCCGTTGATAAAATTTTTAATTTCTTTCAGTTTAGAGTGTTACTTTTATATATGTAAAATTTTGAACAGACGTCTTTGAAAATACGAATTAGAACAATGAACTCAATTTCAATAATGTGAACAAATTGTCAGCGAACGCATAGCTATTGTCCAAGAATCTTATTTACTTTTGTTAAATTCAATAATGTCTGACGAATGGTTTCTTCCGAGAAGTTGTTAGAGGCGATTTTTTGGGAACACCAAATCTCGCGTCATCTTATTGATTTATATAAAATAGAAATATGATAATAAACATACCGCTCGTTTTGAATTTAAGTGGTTTCAGACGGTGACATGAATGATCATTTTAGATGCATTCCGAGTAAACTATTAAGGTCGGATCAAAATCGTACGCGAGTAGGTGTATAATTATAATGTTAGTTTTAAAAATAATTTGGGATAGATAAATCATTCGTAAATTTGACGAAACGAGGTTTTCAATATGCGATGGATAAACAATATACATATACCTTAGTCAAATAATAATTTTAGGTTGAATGGAATTTTCTCTCCGAAGGATCATAATTGATGCAAAAGAAACATCAATTTCCTAGTATATACTTGCATGAACGTTTAACTTGCTAGTTCTATAGCTGAGTGGTCAATTTTCTTTTGCGATCATCGTTTTTGATTACAAAGTCACCGATTCGAATCATAGAACGAACACATCCATATACACCGAATTAATTTATTTGTGTCAAAAAATAAGATAGGTTAAAAATTTTACATTAGATTCCACACATATAAAATCCGATAAAAAGTCAGCGTATCAATAAACGATTCTTAAGTAACTACTCAATTTTAAGTTACATCATTCTATCATTTACTTTGTCTAAAAAGATAAATTGAGCGATCGAATGAAACTTGGAAATACTCATTTTTTGGTGATTTGTTCATTCCTCTTCAACGAATGAACCTGTAATTTTGCGAATACTTTTTTTATATCACATTGCTGAAGAAATGAGTCGCGAATGTTCGCAAGAAGTCCAGTTTGACAGATAAGTGTGAAAGAAACCATGTTGCTATTATAACTATCTATTTATTCTATTCTATACATTTTTGTTTTAAGGTTACAAAAAAGCTCGTTAAATAATAAATTTATTCATATTTGCTTTATATATCTTATATCATGAAGACAAAAAAGTAATTAACAAATATGGTAATCAAAAAAATACTAAAATTAGGAATACCGAAAATTTTTGGTTATTTTGCCACATATGGAAAGGATTTCTGTCCACCCATCTTTAAGGCACGATAAAGCTTAAAAAGAAAACAGATAAAAAGTCCGCGATACTTCCACCAAGTATGGTTCCCAAAGGTTAAAATAAATGATATGAAGCGTCGGGCAATGGGGACACGGTCGTGCTAAGTGGCCTATCATGTTTGAATTTCGAAGCCTCCAAAAGGACTGACATCGAATGTAAAGCAAGCCTCTTAATGGCCATAAAGATTGTGCATAATAATTTCATACAACACGAATCTTTCAAAATTATAAAAAAAAGTATTTTGTTCAAGGATCATTCCAGTATTTATTAATTCATGAAAGTAACAGTTATTATATGTCACACTTCGACAAACCAACGTATAAAGCTTGACGAGATAGAAGGCTTCGTCTACAATAAATTTCTTACAATTAGACGAATTTATGTCACCAACACATTGATGACAATGGACGATCTCAAATCGATGGACATATTATATTATGAGAATAATAAAGCCACTTTTTAAGATATTCCGGATTATTTTTTATTAATTTAATGCGAAAAAAATTAAAGTTTAAGTACAAAATAACCTACCATATTTCATAGACCGAAAAACATTTCACGTTCATGGCTGAACTATACAGGTTGTATAACAATATGAACATATCCTGTAAAAAGTAAATTGAGAAATTACAATCGAAAGGACATCATGTTGGCGGTTAAGAGAACACAGAACCATATTTTTTTTTATATTTCCATTCTGAGTGACGTTTCTTACACATACTTTAATTTTTTCAAGCTTATTCGTAAGAGGAAACAAAATCTCCGTGGAAGCCACCCAATGCAGACCGCTATCCATGACAATTAAATGCGAAATCGAATTCACCTGTATTTAACACTTAAATGCAGATTGGAATTTTGGCAGAGATGCGCTTGGGTTAATTTTATAAATAATAAATTTCATTCAGCGTTGAATTCAAATTAATTGTACGAGCGCAGGTTTGTTCAACGTGCCGCGTTTAGTGAAATATTTTTAAATTAGCAAAGTTCAACATAATTCAGATTTGTTTCAACACGATAAATATAAAGATTGTGTTAAAGTAACAAATAACACTATATTTTAAATGAAACACCTTGAATGAAGAAACTGATATATTTTGAAAATTTGGCTACTCAATTTTTTCAAAAATTATTTAAATGCTCATAAACCGATTTATTTATTCACAGATAAAAGAGAGGATATGAAACAGTTGTGCTACATGAATTGTTTAACATCACACAAAGAACACTGGTTAATAGTAGAACTTTAAGTTTAGAATTTTTTTTTAATCATTAAAATTGACTGTATAATTCAGTTTTGTCATATTTTAATATGAAAGAAAAATCTTTTATAAATCACCACTCATATAATGCACAATATCTTCAATATCTACAAACCTTACATGATAATAGTAATATATTTTGCAATTAATTTATAATACTTATCTCCAATAAATTTGCCAGCGAAATTTTCCGTTAGTTTTACATATATCTAGGATTCTTGTAGGGCTACTACAAGAATCCTAGATATATGTAAAACTAACAGAAAATTTCGCGAAACGCAAAATGAGGGATGAACTGTGAATTCCTGTAATGGTTCCATATTCTTCCATAGCTATACAAAATAAAAAAAAAAATGTCATCATTATAATATTATATAACTATATCAAATAACAAAGTTTTACGCTAAAATTTATGGATTAGCAAAGTTTTCTGTAACGGGAAAGATTCAGGAAACTCTCGATTTGACCATAGACGTTTGCGATGTTAATATTCTCTCTCGACCATCGTATTTAAGTTGGGACACTGTGAGAGCGATTAGCAAACAAATAGGCCCTTCCTAGATTTATAAAAATATTTTTTCAGCGAATGAATAACAAAAAATTCTAAGTGTCATCTAAAACACATTGAGAGTGGATAGTTGACTTGCTAGAACCTGAAGACGACGAAAGGTGAAACCGGATGAAATGAGTGACAAAAAATGTGGAAATATACAAGTTTTCAAAAAAAATATTTGATACTGAAATTCCATCAAACACCCATAGTCGATAACATAAATTATTGATAGTGGACGTGTAGAAAAATCATTTTAATAGTGGATTTGAAAATGGTAACGTAAATATAGATAACTTCGATCTAGATGTTATTCACCTATTCAAAATTAATAATTGGTCAAATATTAGGGCCACAGTATTTGTCCATACATTATTTACCACGCGATAATTAAACCAAATAATAAAATTTCATCGTGCGCATAAAACTGGTTTCAGTGTAATATAGTTCGACAGTCGGCCGATTGGCGGCGTCGTAAAAGTCATTTTAGATCGCGCATGGACCAGGCCTCCGAAGGAACGTTTCCCAGCACACAATAATACCTGCCACAATAAAAACTTGGCCCCACTGAAGCCAATTACCGATCTAGTTAATTGCACGTGGATATATTTTATGCAGGGCGCATTAAATTGATTAAAGACCGCCCTAATATGGTAAATGAATGAACGACTGAAAACAAATCGCACGTCAAAATATTCTTAATTCATCAAATGTACCGTCAACTACGAAGTAAAAACGCATATACTATGGATCCTAGGAGTTAAATTCCTGACGCTTAATTGAAAACTGTAACATTGATTATATCTAGATATTTATTTTGAATTAATTTATTATTTATGTAGTTAACTGCCACTTAAATTTAAGTGCAATAATACATTTTCAATTGAAAATTAATCATCGTATATTAAAGCACAAAAATACCAAATTTGAATTGTTACACTTTTGAAAGGTCCCACATGTTTTGTCACTTACAACCCTGGCTTCGCCTTTCGGCATCTTCAGGCATTTTATCACACGGATGTAACAGAAATGACGTACAATAAACAGTTAGCATCGTCTATATACCAAAGGCATTCATTACAGGAAAATACAAATCTCAAGGCAAGCACTAAATCGCAGTTGAAACAAAGCGTTAGGTACGTAACATGCAAAATATGATAAGAAGATTAAAGGATGTTGCTTGAACAACGGTTAAATAATCGCACTTGCTATACTTCTTTGTTAGATCGGATAGATGAAGCAGATCAGTATCATCGTACACAAATCCTTTAAATTAATGAAAATCAATCAGTCCATAATTGGATCCAAATCAGTTAAAACCGCAACCGAAAAGCACAACATTGAAAACTTCAATACAAACATACCTTTAGACATATTAATTTTTCCAATATTAAATAACCACTTCACGATCATGCTCAATTTAGTTCTGAAATGACAGCAGGCCTAACAGAAGCGGCAAAGCTTTTTGAAAGATAGATCGGCATTTATCCTCTCATACAAACTGACTACTGCGAGTGCCGGTTGGCAGACGATAACCTAATATGGCTAAACCATTGTTGAAAATCGCACGATATTTCACTTTTTTAAGCGCTAACATTTTATTATAATGACTGACTACAATGCTATTCTTTATATGGATAATAATTATATAATTTTCCCTGTCAATCGAAACGTGGTGATAATTAATTCAAAATAAAAAAAGATTTCCAGCATGATTTTACCCAATGAATTTTGTCAATTGTACAAGCATATTATTGAAAAATATGATTATCTACCAGTACATTAGAAATAAATAAATTAACGCGCGGATACCAAACCTTAACAAGATTCATAATTTTGTCCAAAGCGTTTCAATCATATATTTACTTAATTACGTGTGAAACTTTACTCAATATAACTGTAATCTTCTATTGAGTTTGAATTAAAATTTGTGACACAACCCTCATGGTTTTTAATCAATGATATACTATGTAGAGCAGTAGAGTAGAAAACTAAAATAAATATGATTTTTTCTGAAAGTTTTAACATTTAGAGACACTCGAGCTTTTCGAAAAATTGAAATATTTAAAAGCTACAAATAAAATTGTAATAAAAAACCAATTAAAGTTTGCATTGTTTAGTACACAGGTCCATAAATATCAACGTGTATTATTTTTTATATATATATATTTTATTGCATTATATTTTCATCCAAAAATTAAATACATTTTAGTATTTAATTTTTTAGGTTCAAAATTAAAAAAGCTTGATACGTATTTGGTAAGGATACGATGCGAACATTAAAACGAGATAGGAGTTATATTTTAATGATTTACTGCAAACGATAAATATTATTTAACTACCGTCTCGAGAGGGTGTCGGTACACAATATAAAATATAGGTTACTACATAAAATCCATATCATAACCGATAAGTAATAAAATATGTCATGTGTGTACAAACTACAATATTGCACTAATGTCTATTCATGTAGCAAGGTGCTACAAGTATCGTGCTTAACGATCTGCATTTTTTAAATGTTAGTGGTATATCAGTATATACTGAAATGTAAACGTCCAGTGATGAAATTGATATTATGAGCGTTTTTTTTTACTAAATCTAATCCATTCATTACATTGTTTTCTCTCTCTCTTGCAAACGATAACATATAAAATATATTACAGATTTTAGGCGAATTTAAAATATAATGTAAATATTTTTGAATATATTTCAAACATCCATATATTTATTATAATATTCCCAAAACTTTCGGCTTAAAGCTTGCCTTATTTAATAGTGTGTTCATTTTCCGACAAGGTTGAAATCCTTTTTTGATATTTTTCAAAGCAACATTTATAACATAAAAATAAATGTTTTATGCATTTTTATAATCAATTTTCCTTTCAAATAAATTCTTTATATCAAAATAAAATAACCCCAAAAGCAGTTTCGTATCAAACCCTATCCTTAACAACAATTAAAATTGTCTACTTTTGGTGTATGTGTATGACTAACACGTCCTCATATTCTATTAAGCATTGAATTAATTATTATACTAAAATGCCTGATGATAATAATAAATAGACACACACAACTCAATTGACTTAATATAAATTCAAAAGTACTCATCAAAAAATGCCAAGTATTCCAAAAAAAGTAAAAAATTATGATTATCACAAAACACAACAAAATACTTGGCTCTAAAGTAATCTTGTCATTTTGGGAACAAACATACAGGTTTTTACATTCTATTTCAGCACTCTTGTAAAAATATTATATAATCTTACATGATATGAATAATATAAACTTATTAGCGAAAATAATATAAATATTAACGCTGTCGGCATATCAGTACATCTTTGAGTGGGAAGGTATTTATCATCAAAGCAATCACTCTCAAATAATCCGACAGAACATTTATTGTTTAATACGCCTTGAAAACTTATCGACAGATTGACGTTTCATTGTTCTATTATTCTATAACTCTTAATAAGGTGGCATAAAAGGTAAAGGTAACTAGTAAAATTCTTACAACTTGGCTAAATAAGGGCCAAACCTATTAATCAGCAAGAACCTACGTAAAACAGTCATACAAACTTCACCTTCGTCACAAGGTGTTACACAACAATCAAGCATTCCATCTTAATATTAAAAAGGTTTTAATTTTTAAAACTAACGCTAAATTAGACATCATCCGCAATTGAAATAAACTACAGATTAAAGTAGATACCTTCACATTTTGACTAAACAACAATCCGCCAATAAAAAATTATCAGACACAATGTTCCTGGCCGAATGTAAGAATAAATAGAAAATAAACAACTTACAATTTTCCTGACTTGAGCAATTCTCCGTAAATTAGTGTATCAATATATTTTACGAAAATCTGATGAGTATACCAACGTGGAATATTTTTTATTTCATTTCTATAAAACATATTTTTTGAATGAATTGATCGCCATTATAGAGATGTAATTAAGACAAAAAATATGAAAATAACGATCGCTTTAACAGGGCATTAGTTCTTGAGTCATGGTCAGTTTCCCGGCTTACAACGTAAACCATGATTTACCAATTATTTAATGGAAATGAATTGGAAGTAATATATATCTTATCATGAAAAACGAGTAATGTTATAAAAAATACTTTAATCAACTAATTTTTTCATCCTCTTCCAAGTTTGAGTGTGTGTGCTACAAAGGAGTGATTTTCCATTGATAGTACATGTGAATACATTGCTAGCATTAGCAGGAATAGCCGAAAAAAATGTCTGGAGGCTTGGCAGCTTCAGTATAGTGTGCAGAATATTCTTAATAGATTGAAATCCACACGCTTTCTTTGCAAATGGCGTTAATCTTTTTTTAAATTCTTAAGAATTTAACGTTTTATCGTAATAAGTATTTTTTCAGTTTCTTGACTTTACCTTGACACTTAAATATTGTAAATTTCCCTCTGACGTTTCAATAAGTCTATTGGTAAGATACTTTTCGTTTTTGTTATATTCTAATTTTTATTTTGAAAGTCATTATATTCTTTACGTCGCAACTGATCAAGTTAGCGATATTTTTTGCTAACTAATATTGCTCAAGTTTGTCATTGCATATTGTATTACAAAACAGTAAAACAAAAATCAAATTTAAAAACACCCGGTAGGTATGGGTAAAATAAAAGCAAGTTAATACTTAAGGAAAGGCAACCATTTAATATTTCGCCGGTGAGAGATGCTTTGTTTTTGTACTGTATAAGATTAACGGTAATACGGTTATATATTGATGGATACCATCCCACACTAACAAGTTACTGAGTGATTAATGTATCTACAAAAAAATACGGATACAATACAAGTGAACACGATTTTAACAAGCCGTTAAAATTTTTGACGAAGTGTTGTTGCATTATAAATAAATTTGAAAGGGAATTAATATGCATAAATTAAGCTGCGATAGCTAATTTCATTTAAGTGCCTTGTTCGACTCGAGTTCGTGGAGTAAAGTGAAAAAAACTGAACTTGGTTCCGGGTTAAATTAGTCGAAATCGGGATCAAAATAAGTATGATATGCTCATCTTTATTTTTAGAGCCATGATAGGCAAACCAAAGAACACATTATTACTGTAATTATTAACAATAAAATATATATTTCGACATATTAAAACTTACAGCGTAATAAATCAAAACGAGTTCTATTATAAATAGAAACATACGATACAAGTGAACTCTTCATTGATGATTGATGTGTTATATTAGACGAATTTAACTATTAGCATATTAAAACTTTGATTCAATTATTATAAATCAAGAATGGCTACACTTGAGATTTCTTTTCCCCTGCTACCGTGTGATATTAATATAGAAATTAAAAACTGTAATAAATTGAGGGATATTCTATGTATAAATCGTTTTTGTAATATTTCAAAATAAATGAATTTGAATTCAATGATTATTTCACTTCCTTTCAAATATAATTCTAATCTGATCGATTCGGTTATTAATACACACGTAAAATATATAATCAAATATTTTTTGTTCTTCATTTGGTACGGAGATGATAATTGGTAATGATTCCGAATTCGCAATTTATTGAATACATTTGTATTAGATTAATCCGTTGTATTGACGGCTCTCGTCACAATTCTGATGAAATAATTATTTTTTATGAAGGACTTCGATGTAATTATTATTTATTGTCATGATCTAAACTTTCAATGATGCTCTGCATTAATTAAATTGATTGGAAAATATGAAATCAATATACATTTTTTTATCAAAAAAAAATGTTTTGTAGGATTCGAAATACATAATTTTAAGAAAACAATCGAAATATCTATCTCTTTCAGAATTTGTTGTAGAATATCGGTTTACTGCGACGCTGCTTCGAAATACGTTTGTTAATCTCCGGACTCGGTAAAGACATCAATTATTACTGTCAGTGCTGTGAATTTTAAGTTAATTCTGGTAAAAATACTCGTTTTGTTAGAACACCAAGAATTTATACACGAATACAAAATAACTACGTGAAATAAAATATAGGAAAATGTTTTTTTTTGTCAAAATGACACTTACAGTATATCTTCAATGAATATCTGCAATATGAAATAACGTATGATAAATTGTATATATTTATATAGTATAACAACATCACTACATAAAACACATACCCAGCTTTTGATTTTAAGGTAGAAACATTATTAAATATATTATATTATTGCCTTAAGTATAGACAAAAGCACACAAAGACTAAAATACATGTGGATATACGAGTGGGTGAGAACTAAATCGCAGGTTTCGAACATCGTTATCCTATTTACTATAACAACCATAAGATCCCGGTACCCGCAGGCTTGATGATAAATAGGAGATTCCCTAGCGGTTTCGAATAACATATAAAAAGATCGGGCAAAGGGAGTACGCTCCGATGCCTTCGCATAGTTTTAAGTCTAATTTTAAACAAAAAAAAAGTTATATCAATGGTATGAAAGAGACGATTTAAAATATGGTGTCTTATAATGAAAAAAAAAACTGGATAATACTTCACTATGGTAAAATACGCAAGTAATACTCATCAAACAAGTTGAACAAATCTAAAAAGGAAATACATTACGAATCCCTATAGACACTGCGACGATTTCAGCCTAAGAAGGAATTGCTCTGCATATTATCACCACTACTGATTAGGCGTTCAAGATTCAACTGGATTTGGACAGACACCGATAAAAAAGATTCATTCCGAGAATATTAAGTAAACACATAAAAATTTACGAGAAAAATACGATTATTTCTGTATACTGTAGAGAGTAAAGAAAAGGAGTCTAAGAATTAAGAAGAATTAATCATAATGGTTTGATGAAATAGTCCGTTTGTTAAAAAATTATAATAATAATATGATACAGCAATACAGTAGCACACTTAAGACAGATTCCGTGTTAATTGGGGCTCAGTGTCAATACAAAATTTGACAGCCATTGAAATTTTCATTTGTGTTTTGATTTTCTTTTAAATAAAAATTACATTGCTAATTTGACAGTGGTGCAAAACTCACTGAACTAAGCATAATATGTATATAATATTGGTGTTTTAATCGAATTATTTTTGATACGCTTTTTATGAAGAAAATATTTACGGAATAAGAGTGTATCGGATTAACAATGTATACTTAAATAAACTTCCATATCCGACGGATAAATTAATAAAAGATCACCACACAGACGTTTTAAAGGAAACTTTATTCATTCTTTTTATAATCAGAATCACTGTTTTATATAGTTAATATTATTTAATATCTGTAAAAATTAGTGGTAGAAAAGTTAATAAAGCAGAAAAATTTTATGCCACGATATGTTACAGTTTCACACAATCTTCTCCGCGGCTCAAATTGCGCTTTTCATATCACTATAATAATTGATGGATACATATCGACTTGATGATACTGATTTTTGAGGCTTCATAAAAAAATATTGTGTTAATAATTCCACTAATCATTTTATCAAATTGCGTCCGTAAATTTCAAATATAAATAAGATTAAAAACAGTAAATTATTCAAACTTACATAAATTAATATTTGCCAGTAAAACGTCTTCAATTTTAACGATTCTGTAATTTTAAATTGTTATTAACAATAAACAACGACTGTATTAAAATATTTTTTTCTTGCTTAGAATAATGATGAAAAAATATTTGTTTATTTTACTAAGACACGTGTCTTAATATTTTTTTAACAGACGATTTTATTTAAAAAGCCGCGGTATTTTTTAAAAGTTATCTCACTCACCGTGATGAAAAATAAGCTGTATTATAAATGACGCAGAAGTTGCTTGCTTCACACCACATAGTAACCTATCATATGATAAAGTATAGGCGTTCGTGAAGTAAAACAAACACAGTTTGAACTTGTGATGTTGGAATCTACGAGAAGAGTCGGACCGGTCATTCTGCTTTTACAGCGGTGGCTCAACCTCCGACAGCAGCACTCGTAAACTGCACTTCTTTCTGCCCTCTGCAGATACTAACTATTTAATAACCCACACACGAGCGTTTTATTGTACGCCTGGAATCCAATTATCACCGCAAATAATGAGTTAAACTTATATTAATAAGCGAGCATCGGCATTATACTCAATTCCACGGTAGTTGTTTAATTAACATATTGTAATTAAGTCAAATTAACGTATCCAACGGATAACGTTGTGTAACTCGGGGATTCAATAAATAATAATTATTGCTTAACACAACTATTATCCTAAGAATAACGGTATATTTAGCTTATTACGCCTATTATGGAACGAATGTGCAATGATAAAAAATAGAAAAACCACTTGAGAATACTGACCGTAAATATTCCATGATCAAAAATATTCATTTTTAGAAGTTTGCTGGGAAAACTTTAGTTATTGATCATACGTACTCATTAATATTTTCAATTCGAGAGTATAATAGTCGATATGTATTATACATTTAAACAAACGTGAAATTTTTTCGACGATACAATTATAAAATTGTAATTTTTCAAAGATATCTATATATCGATTTCAAAGATTAATTCGTGTAACTGTCAATAATAGAATTCAAATCAATGAGAACCACAACTGAGGTTACTTAAATACTTAAAAACTTATGTAATTTTGTAATTAAAAAAAACAGTTCTAAATTCTATCAGTTGATAATGCTCGCGATGAGCGAAACCGGTCCTGATCAAAAAATATATTGTGGAAATAAGTACTAAAAAAATAATGTGTTTTTATTATTTAAAATATAATGCCTTTCCATCAAGAAGTGACAGTTAACACCTTAAAAGTTATAATTCTTTCTTTTTATAATAAACTTTATCAAAGGTTTGTTTCAAGCAATTCACTATAGGATTATCATGAAGCGTAAAGTAGTAGCAATATTCTCGATACTATACAAAATAATGAACATATTTCAAATAGTTCAGAAGCAAAACGCTGTAACATATTTATACATCATAAAAAGCAATCCGCAAATGCGTTTCACGTGTCTACGCGATATGACGGTTGATAGTCGCACTTAATGCAGATGAGCGCTGGAATGTTGTATTACCTTAAAACATCAAGTAATTATTCATGCAATATTTTTTCTACAGCATACAATAAATTAAATAGTAGACGAGTTTAAAACACTTCTGATTAAGCAAGAAACATCAAGGCATCATATTACGTAATACATGTGACATCTGTATATATCATTATTTATTTTTAAGGGGAAAATTTAAACATCAATCTGTATTTATTTTACTATGGTTGTTGTATATTATGAAAAAAATCGGAAAAAACGTCGATTGAAACGGAAACTTGCAGGTAGTCCGGGTTGACTAAATATTCTCTATGGATCACTTGTAAGGTATTAACTGTCACATCTTGATGGAAAGCCACGATATTTTAAATAATAAAAACACAACACGGAAAATAGCAATGTATTTTAGCTCTACAAAATTTTATAAGATATAGTTGATTCCGGCTCCCGCCATCGTCAGATGGTACTAATCGACTTATATATTGATTTTTCTAATCAGAAGAGTTAACCTGAATTAAAATTATCTTCGAGCAAGCGATATTAATAATTTCTTATGTATAAATGAAATGAAGATATTGACATATAACCTGCGTCTACTTGTTGATTGCGATATAATTTCCGATTAATAGTACCTTCTTGAATCGAACTATAATCTCTTTAGCTCGCACGTCGCTGGAACGTCAGCTAGTAAACACCACGTTACAAAATTATCAGCGCTTACACTAAATACCATGCGGACCATAATCACTATTTTCAATAAGGTCAATAATTTATGGGCATTTTTTCACTTTTCGCAGCAGACCATATCCGGCCGTTTAATATGTGATATTATTTTTTTCACAGAGCCGGTGTAAAGAATTTATGAAAACAATAACTTAGAGACATTAAAAAACTCTACATATAAATCATTACGCATTTATTATTCGTCATCTTAAACGCTATAATACTACAGAATAAAAAAAACAAATGAATAAATAATTTGTCAAATAAATGATTTTTCCGTAACATTAATGGTTTGTCTTTATTTAAAAAAAAAATAACAATTATACAATTCAATACAGCGAATGATTTTATACATATTTTTGTATGTATACTAATGCAATCAAAGAGTTAATATACACCCAGTCCTTTTTTTACGCGAATTCGATTATACGCGATTTTTTTGGACGGCAGTTTTTCATACGTTTATGGGACTTTTTCACGCGATATTTCAATTTTTGGAACCAAATTGTCCAATTATATGAAAGTTGTGATTTTTTTACGCGCCGTTTTCTGGAACCAATTATCGCGCAAAAAAAGGACTGGGTGTACTATATTACAAAATGGTTTTTGACATAGAATATTGTTATATATAAACCAGTCCTCCGCAACCTTTTGTTTTTCACGACACACAAACGTTCTTTTCCAAAATTTCACGGCACACTACAAGCAAATACGGAATATGCAACATTTAAACATTTGTTAAAAAGCGTTATATCTGCCTTGTTTACTTTATTTACGCACGTTTTATAATGTAGATCGTGTGTTTAATATTTATGTACTTATAACATATAATTTCAACGAAATAATAATTATACCTGCTTCACAATTTCACAAAATATTTTAGAGTGTAGACGAATTATATGTTTTTTCTTCTGTAGAAAAATGCGTTGCGGCACACCAAGCATCGTCTATGCACACTGGTTGTGGAGCACTGATATAAACTGATGATTGAAATGATATAGTAGAATATAAATAAACGCAGCCCAAAAAAATATTGAATATTAAATACATACCCATTTCTTACTTTGAATTTATATGTAATAAATATTGCATAAAATACACTCAAACTATAGCTGAATAATTGTATGATTGTGTATTAGAGCAAAATGCATTACATACAGGGAAAAACATAAATTCAACTCTGGGTGAAGACCGACGTTCAGAAATCAATCGAAATCGATAAAAACTATCATTTGGCGAACATGTTTTCCGCGATGTTACACTTCATATTCAATTATTCGATCTAATAAGCACGCCGCGTACGAATTACCCGTTCAACTTAAATGCAAATTTCCCGCACACAGTCAAATTAAGGCAACTACTTGCCTGCCACTTGGAATTGTTATTGGCGGGAATTAAATGTGTTGCGGACGTACGAAAATAATCTTCGTTAACAACCGAATGACCGATGGACCATTTATTTTGTCGCGCTAAAGGGCATTGAGGTTAACAAAAAAACAAAAAAAATAGTTTTGAAAATTGTTATCAAATAAAAAAATTAGTAAAGTAAATTAAAAATAAGGAGTTAAGCACCCATTATCAACAATAATTTTATTCGCGCTTCGTTACTCAGGCCACAGCATACATAGATATCCATATATACCACAATAATCATAAAAATGTAAAGCATAAATATTTGCAGCGACTTAATTTAAAAATAAGCGTGATTTTTGATGTACAAACAAACTTATATAGACAAGTTAGTCAGTTTATAAATATAGCATACAAAAAAGCTCGGATCGCCGAAGTTTGGGTTTAAATAAGGTAGAGTTACAGATGCCGGAATCATTATTATCAATCGAATCCAATTATTTTTCTATGTTATATTATCATGAATATTGCACTTACATTAATTTACATATAAAATCATCAAATTAGAACGTTTGAAATTCTCATTTAATTAATAAATACTAGAGGAAAAAAATACATTCATGAGCTTATTACTAAAAGATTTAACTTTCGTTGAAAAACACAAAGGTATATAATTTGAAAAATGTCCAGATATTTCTATATTTTTTTTAAATAACTCGTCTATATGAAAAAAAAACAAGCGACATTTTACTCAATTAAATTTATTATAAATCTTCAATTAATTTACTGTAGAAAGATATCTTTTTTTCAAATAAATTATTGAATATAATTTTTTCATAGAGTAAAACATTGTGATTCAAATAACATTGATTTATGTCGACGGTGAGTTTAAATTATCACAATAACGTGCCCTTGTAAGCGTTTCAAGGAATGAGTTGTTTTTGTATACGTCTCCAGTGAAAAATAGTTTTAGATTCCTATGACGCGGTTATAGAACATTCTCCCAAGCCACTAGCCTTGTCCAAGAGACAACGGCTCCTCAATTAAAAATGGCAAATGTTCAAAAAAAAATACGAGCGATAGAGTGACATTGTTAGGCGCCTCGTCGCCATTACTCCCGCCACCGGACTGGACTGCAATTAAGTTCTTAACTCCAAGAAAACTTTAATACGACCCGAACGAAAATTACATTAAAAGCTCAATGATAGTATTTACGAATTTGTGCTGTGAAAAATATTGTTGAAAGAAACTTACCATTATTTACTTAATAAAAGCTAATACTTGTATCCGTAATCCGTCTTGACGGATAAGAAAAAAATTTAATCATCGTCTGTGACACTTTTTAAATAATCATTTATAAGTGACACTTACATCTAAATATTATCGTTACTATAAATAAAAAGGTCTCTACTCAAGCATATCATAAGTCGAAAAAAATGCAATTTTATTATATATGAGAGATTCTATATATAATATAAAATTTCTGTATAATTCCATATACAGACGCTTTCACGCATTGTGACTTAGTGTGCTTAAAAATGAGAACGTTATAAAAACTCTTTAAAGCAGGCTATTTATATAAGAAAAAAGCTTTTAGTCGAAATATTTATCGATATGTATTTCATATTACATAACTCTTTTAAGCCTTCATAATTTGTGACACTTGATTGACTGAATTAATCGCAAGTAAAAAACAATTAAAGCGATTGAAATGGTCTGCAAACTAAACTAAATATATCATTTTAAGTGTAGTAAAGCTCGTTGTACTATTAAATAATATGATGCATGTAAATCATCGAATAAGAAAAACATATACGTTGATAGGAATTATTGCATTTATTATTTACACTCTATAACTAGAATAATATGGCTACTGCGTAAGTGTGACTGAAGGGGTTAAATTTGCACAGTGGGGCCGCGTGACAATTCGCGGACCATCAATTACCAACAAAGAGATGTCGACCGATTCCCTAGCTCTGTTACCTTTCAATGGCCAATTACTTTTTTGTATAAGAAAATAACTTTTAAATATAAAGATACTCGGAACAATAGAAACTATTCGTCCTAATTAAATTTGTTTTTTTTTTCATTCTATGAGTATCATATTTAATAACAACTGGTACCTGCATTTAACCACATTTTTCACGTCATTAAACGATTATCAGTACGTGTATCTTGAGAGTCGAGAATAATTATTGTTAGTTCATTTAATAATAATTTCATTTTATTGTGAGAATTTTCATATGAACTGCGCTTCGTGAATTATATTATTGCATATTAAATACCTACGCCTACATCATTATGTTTTACCAAATATTCCGGATTTTAAATATTTAAAATTTTAAAGCGAAATAGATAAAGTACATCGCTCAATTTACGATATCGGTTAAAGAAGTTTGATATAATTCGAATTAAAAAATTTAATTGTTGACACTTAAATCTTTAGGCATTGTATCTGATATCTACCAAATTGTCGTCATAAGATATTTCTAATGTATAGATGAGAAAAAAATATTAATTCAAAATAATTTTATATCTTAAGTCGTCAACCAATAAATATTCTTTTAAAAAGAAAATAATTTTATTATAAAATAAAATAAAAAGATTTTCGGACGAAAATAATTGGGGCCTTGCATACCGCCGATAGAACAGAAGAGATCGTTCCTTTTACTCCAAAAATAAAACCGCGTCTCATTCAATTAAAAGAATATAATTGGTTTTCACACTAATCTGTCGATAGAATACGATGCCCGAAGCCTAAAGAATTTATGTGCGATATAAAATCTCAAATTGGAATATTTTTAAACCGATTCAGTGTAGACTCTTTTTTGTTATGAATGTGAAAAAAATAACAAACAAATTTTAATATAATAATTTTCAGTGAGTACACCAATTTTTCAAGCAATACTTTCAGGCACAACAATACTACAAACATTTAAAAATTTCGTTTTCCACGTATAGTAAAATATTAAGAAAAATAATAAAAAAAAAAAAACTTTTCTCTAACAACTTAAATAAATCACCTACAACTGATATAGAAATCGCTGAATGAAGTATTTTTCAATTGGTGGAAAAAAATATTGGTTTTTTAATCAACTGTTAAAAACTCAAATCATTTACGTCGTTTTAAAGCATTATTTTATAAAATTTATTTAGATATTGGTTTAATATTGAGTGTCAGTAACTTTTAAATGTAGCATTTATAGCAAAAGATTTATTTCTTTACAATGATTTTAGTGGCTATCATGGTAACGATATGTACATAATATTTAAATAATAATATAATGATTAAATAATATTTATACAAAAACGACTATAGAAACATGTTTAAATAAATTATTCCAATTAGCAACTTGTTCTATGTAGATATTTTTTTTTTTAAATAATTAAATATACGCATGCTTTTTTAATGTTTATATAATATCAACATCTTCCGGTCGTTCGTACTGCCTATATTAATTCTGCAAAGCCTATTTGATAAACCAGTCTTGTCTTTAGATAAATCACAATATTACATAGTCCATTACATTTCGCCACCACATGAATAAAAGCCGATTGGTAAAAAATACATTTACAGTAGGCATTATAATATTAATATGATTAACGAATTTATTCTACGTAAAAATAAAACTTCAAATTCGAGATATTGGACTGTAGAGACAAGGTGTTTTTGTTGAGACTTTGTTATGTTGACGTAGGTTGGTAGGGTTGCACACACACTCTTTTCTTACTATTATTCCACAAATCCATTTATAATAAAAACAAAATATATGGATATATTGATAATGTTGAGAAATGTCGTGATATTTCATACTTAGTAGAATTCATTGTAATAAATTTAATAAATTATTGAAGTCTCCGAGTATTAGAAGACATGTAAAACATAAAATACACAACTGCATTTTTTTTTGTAAATGTCTGGTTTGTACTGGAGCCGAACTAGTTATCAACTTAATATGTCTTGAGGAACTAATAACTTTAATATTTTAAAAATATGTTAATGATCAATTTGATTTTAACTTCTAAAATAAAACATCTTTAAAATCAGTAGGTCAATATCCTTTATAATATACCAATGTCATTTTAACGGTGAGTTATTCTAATCATCATTTGTCATAGGTTTTGGCTAGATTTTGTAATCGTTCATGAGATATTTTTTTCATTTAAGATTTACCGTTATTATCAGCAAATCTGATATTATGAAAATAGTCCAAATATCAAATCACCGAAAGATTTTTTTAGTCAAAGGTTTTCTTAATTATATACATATAAACTTTTTGCTATTATTTCGAGTGCATCAGTTTTACATTCCTTAACATGCCAAAAGATGGCACCTGATCGTTAGTGACAAAATGAAATGTGCATACTGCGTAGATACATAAAATATTGATTCATATTGAATATAAGTATTTTTATATTCCGTCGCAAAATCAAAAGATTCAAATTCGATAATTCAAGAAATTTACACTTCGACGTACATGAAAATTCTTGAAAAATTTATATATATAACACGATTTATTGGAAAATAATCGAGTTACTCCAAACTTAATGCAATGAAAATAATGTATATTACAGTTGGCGCGAGATGAAATTATGTACATACATATTGGCAGCACGACTAACAGGAGTAATTTATAATTATCATTAAAAAAAAGCCTCGTATAAGTATAAGTACAAACAATTTATTTATAGAGTTATTTTCTTATGAAGTTACAATACTTTCCCATATTTGTTTGGCAAAATACAGATACAGTTATTGCGATATCGAACAATTGTAATCAGTGTAAACAGTAAGTGACACAAACAGTGAGTGAAACTCATTTTTAATACAGTTTTTTTTTAACTTTTAATGCCGATATTCAATTCGAATTACCAAAGCGATGTCGAATATATTTCAGAATGATAGCAGCCCTCGCTGACCAAGCCCGCGACTGCCCGATGGACGATGGTCCGATGCCGTGTGGTGATATCGCGCGCGTCGTGTAACATGCCATGGAATTTATTGGGACCATATATTATTGTGTCCACTATTCGGTCCCCAGCACATGGTAATTTAGTGACTTCTTTTTCCTATGTATATACCCTGTACCCACGTATGTGAGCTTGCTGTGTGATCGTTATTGGACATTCAAATTATAATACAATGTTGCAGCACAAATATTTCGGAAACAGTCTTTCAAAGATACAGTGTCACGTGTGATGGTTCTGACGAAGGCGTGAGCCGAAATAGCTATCAATTATATCTTATAAAATTTTGTAGAACTTAAATACATTGCTATTTTTTCACCGTGATACAATGTCACGTTATAAAAATATAACAATATTGATGAAAAAAAATATTAAAACCAAATCATTCAACAAACAACAGTTTTTATATACCATGCGATAAATTTTAAACATGGATGTTTATAGGAACGCCGACTTGTGCAGATTTCCTATAATCATAATCGATTTTTTACACTTTCAATTGACTTATGACTGATTTGGTTTTACTTATGACATGTACCATCTTTGTGAGATGTATTGTAAAAGAACGATGAGCGTAAATGTATCGTAAAAATGTAAGTTTATCTCTTGCGTATCATAAAATATAGATGAAAAAATACAATATTTCTAATCAAGCCGAAGAGCGAAATTCCACGTACACTTAAAGAGAGTTGCTTTTGTCTTATAGGCTATTTTGGTCGATAGGCAGAATATGAACTTTTGGATATTTGGATTAATGATCGACAGTACAAACATAATATGTATTTTTAAAATTTGCTCAATTTCCGATTCCGGAAAAAGTGTAAAAACGTCTCTACGACCTAAATAAAACGTTAGTTTAAAGTCTAAAACCTAAAATAAAACATTATTTCTTAGTCTTAAACGAAAGTCAAACAGTTTATGACTAAAATGTTACATTTTCAAAGCAGGCGTAACTTTATGTACAAACCAGGACTTTTTTATACATCTATGGGAACAAATTAACTGCATTTCCCAAATTATACGCTATTCTTTGTTTAAGAGTCACGGAAAAAACGTAAAGATCTATTTTTTGGGTATTTTTTTCCCGGCCGGGTGATCTGATAGCGGCAATGTATTCTCGTATACACCTTTCAGTCGTGTCGTTGTCTTAAAATTTATTACTGTTTACCTCCAATCAATAAAGCGTTATAAAGTTAACTCGACCGTACGGAGGTCTCGTTCAACACAGGACCGTATAAAATGTATGCGTATCAATAGCAACAGTTTGTTTAACAAATTTCACGAAGCGATCTGGCAGGAACTGCGAGATACCCTCCGACTTCATTGTAAAAACTCGTATTGCTGAAAATCATAATAAAAAACGACGGCCATAAAGTCTTTTGGCCGTATACACGGTATGGGATCACAACTTTAACTAGTGTCTCGGTATTTTTTATTTCTGTTTATTACCGGTGATTAACGTATAAACAGACGTATCGTTGGTCATATACGAGGTTATTGGAATAATAATAAATAATAAAACCTACACAACAGGAAGCATTGAATTTGGCTTATCGCTTATTGAAAATCTGTCAATGACGGGCATCCTATTATAATATTAATGCGACTCTTTCATGAAAAATAATCTGATAAAAAACACCATTTCACAATACTGATCTCGAGACTTTCTACTGGAGTAGTTCACTTTCGAAGATATTTTTGATTTCAATTAAAATTGTGTTACGATTTCATTACCATTACAACTATAGTTTCCAGTGTTTTAACAACCGCGAAGGTTCGTATCAGCATACTTATTGTTAGGTATATTAATTATGCGTTTACTATTTTAAGATTAAAAATCGTCTCAAAAATCTCGAAGCGGATCTCGATTGACTCGGATCGACTCGGAAACTTTCTTCTAGATTGAGACACCACCGATATCTCATGATAATTATTACATAAAAACGACTTCAATCACATTCAAAAACTTAATAACTTAACGAAGTATAAAAAATAATAATAATAATGATTCAATTTCACAAATTGCCTAGGTAATAATTGGACGATTCAACGAATTGAAGATTAATATGCTTCTGATGTTTTGCTAAGCATAAAACCTTTTCTAAAATTGCTTTAGTCTGTTTAAATGACTTTCGATATATTGAATAAAACGAAGTTAATTGTTTTATTTTAATCACTCATTGACACCTCGCAGTTATAATACTTTGTGACATCATGATTAGAAAACCGGAAGTCCGGGTACATAAATGTTAAAAAATATTGAAATGTGATATGCTATTCATGTTATGTAAATTTAATTTAAAAAAAAAAAGTAAAAATGCATTTTTTTTTGTTACCGAAATGTAACTAATTCATTGACGAGTTTATTTCGCAACCGCAGCAAATTAAATAAAACCTAACAAATATCCTTGATTTCATTAAAAGCTTTTATAGAGGTCGATTTATGACAATATCATAAAAATGAAGATTCCGACGAACCGCAACTATCTAAACATCGTTTTGAAAAAGTTTTCGCGGGTCAATTAAAAAGTGAATTGCCAAAAAAGTCGCTTTCATAAAATTTATAGCCTTCATCCGATCAATCAATGCGATTATCAACGTCGCCAGGCGATCAATCTCAATTTATTGACAATCGCCAACTCTTCTTTGCAACACATTATCATAATACAAACATGGGTCGATTTCGTTTCAATTGTCGCGTAAAATTACAATCTACAGATCGGTGATATAAAAATAAAATGATACAACCAAAATAATGAAGCATTGAACCAACAAATTTGCAAAAGTGTAAGTTCGAAAAGCCAACACATAACCACATTAATTTTGAAAATCATATGTACCATCATATATACAATACTATTTTTCAATTAGTTGGATAAAAATAACGTGCTTTAAAGCATAAGTCCACTGAATTCTTTAAATTTAAAAACGTAATGAGAATAAGACTTTGAATATTTATTCCTACACAATAACTAAGTATAAATATTGCCTCCTTTCAGGACTCAGGCAATAGTTATAATAAAATAATATAACAAAAGAGAAATATTTTCTGTAAGCCTTAAAAATTGAAAAAAATATATTCGAATTGTTAACAGTAACACGAACACATTTAAATGTCAATATTACATCGTCAGCTCTGCTGCATCCGTGTGGTGAATGCCTGAAGATGCCAAAAGGTGAAACCCAAGTCGATATTGGAAAAACATGTGTAATTGTAAAAAAAAATCGCAATTCTATCTAAAAACCGTGTAACTTTAATAGGTCGTAACTAAATAAATTTCCAATTTAAATAGACATAAAAAAATAGAGAATGTTTTCAAGTAAAAATATTTCATGTTATTTTGGTATCATGTCAGCAAATATTTGATATATTTGACCCAATGCAAAAGTCGCATAAATGTTTAAAAAACTATATTGTTAAATTTGAGTCGTTACAACTTTGTACGATTCCGCATGTTTTGTCACAGAACTGACAAACAACTGACAACTGTCAGTTCTATTGCATCCGTGTGATTGGATGCCTGAAGATGCCGAAAGGCGAAACCCGGGTCGTTAGTTCCAAATTCCATCCAGCACCTTCAGTCGTTATCATAAATTATAAATATATTATTAATATATATTCGAGATATATATATGTGTGTGTGTGTGTGTGTTTGTGTGATACAAAAAATTAGACAAACAACCTAGCAAATCACCCTTTTATGCGCATGAAAAAATATGATTGGATGATTAAACGATTTTCTATCCTTATTATAGGTAACGAGGCGAATAAGTCCTAAATATGAGGCGAAACCAATCCACCGTCATCTTTCGGAGGCAGTTTGGCGTGCATAAATTATCACTCATTATTTGAGCGAGCTAAAAAAGATAAATGGACCGTCGGCAGCACCGCTTCTCAGATGGGCGGGTAGGGCTGACAGCACAACAATGCGACGGTGGGCGGAATTACAAATATTAATTCCGAGTAATGCCTCTCTGACGCTCGTTTCCTTTAATGTCTGTATAAATGAAACATATCTTATTAATATAAATTTAATATCGTTTGTATTCGATAATCGGTTATTCATTATCAATAATTTAACGCATTACCTATAAAGTAATGTATTTTTTTATATATAATTATAAAGGTAAGTCGTAATAATTCCTCTACTAATACCTTATTTGAATTTATTGATTGCATTGGCATTCACTTGTCATTCGCTAATCACGTTATAAAGGAATCACATAATATAAATTCAAACTCAGCGCCTAAGTGTTTGCATCTTTGTAAGGATGACGGCATTGGAACAGCTGGGAAATCTTTTCTACACAGCTATATATAGATAAGTTTCTGTAATGGGCCATTTGTTAGTTTAAGCAAAGTTCTGACGATGGAGTGAGCACAGCTATATATAGATAAGCAAATGTTAGTTTAAGCAAAGTTCTGACGATGGAGTGAGCCGAAATAGCTATCAACTTTTTTGAAAAATAATTTTGTAGAACTTAAATACATTGCTATTTTTTTTCACCGTCTTATTTAAATTGTTACAACGTTGTACGATTCCACATATTTTGTAACTAACGACCCTGGTTTCGCCTTTCAGCATCTTCAGGCATTCTATCACACGGATGCAACAGAACTGACGTAAAATAAACAGTTATAATTTTAGTTATATTAACATACCAAAGTTATTATCAAAGGTACATAAACGGTGCCAACCGTTTACCCCACGTCAGTTTTGTTGCATCCGTGTGATAGACTGCCTGAAGGTTTCGAAAGACGAAACCCGGGTCGTTGGTGACAATACATGTGGGATCGTACAAAGTTGTAACAATTCAAATTTGGTATTGAAATTTCATCAAGCAACTTCAGTCGATATCATAAATTATATTAATACTTTCTTTTGATTCACTATATTGTAGCTCGAAGATTGTTTTCGTTTTTAAAACGTCATTGATCAATATACAATTCCGAAAGTATCATCAATACAAACGTTTATGCTTTTATGCGCAGCTAATATTATACAATATGTTTTTTCTTTACGGCGATTTGGAGTTTCATTTACGAGACAAGTAATTAAATAGGAGAAGGTTTTATAAATAAGTTTCATTAAAACAGATATACGAAGAAATAATTCACATTTCTCCAATAACTTTTTGTACTGATACATTTTCATTAATATTAACCTATACTTTCTATTTTCAATTTGAAATTATGTATTTAATATAAAAATTATCAAGTTAGTAGGTACGCTATCAGTTTATAAGCAGTTAACATGGGGTCGGAATTATTTGTTTTCTAATATGATGTTATAATACTTGTAACAAACACTTTGTTAACATGTTTAACTATCAATTGTTTATTTTTTTAATGCTCAGAATCTCTCATAACTTTCAATTATGTGAAATTGCCAACATCGTTAAAATACTCAATTACAAAATGAACTTTTAATCTAGCGGGAAGATAAACATGTAAATATTAAAAAGCTAACAGTGTGCCATTAAAATTACTTCTTGATTATGATAACGTGATATCAAAAGACCACCACCGAGTGGATTTATATTTAGCCAATTAACTTAATGACTGACTATACACAGTTGGGTAACGAGCTGACATTAAAAATAAACCGAAGAATTTTCAATTACATTCCGTATTGGATGTGTATAATTAACCAGATAGCATTTGATAGCTCAAAGCAAACTAATGCTACAAACAGTACGAAAATTTTGATAAATTTCGCTGATTATTTTTTCCGCGATACTATTATTGTATGCAAAAAAGGCCGTGCAAAACAAAACCCACTTAATTTCAAGATTAAAGATTACAATTAATCCATAAGAAAATAATAAGACTAACCTTACCTCTCAACACCACGAGCTATAAAAAGCACGCGGTAAACTTACATCGAAGTATATTCGAGAAATTTATTTATTACAAAAAATTAATGATCATACATATTTTAATAAAATCACATGTGGTTTTAACTTAAGAGCTTCTCTTATGCTCAGAAAATAGGAGGTATATTAAAAAATATAACGGAAGCACACCTGTGCTATTTACTACCGCGTTTGAAAGCTCGTTATATTTGAAAAAAATATTAGTTATATAACTAAAATTTTGTCGAAAAAAATTATTTTACCTTAATTGGCAAAAGTAAAAATGAGGAGCTGATTTTTTAGGTCTAGGGCGTCTATGATTATTATTAATTTAAAATGAGTTTTGAAATTTTTTATACGGAAAAATTAACTCCACATACGAGCTGCATGTCGAGGTGATAGGATATGCATACACCTGACTCGATATATTATACAATACATAGAGTACACCCAGTCAGTCTCAAACTGAAATGTTTATGAAAAAAAACTTTTTATTTGACATTTTTAGCTCAATACACTTAATTCACAGCTAGTGAGTACATATGTATACTTCTCGTGTACTATGTACTCATTCAAATTCGAAGAGATAGTACCATCTGTAAGCATTCGCTCAATTCTTTTTATGCGAATAATATTGCCAAAAAGTAAACGTGCGATGTGCGTCAAAAATTATTAACATTTTAAAAATCTTTCAACACACACACGCACTCATTCTGCGTATGAGCTGGCAAAGAAGCAATAATGCATGTATAATAATGTGTATGTTGTGTGACAGATAAATCAATTCACATGTATTCATTGTAATTCATGATCTCGTTTATCAAATATTTTTAAGAGTAAAATCATACTCCTCACAACAAAAATTCATGTGAGTTTTACAAAAAAGAAAAAAGTGGAATTAATAAACAAAATATTCTAGTTGAAGGGCACCTTTAAATACACGAATCATTAATATTCACATGATATACTACCATATGTCTATAAAACATTTTCCCTCTTTTTTATATTTTTCTTTTTTCGTCAGAGTTGATTATAATTGGTGCATACAATTAATTTTATTACCGTTTTAATTTGTGTTAAGTTGTTTTACCTGAACTAAATAAATATTATTTTCTAATATAACCTCAGCACCGTGAAGCGAACACAGTGTGCAACATAATGATTTCAGTATTACAATAAACAATAGAGCGATAAATCATAAACTTGTATAAGATTTTGGCGGTGAGTCTGTGTAGTGTGTTAAGCAAGTGAGGCCAACTTCCCGCACACAATTTCTCAACATTATAAAAGGCACAGGTGTTTACAAAATTAAATCGATCGGCCAAACGTAATACAATTTAATTGTTTATATTCTACGCATATTTTTACATGATTATCTGAGAATAATACAGCGTTTCAAACACGCCGACCCCTGTAGTATAGTGAAAATAAATCCGACGTCCAATCACAAATTTCCGGTTCGAATCACGAATTTTTTAATAGATTTTTTTACCAATATGATACTTTAATATTCATTATATGAAATCCAAAACTTAGCCTTTCGTCTGCGTGTATTCAATTTTATCAATATTATTTTAAATATCATCAGTTGTTTAATGATACGAGCTCGTTTTGTATAAATATAAATAAATATGCCGAAATCGTCTTGAGTTTTACAACCCAGTAGTAATAATATAAGACAATTTGTATCAAAGTAATATTATGCATATGAACGCTGTTTTTTGAAGTATTATTGGAAATCCGTATCGCAGCTAAAATTAGACTACAAGGCCTGTGAAACTAAAAATAACGAGTCAGTTCTCAACTTATGCAAAGTAATGATTTCATTGATCGAATTGGCATTTACTTGGTAGAACTCCATTATAACACGGTGAAAAAATAGCAATTTATTTTAATTCTATATTTTTTTTAATATGACATAGTTGATAACTATTTTGGTTCACGCCATCATCAGAGCTAAATAAATTTATGAAGAATACTTGACAAGTCATAATTGTCATGCAATTTCGCACATTGATTTATTGCCAGTAGTGACTGTATAGAGAATCGTAGGTTAAATATTTTGTTTTTTTTTAATATAATTAATATGTCCGCTTTTAATGCTGAGGTTATCAGAATATCATATTAATATTATGAAACTTAGGTTGAAAATTTATTTTATAAATTAAATCACAATACTAAAAAAATGAAAAACAACATGTATATACTCCTTAGAAAAGTTTTATTTTCAGACAACTGCCATGAGATAAAATGAACCTGTCAATACTTTCTAGGGAATGTTTTAAAGTATTTTTTTCCATACTTATTGATGAACCCGCATATTTATTGAATGAAAGAACACGCTCACAAGTCAAGTGAAATAATCGTTGGATTATAAAACATCCAATGGAAAGAGGATAGAAACAACCTGCACGACAAAAATACCCGTTATGTTATCTTCGTGACTATTATGCGCAAAAAATAATACCCTTCATAATATTCACTATTTTCGGAGAGTATTCAATATTTTTTAATCTCTCAAAAGAATCTAAATCCGTAAATTTAGACATAAAAATGAATACTGCATGATCGAACATTAAGATGTCTTACATCGCATTATCGGATTCAAGCCATTTTTAAAGATTACATGCTAACAGTAAAATATGTGGAATAATATTGAGTTGACGTCATAATATTAAAAGCACTGTAATATAGATTGTTGCAATTTTACCCAAGTTCATCACGCTGTTGTAATGGCACGGTCATTACTTTTAACGAATCACAAAGAAAATGTTCAATGATGTTAACTATCAATTATTGGTGATATTATAAGGATAAAGTTGAATAAAAGACATGGCACAAAATACGATTTGCATATTGTTTAATTTTTAATATATTACGTGTACCGGAAAAGAATGTCGTTTTTTTGTTCTTGCTTTTGAATTGTCAGTTGTGCTTCTCCAGCTGATCCTTCACAAGATATTTTTGTGTTTTATTGATGACTATACATATTTGAAGTGTATTGTAATTTTCAAATAAAATTAATAACAACTATATTTACAATGAATAGCTTTTACAGGAACGAAGAGTTATTCGAAATATTATGCTGTACCATTTTTTGAAGAAAGATACCGAACAAATGCTACAGAAAGTATTTATGCCACATTGGGGAATGTTTTAGATGTTTGTTAATGTCAGAGACGGTTCAAATAGTTTCGATCTTGAGGTTTCAATTTAAAAAAATACCCTGGAAGTGGAAGACCGAAGTGAAGATGTTTTACCTATGCTTATAAAGCAAAATCAACCATTAACTATTCATGAACTCGCAGATAAACTCGGATTTTCATGGTCAAGTGTACAGGAGCACGATAAAAACATTGGCAAGACTTGGAGACAAGGAAGATGGATACCGCACAGGTAAAGTGAAAAGTATCAAAGTTGGGGAATAAACGCGTGCAAAGAGGAGTTGGAATTCAATTAAAAAACAACATTCTTGCAATATCTTATAATGGAAGATATAAAGCGGTGTTTTATTTTAGGTAAAGACGCAAAAAAACAATAGTTATCGAAAAGCGACCTGCCTTTGCTAATCGCAGGACAAGCGTTTTTACAGCAGGTCAATACACAGCCACATACTGCAAAATATACACCAACAAAAAAATATGGACCTGGAATGGATGACGGTAACACACCGACCATATTCACCACTCATTGCTCCATCCGATTACCGTTTGTTTCGGTCGATGCAATATCTTTTGAATGGCAAAAAATATACTTGTTACGAAGAATTGAAAATGGGACTATCTGAGTATTTTGATTCCAGGCCAATAAAATTGTACAGAAAATAGATTCAAAAATCGCCATATAGGTGGAAAGAAGTCATCAAAAATGGTGGAAATTATATAGCAGAGAAAATTTTGATGAATAAATGTTTTAATCGGTTCAAATTGTTTCATTAAAAAAACGACATTCTTTTCCGGTACACCTAATAACAAATATTATTTTAGCTGAAAAGTAAGCGAGTTTAATATATATATATATTTATGCGTATGCTATCAAGATACATTTACAAATTACGTTATTTCCATAAATGGTAGTCAAAATTTAGCATTTAAATATGTATTTAAAAATTTTAAGATTTCAAAAAATAAGTAATCTTTTGAAAGACCGGTCGTGAGTAAAACTATCAAAGATTGTCAATTTGTCAGCAGTCAGCAGAATTTATCAAAACGGTACACAGCAATTATTCAACAAAACAAGGCGATAAATATAGTTGATCGCATGGCCGGAAATAATTAGTTCTGACCATTTTTCGCCTGGAGTAACAATTTGCTAATTTTCACAAGTGTTACTATATCCAGTCAAAAGTCTAAAATATCGCAGCCGATAAGATTTTCTGGCACTGATTAATTGAACATCTACATTCGCCTGTTGATTGGATAGTGTAGATGTCCAATCGTAATTGTTGGAATGCAATCATCAATTATTCGCAGAGTAAGTTTGAGATAAATGAGTTCCTCCAAGAAATGGGGCTATTCAAATAGGTTGCCGTTTTTTATAATTGTTAATGACTTAATTAATTAAAAAATCAGCTAGGCTGAGCAATAAATAACAAAACAAGATATTTTCTCAATTAACACATTCAACAACAAAGTTGCCTGTGAGTAATCAATTAGTATAACTTGAATCCAGTTAAAGTCATATCTAAAGCAAACTTGCAAAACTTCCATGACCAAATCTGATAAAGACCGCTTCTTGGGCATTATATTTTCACGACAACCGGTTGTCAAAAAGTCGAGTAACCTCACTTTTGAGAGGCGAGAAAATAGGTTTAATAAATATTGAATATTTAGCTTATACATACAATTTACTTCCACCTCTATCTAATTTCTATGAAAAGATTAAATTTTGATAAAAGATTAAAAAATTACACCCATCAATTGTTCAAAATTTTTTTTGTCTTTAAATGCTTCAACGCAAAAAAAGATTGGGCAACCGAAAAACCATATCATACAAAAAATCATTGAAAACAACTTTATTCTTGATAGGGATAGAATTCAATATGTAAAAATAGACACTTAATTAACAGGTATATTTTTACATTTTAACATTTTAAATAAGATGTAGATTTCTAACACCAAATATTGTGCTTAGTATTAATATGGTATATACATATTTTTATGTGGTTTCAGATTATTATAAAAACTCTGACAGCTCTTTCGTTTTGTGAATATGGTTCTTTAATTTATCATCTTATTTCAACATACAAGTACACTTATATAATTAATAGTACTGAAGATTTAACAACCATATTTGAAGACTGTACCTACCCGTACATTGCAACAAAGTGTGCGCCCTCGTAGGGGTTTGCGGTTGCAGGTTAAGGCCGCGCAAACAATGGGCACGTACGCCAAACAAGCCATCGTCGCCCGGTGAGAATTGCGTAGGGATGCGCCACACGTAGGCAGACGGCCCTTCACAATGACGACGCCGACCTAATATAATCGCCACCTCTGTCCAATCGCCCGTGCCTGATTTCTCTATGCATGTACCGTAAAACAATCGAAAGCAATTATACCCAAGCCCAATTAGCATTTTAGAAATTTAATAAATTTTATAACTGTATGAGGCTAGATTTTACCTCATCGTTAACTATATAATATAGACACGGTGAAAAAAATAGCAATGTATTTTAGTTCTCCAAAATTTAAGAAAAAGTTAGTTAGTTCTACGAAATTTTGTAGAACTAAAATACATTGCTATTTTTTTCACCGTGTTATAATGGAGTTCTACCAAGTGAATGCCAATTCAATCAATATAATATAGAGTTTTTCAATTGTATATTTACAGGAATTGATATTAACATATCTATACAGAAAGCCCAATCATACATATATTATAGTAGTGCTTCCTAAACTGTAGGTCATTAAAAAAATATTTTCACTTGCTTTTTGTTCAGAGGGCCCGTGGCCTTTTTTTTTTTTAGATATAGTGGTCCTATGGATATGGTTAAATTCATATGAGGGATATGGTTAAAATTTGGTAATACACATAAAAAATAATAATTTAATTGTTGATACACTGCACATGAAAGTATATTAAACAAACCAAAACATTTACATGATTGCTACATATTTAAATTTTTTATTATACACATTGATTCGTTCGTTTTTTTTTTGAAAAAATTATTCATATTTTTACTCGAGTGCACTGTATTCACGACATATGGTACAATTAGGGAGGTCAACTGTTTCCGAGAAAATTCCGGAACACGTATTTCAAGATAAATATTAAAATAAAGTAAATGAGCTTAATCGACTATGTTGTCTCTTAAAATTGTAAAATAATAAATAAATAATATACTTTTCATAAGAAGTACTAAATTAATCAAGGATTTCTGTTAGAATGCTGGGACAGCTAGATATAATCCAACTGTGATGCAGGATAGCGATTTCCGTCCAATCCGGGATAGTTGGTAACCCTACAAAGAACACCTAACATTGTGGGATTACAATAATCAATATAGCAATAGTTTACATATATCGGTTGTTGGTAAAGAGTCTTATAAGAAGGGACATCGGTAAGTTACCTATTTTAGTCATATAAATTGAATTTGATAAAAAGAGAAACAGTTCAGTGATACCATTATCCTAGTGAGACTAGCTAGATGCTTGAAAATTATAAAAAAAATATATATTATATTATACAAATATCAATAGTTGAATAAAAACAACTCATTTTTGTCAGCTGTTATTAATTTTAAATTTAAATGTAATTAAGCTCGGAAACGTGCATTGAAAATATAATGATTAAACCATTTGCGCCAATTATATTGATAAAACGCCGTTTTTATTTCGCTTCCGGCGTAGTAAACGTGAGGATTTCCGGAATCGCTAGTTATTTTTGGTATAGAATTTGTTTCGTTAAATTCGAGATTTATTTTAATGTAGTAAAAGGTTTTTCAAATAGCTTGATATACATATACGTAAATGTATGTGCAATGAATAATGGTCTCATTGTTTCGCAATTAAATATGGAAGAGATGATTTAACACATGAGTTGTTTTCTGTTTAAAAATAAAATAAATACATAGTTACTATGAACAGTGCAAGAAGGTTGCTAAATTTACATTATAAAAGTGGTGATGTTATAGTGCAAGATTAAGCGAAACTTTTCGTATTAAAACTTTTCAAACGGCTCAGAAAGCAACAAGGAGCTTTTATTAATAACTGATCACCATATTCTAAGCGATTCAGCGCGCAAAAGCTTTATTGATACCTCAACTAGTTAACTATGAAAAAACGGGAAAAGAAAACTAAGTTTGTAGTTTGTTCTAAAAGTTTCGCAGTCAAAATTAATATTGAAAGATGTATACATAAATAGGACTGGTTGACAAGCAATCGGTTTCGAAGCAGTTCATATTTGTCGACTTGTAACTCGATATATTTTTCTAATAGCGCTTTGTAAAGCTATGTCGGCGTGTAGGCAATAATAATATTTGAGGGTTCGTTTAACGGGGCGTTACCTAATTCGTTTAACGGCGGACAATATAGCGTCAGTGGGCCAGAGACCAAACGGCCGCTTCACTTACCACAGAGTCAAACCTATTTGAATATCAAAAATATTCTAATTTGAACTAAGTAATTTCAGAACTGAAATTTATTACAAACATTTATGACAGACGGACACCATTAAGGAGGAGCGAGATTAGATTGAAGTTTTTACGTGAAGAAATAAGTATAATTGTCAAGCAATACAATTAATTTTACTCAATGACTCATAAATGTTTTTACTTTATATTTTTGAATATTAATATAAGCTATAGAAAGCGACATTTACAGAGTCAGATTGTTTAATTTGGTATTGGCAATCACTTCGTAAAACTAGATTTTATTGTGTCTAACGTAGCAAAGCATTTCACTTTACAGCAATAATATTAATTTTGAGATAAAAAAAACTCATTTTTTTAAGTTATTTCCATAGTATATTTTATTATCAGGACTGGTTTCGCTCATCGCGAGCATTATCAACTGATCAAATGATCACTGATTTAATAATCTACATAAGATTCTTTAATACAAACATTATGCAATAAATCTTTGAAGTACTCAGTGTTGGAATATCCTTAAAATACTTCAGCAGTGAAAAGTTTGATAATTAAAAAAATTACCATTCTCTTACTGTTGAATATATAAAGGCTGTGCAAGATCTATATATATATAAAGATCTTACACAGCCTTGATCTCATAACCCTCTGATTGTCAAAATATTAAAAAAATTTGATGAATTGTTACATAACAAGAAGGACATAACAAACACTATATGGTGCATAATGTTTAATTTTTACCTTTTTTATATAATATCGTATGATATCAAAAGACATTGTGAAATTCAGATCCAGAAAAATATGCGACCCGGTAGCATACTAAATGATCGAAAATTAAGCCGTCAACATATTATAGAAATGGATCACAGGTTTATGCAAAGTAAACATGTATGAACACAAAGAAAATTCGCAACGTGATTTATTGAGAAAGTCAGTGAAATAATCTCGCAGCGATGATGGCTCTCGTAAAATATGGATGCCAGTATAATTACATTGATAAATTCCTTCTCCAAAAACTCGCTCGCACTCGCCCCTTTAGGCCTTTCACAATATCTGTTTCGAATAGTTTTATTGTTCACAGTCCACAAACAATAAGCGACGTCGTTATCGAATAGAAAGTAGTAAACGAAAAATTTGAATTAATTTATTCATTAAATTTATATGCATATTTCTAGGAAATTATAATTGTTTTTTATGAAGCAATTTCACACATGTTTTTACTAAATTAATGAATTGATAATGATCAATGAATGTGATTTCTCAGCGGAAATCTTTTTTTTTTTTTTTAAGAGAATTATGACACTAATGATGTTTAGATTGAATCGAAGAAAATACATCACCCGCAATTCCCCGAAAACGATTAGTTTTTTGAAGATTTCAACCTGTAAACCTTCTTTTTAAATTCGTATTGGTTCCAACCCGTCTAAGCTAGACATCTTTAGTAAATATCAGATAAACTAAAATGTAGATGACTCAATAGTTACTTGTTAGTTATTGTTTGTAAATATGCGAAATGAATCAAATACTGACGATTAACAGGAAGTTTGAAAGAGCTGCCAAATTGGATGAAAACATATTTTCTCTTCATACAAATATTGAACTGAAAACGACGACTTTTTTCTTTTCAAAGTCAATGTTACTTCAAAAATATATATTCTAATAGTTATAAGTGAAAATTTATTTAGAAAATACAATGTCTTAAGACTTATTAACCGTTTTAATCCGATTACGATGCGTCTCAGTAACTTTGTTATTATATAGTAAACAACCATCTCATAAATCGTAATTAATCGTGTCACCAAAATTATAATAAGTTTAAAACAATTTGTGTAATGTTCAAGATCCGTTATGTTTAAGGGAGTTGCATTTTGTTATTTAGGTCTAGCGTGGATAACAATACGGTGATCAACTTTCTTAGTTGAAACCCTCGCAGCTTATACGAGAACAGATATTTATATTAAAGACTGCGGGAACGATAATTGGTACAACATTATATAGGGAAAACGGGTATGCCATGAAATATAATAATAGGACGAATAAAAACTAGAGGCACTGTTGAAGAAACGATATCGTTTTATAAAAAATATGCCTTTTCCAGTGTTAACAAATCATATGATAAGGAATTCTCTGATCTCTATTAAAATTTAAGCTTTTTAAATTTTCAAATAAACGCCATGGTTAGAAATATATTTAAGATTAATTTAACCAAAATATATCGAAATATAAGGCATAGAGAAGACGTACAATAGATGACTTTACACTGACGCGCCTGTATGCGCGTATGTCATTATTGATTATGTCTAAATACTTGGAAAATTGAATAAAAATGTATGGTTACGTGAGTGTAAGAAATGTCGTGATATATTTAAATATGATCACAAAGAAGTTTTTAACCATGGTTTAAGCGTATAATTGTTTGATTATAGTAAGTCGATATATTTTGTTGTAAAAATTAAAGAAAACCGAACATCAATCAAATATTTATTCGTGTCGGTCTTTCAATGGTGGTCAATAAAATGAAAAACTTCTGTCATCAATATTCGAGTAAAACGACATAATGCATTCTTTAAATCTAGTTAAAATACCCTTTCATAAGAAATTCAGTCTTATCAAGTCACTGTTAATTCAATCAATAAAGATAACACAGCATTTAAAATTTTTACTGCTCAATTAGTATAACTTAATTTATTAAGATTGCCATTCAAAAATGGCAATTGACCTTCTGCTGCATGGCATACATTATGAACATAAATGATTTTCACACTCTTATACAATATTATAATTTATTGAGCTTTATTTAATTGTGCAATGTAAGTACATTAATCAATTCCATATTGCATAATAATAAAAAAATGTTAACATTTGCACATTAACGCGTAAACATTATGATATTCGTTGTTTTATTACCCTTGTGTATTGCTCAATTTACGCGAAAGATTTTTTTACATAATATTTAGACGATTAAAATGAGTTATTCGCAATTCGAGTGGTGATTGTGTTGTTTATAACTTTGTTCCACATTTTATGTGAAGTAAAATCGAAGCACACCCAAGATATAGGATGTTTTACATCCAAGATACTTCATGATCTTTCATACTGATCGGAAGTTATTTAGTAATTCAGTATATTCGGATTAAAACTAAAGAAGCCACTGAAATAAGTTGATATAAGATCATCTTTCAACCAACTACACTAACATCACTGATAATCTTATATAATTGGCACTAGTAGTAGAGAAATACAAATGTAGTTTTAATTTAACTTTAATATAAAAGTAACTTATTTAATTGTCGTCCTTTCTTGAGCTAGGTTTCAAACCATTATTCTCTCTCTTCGAGATATCGAATACGTAATAGTGTAATTTTTTAGTGATATTACCGAATCTCAATTTATTTGTAAAATTTAAAAAAATGTTCTTGCGAGATTGTAGTTGGCTTATTGAATTACGAAATTAGCTTAATCAAATCATATATGAATAAGAAATGATTATTATTTATTTCGCCTATTTTTAACCATGACATCAATGATAAATCATTTCACATGTAAAAAATAATGTGTTCTTTTGACAGTAATAAAAAGTCTACTAACCCTTGTTCTTCCTAGGCACCTACAATAACAATATGTACCACATAGAAAAAAAGAGTATAGAAGGGACCATTTTTCTAGTCACGGTGTACCGACTGTCGGCCGGCGAGAAATGTGGCGGCATAGCGAGATGAATGATTGATCACATGTTAATATGGAAATTTGTGTGATAAAAGACACGCAGCGGGCAGCAAGACAAATACTTGTATGTGCAGGTACCGATGGCGCAGCCAACCTGTAGCGTACAAAACAGACGCGACATTGTATCGTCGACAACAAATCAACTTTACTCTCATCAGTAGCACGTAAAGAAAGCCAATCGTTATATTGAATCAAAAAATAAAATCAAGAAAATTTAAGAGATTCCCCTCGCGAAACTGACATGACTATTTGGTTCCATCGGAATATTGTGTAATATAATATAAATTTGTGTTTTACAAAGTTCAGTACAAATAAGTTTTTTTAATCGATTAATGAATTTCAGTTCAAAGCATGAGTGTTAGTGATATTTGTGAACGGGTAAAAAGTAGTAATAAATATTTTAGTAGTAATAAGATTACATGTAAAATATTCATCACATTTTTAAGGAGCACAGAAAAAAATCATAAACTAAACTGAGATAAAGTCAAATGGTCGCCGATGACGATTAAACGATAAGTATCACCAGATGGTTGACAAACACTATTGAGGCTTATAATATAAAAGGAAAAGTAGATTTTATCAAAAACTTTTTAAAATGCGATAGAAAAAATAACGATAGCACATTTGAATAAACACGCAAATTCAAATATCAAAAAAGGCAATTATTTTTTTACGCCACTGTCAGTTCATAGGCTATACAAACCAAACAAGTGCATTCTCAACCAGTTTTCGATAAATCACAAAATAAAAGAGTCATTGGTGCTATAAAATTAATTAAACAAATGTTTGAGCGTCGATGAATAATTCTATATATATATTTTTAAATACATAGTATAAATGCAAATCATGCCGATTTAAAGCGCGATAGAGATCAAATATGCATAAAAATTACGTTTATAAAAGCGTATAACTAAAATAAACAACAATAAATCACAGCATCATTTTCCTATACTTACTGTAAGATTTTCAGCTTTGAAAAGTATATAGTAAGCACAACGAATTTCATTGTTCGCAACTATTTAGATGCTTTTGTAAAATCGAGATATATTTAAATTGGTTAAAAACATTTAGCGGATATTCTTTATAAAACATGATTTTTTATTAAAGATATATAGTTGATTGCGTTAATTAATACATTTTTTTATCATAACAGCCGGTAAATGGTTATCAAATCCCACTTATTTTGCATAATTATGCAGTTAATTGAAACATAAAAAGAAGCCGATCTATAGCAATATTGTTTAATATAATGAAGTTGTAATCGATAAAATTGTAAGTTTGGTTAAAAAATAAAGCATTCGAAATCAGGTATTCTACAAAACAATTATAATTAATTATATTATACAATGAAAACTACAAAAATAAGTGTGAAAAATAATATTATATTCCAGTGTGAATAGACCACATTCCAATAACTTTATAATATTTGCAAGAACGCTATTTTTCAAATTCTAAAATAAAACCCTAATTTATAAAAATATTACTTATCTTAGTATTAAATTTAAATAACGGTTTAAGTTACACACATACACAATGCAAATGATCACCTAAAATATCAAGAAAATATTTTTTTAAATTTTAATAGACATAAAAATAACAATAACCTTTAATCATTTAAATATTTAATTGATAAACATATCTTCACACAACTCATGACCATTTACCTCTTAAGCCGTGTATACAGGAGAGACATTAAATTATCGCGTAAAAAAGTGTAATTTTAAACGAAGTAAGAGGCACAATTGACTAATTAAACCGTTACTAAATTTATACGAGCATATTGTACAACGCAAGCTTTTAAAATTTCCAAAGACATCGCAACATATATTTATTTTAAAATAATGCTGATAATAATTAAGAACAACGTATAATTTGATGTGTGTAAATTAAATTGACTAAAAACGGTGCAAAAACCACATTTATTACCAGCATAAATATAAAATCGCAACGAAAAAATCGTGCAATAAATTAAGCCGTGTTTTCACGTAGATGTTCTAGTCAATAACGAAAAACACAATTCTCATTACCGATTTCAGAAATAAGCGGCCTGCATAAAAGTTTAACGACCATACGATGATGTTGATGTAAAATTAATTAACTGCCGAGAATTCACACACTTGCTTCGATCAGCGTGTAAACTTTGCATAATAATTTTTTTGAAATTTAAGAAGACCAACACCACCAAAAGCATTTTTAATGACTCGCTGACTATGATATCGTTTTTAAATAGCTGTGAGAATTTGACCTCTTTCAGATGTCAATCTAAATTCACTAAAAAAAAATACTGTATATTTTTTTCCGGTAATCGTAAAAAGAATGCTGTATTTAGTTTTATATGTAACCATATTAACATGTTTTAAACGGGTTTCTTTATCAACAATTTACGCGAAGATTCTATTCTATACCGATCCCTTAACGACGTCGAATGTATTTTCATAATAATGTACCGTTATATTTTGTATCAATTCCGTCCACACTTTTTACATAATCTGAACTGATTCTTCTGAGCAGTTATTACAATATATCAGCATTGACAAGTTATAAAATAATTTGAATGTATATAGTAACAATGTTAATATTTTGGTTCAATATTTGCTTAAGCAATATATGCTGTTTCACTTAAAAAAAACAACACTAGGAAAGTCGCCAAATTGTACTTAAGTACTGAAAAACTATGTAAATAAACAAAAAAGTTCTAATTGATGAGTTTGAAAAATTAAATTTGCGCCAAGTCAATTTACAAAAAAAATATTAAAAGCTTTCTCATGTAATATTAAAAATATTTTTCTTTTAACAGGTAAAATCTACATTGGAAAAGCTCTGAATAAAACCTCCAAAAAATGTGACGAATGATTCAAGGAATATACAATAGCACACATATAATGTTGCAGTCATTATTTAGGATATCGATGTATTCGTATTGCTTCTTACTTGATGGTGCGTTTTCCGATGATTTGTTATTACATTATTTTCTACAAATAAAATCACGCGTTTCCACTTGAAATCATTGCGTTTATAGCGCTTACAATGCAAACCATTATTCAAAACTGTTAAATCTGACATTAACATAAAGCGAAAGCCTACTTTTGCATCCCACAATCCAAGCTAGCGTACATCCTGTCGCCTTACAAGTAAATAATATAGAAGTGACCTCAGGGTAGAATCAATCAATTTCATTCCACTTAGCAAACAAACACACTTTACCTACACTATGCAAATCGTTTCTTTCACCTTCTTCCGAGCCGCGGTCTAGGTAAATCCATAAATCACAACACAATTACCGTACGACACGGGAGGGAAAGAGGTGTGTCATCGTTTCGCTACGAATAAATCTCGCATTTTAATTAGGGGATCTTCACGAGAACTAATCCGGGAAGGACAACAGTAGCGGGGATTGTACAAAACAATTGTCTTTATTTTAAAATACATTAAATAATAATGCTCACTGCTGTACTCGACTCTTTGGGTCCATCATACGGCAACGGATTGCCTCTCTTCTTACCGAATGTATTCATCGTCACAATAAAGTTTTCCGTGCTTCTAATTATTGTAAGGAATGGATGCTAGAAGAAAATTTTTTAGGTCAGCCAAAAGTGTGCAAAATAATTGTAACTGTAAAATTAATTGAAATATGGTGATTTTCAATAAAAACTATAAATTCTTCAGTACTATTTCGACGATTTTGTTCATCGCAAGCATTATCAACATTATTAAAATGTAATGCCTTTCCTAATTTGAACTGTTACAACTTTGTACGATTCCACGTGTTTGTCACTAACGACCCGGATTTCTCCTTTCGGCATCTTTAGGCATTCTATCACAACTTCAGGCATTATATCAACCGAACTGAGAGTTCACTGAGAGAACTGAGAGCTGAGTCAGTTCTGTTGCATCCGTGTGATATAATGCCGGAAGATGCCGAAAGGTGAAACCCGGGTCGTTAGTGACAAAACATGTGGAATCGTACAAAGTTGTAAGAATACAAATTTGATATTGAAATTCCATCAAGCACCTTCAGTCGATATCATAAATTATAATGCCTTTCCACCAAGAAGTGACAGTTACCACATTAAAAGTGAAATTTTCATAATAGAATGCCTATGTTTGGTTTATTTTGATTAAGTGTAAAATGAAATCTAAAAATGTTTAATTTAAATCACAGCAGTTGGTATGCATAAAGCAAATATTGGTGAAAAATTTAGTCCCAACTGACAAGATTTCTCGAACTCCACTGTCGGTGCCAAGTAAGGGGAGGTCAGGTCGCGCGCGTCCAGCGGAGCCTTCAGCCCCTTAATCGTCTCCTGCTGGGAGCAATTATCGAAGCGATTGCCTTCGAATGGACCCGGGCTGCGATCGGCCACGCACACGCGCTAACAAACAACATGCATTGCAGGGCTTGTAATTGCGTTCCAAAAGATACGCGGTCATAATTGGTCGTAGTTCAACAGAAAACATCCAATCAACAAGATTCAGAATCAATAAATCGCGTGACTTTAATCGATTAAATATTACAACGACAAAAAAATGTTTGCACTTGTTTATTAAGAAAATTTAAAGAAAATAAATAAGATATGTGGAGTGTGAAACAATCGTTATATGTAATTCCAAGGTTGAATTTTCTAGAGTGTAAAATACAATTTATTTAAAACTTTCAATCATACTTATCTGCACAATGATATTGTCTGACTTAAGATGTTTTAACGGATCGTATGCTGCCATGCACGACAGCCCAGTCACAGAAAATAAGCGCATATACGCGTTGTACTTTTGACACTCGATATTTAGTCTAGTTTTACTGTTTTAATAATCTAATCTTTTAAACACACAATAACCTTTTATGAAAGCATTGTTAAATATTAGAGGGTGACATATTCCCAAGAATTGTCGACCAAAAAAGATGAATTGATAATATTTTGATTTTTCAATGAAATTGCCGATCCTCGTGTCTAACCATATGAATACCTCGCGGCACTTAAAAGGTTAAATAAAAAATAAATACCCCATTGTACTGTTATATGCTCTTTCATAGCAGTGATCTAATTTAAGAAGAAAAAGTGGGCTATAGTTAATAAAAAAATGATATATTCAATCTTAAAATTCTTCTAAGAAACGAAAAATATGTTGCACTAAGTCACAAAACCTGTCGAAATAAAAAAAAGAATCAATTTGATTTTAGTCATCAATTTGAATATTAAGGGATAAGAAATGAAAAAAAATGAATGAATTGATTACAATACGTCAAACATTAAAAAAATAACATTAGTTAATCTAATTTAATGTATTTTCCATATAATTCACAGCTACTAAAGAAATGAAATTAAATAGAATTGTTTCATATCATCTGCTAACATTAACCCAAATAAGCAAATCGTTTGAAAATATAAAAGAGGGCATCGTATTATTAAAACAGACACCCAAAAAATGTACCTACCCGAAGTCCGTTTACACAGAGAACTCTCACATGTTGTATTGTTTGACCCTAGCAATCAGATGCGTGTTTTGGTTTTGATTTTTTTTTTAACTTTTGGTGTTCTATGAATATTAAATCTGCCCCAGAATTAGAACACAACGTGAGAACATCTTTCTAATTATTGATAGACGTACCCAAGAGAATCTTTTGATTTTTTATACGTAAGAAGTCGGAGGTGATTTATCGTGATTTAACTTAACGAGTACGTAATTGTTCACATAAAATTAAATTGAAGGAAAAGTAATAGCACCTTCTTCATCATATTCATTATGCACCTGGCATTAAAATGTACATGAAATCCTGTTTACGATCTCGCACATTTGAAAAGCTACCGATACATGTTCGTGAACCTTTATTTCCCAGGCGTAGATTTATAATAAGGATTGTAACGTAGTTTATTTTGTTTTGAATAAGTTCATAAGCAATAAAATCATGTGAAATATTATATAAAGATGCTATTAACGATTTAAAATCTAAATAATATGCTAACTTTATCTTATGAAAGGGGGACAATTGAAATCCTGAAAAGACATCTCAATATTCAATATGTACTGTAAGAGAACGGTAATTTTTTTTCATATCAAACGGTTCCCTGCTAAATCACATTATTAAAAGCAAAAAGGGAAAATATTAATATAATTTATGATATCGACTAAAGGTGTTTGATGGATTCTCAATATCAAATTGAAACTGTCAAAATCTTTTACGACTCCACATGATTTGTTACTAACGATCCAGGTTTCGCCTTTCGGCACCTTCAGGCATTATATCATTCGGGTACAACAGAACTGACGTGAATTCTGTTGCGTTCGTCAGTGACAGGTAATGTAGAATCGTACGCGAAACACATCGAAACAAAAATACACCCAAGATGAAAGCGAAATGCGGGCAACACGCCTTTCGTTCCACTTTATTGTGTATAAGATGTAAGTATTGTGTGCCAGTCATGTCAGATCTGTGTCACAGAATGCTTGAAGATGCTTAAAGGTGAAACCCGGGTCGTTAGTAACAAAACATATAAAATCGTACAAAATTTTAACAATTCAATAAAAAAAAAGTATACATTGCTTATGTGGGTCGTCATTATAAAAGTTATTGTTAACATCGATTTACTTCACATAAAAACAAATAACTAATTATTTGCGTACACTTTTTCATAGTATTAAATAAATAAAGTTTCTTGCAAACTATTTAAATACCGCTATAACGAAGGCTAGTCTTGTCATAATACAAAAACATATAATGACAGCGCCAATATGTAAAAAAAAAATAGTTACTGTAATTTTACATTGGAACATAAATTCTTAGCTAAATCAAACAACGAGCAATATAGCGAATATAAAATCATAAGATTAAAATAAAACAGTAGCTTACATACACCATTTATATTATTATATTGTTTTGAAAAAAAATATCAATATATTATGATTTGAGAGCTGAATCTTTATTATCCTTTAATTATTCACAAAAACGCTTAATAGATGCATATCATCTCTAAATAAAGAATATATTGAATAAATAATCGACCAATTTGTGAATTCCATAAATATTTATTTCCATATCCATTAGCATAATCACACCATAATGTGATATCTATTAACGCAAAGGGCTTAACAAATAATTTAAGAAACGACCTTTTATATTTATGCAAAGTTTACGGCGTTCTTTTCAAACAACAAATACAATTTGAAGATGAAACAATGTTTTCTCTATCTCCCTTTGTTTTACGATAACAGCGTTTCGAATACAGGCGTAGAATAGTTGAAGCGGTATTCGAACGTTAATTCAATTTGAGTTGGTACAAAGTTACCGCGGGGGTTTAAGTATGTGCAACCCTTCTTGTACAAGCACTTATTCACACGTTTATTAATAATACAACAAGAATTTAATTATTAATATAATCACAATTTATAATTCACTTTAATAAGATAAGAAGTGATGCATCACCTTTACATGTGATGACCAACTTGCAATATTTAATATTCGGAATCATTCCTTATGGACACATACATATTTATTGATTGAATTGGCATTCACTTGGTAGAACTCCATTATAACACGGTGAAAAAATAGCAATGTATTTTAGTTCTACAATTTTTTTTTTAACAAATATAGTTGATAGCTATTTCGGCTCACGCCATCGTCAGAACTATCAACCTATGTAGTTCTGACGATGGCGTGAGCCGAAATAGCTATCAACTATATTTGTTAAAAATAATTTTGTAGAACTAAAATACATTGCTATTTTTTCACCGTGACACATACATACATTGATAAGAGAAAAAAATCAATAATAAAAACATGTACTTTCAATAATTCCTAAGTCTTTAAAAATGTTTTTGTGTCATTTAAACGCAATACTAGTTATATATTATAAAGCATGTTCTTTAAGCTGAATCATTTTCATGGCACTATATTTTTAAGAGAAAAAAATCCCAAAATGAATAGTTCTATTACGTTTGTTGGGGAAAAAATGGATGTAATATTGGTAAAATGGAAGTGATTTGACCATAGGAATGAATTAAGGGATAGATACATCATTTTAAGATCAGATTTTTACTATCAAAAATACCTGAATCAACTGAGCTAAACAATCTGAATGAACAAAACACGTTGAAAATGGTTGTTTTTTTTTTCAATATAATATAACAATAAAAAGGTGCAATTATTTTCCAAGATTGTAATGATATTGCAAACGTGAGTCTATCGTATATTTAGATTCGTCTATGCCCTTAGACAAATGTGAATTTCGAAAATGGATACTCATTAAGTTTACGAATATAAGTGGATTTGTGATACTTATGGTTTCTCATTGAAGGGGTTAATCCTCATTGGTGCGAAGGTGCGACCGAAGAACCGGTTTAAGCGTTCGTACGCACCACGTCCGTTTCATATTTGGCTTCGCCCGCCCGTTAACAAAAGGATATGTACAAACGTTGACCATACGCCCTTTATTTAAAAGAACAATCCTTAACTTCGTTGACCTACCTAATATATTTTTCTGTAGAATCTATATTAGCTTTTCTTTAGTACTATATTTAAAATTTCAAAAAGAAAAGTCAAGATCGACGCTTAATATGAAATTGTGGAAATTAGAAAATTTATCGACATCGGTGTCGCTGGTGTGTAAAGATCACATTTGTGGTAAACAAAAGAGTTCATATGTTACGTTGAAGTGCAATTGATTTGATTTTTAAATCGAATTGTATAATGTATGCAAATAATTAAATATTTGCCAATATTTTCCTGGAGATATTATGGTCACAGTATATATAGCCAAAACATGTATGCACGGGATGAGAATGGTCCGGGGAAAAAATGAAATAAAATTACACAATAATCGAATACGCCCTTAACATGTACCGATCGTAATTAAATATTGGCTTACATCAAATCCGGCAAGGACCCAAACCTGCAGTCGGTCTGGGAGGAACCGCGCACCAGATATCATTCTAGAAATGCATTCTTCTTTTTGTTTGAAGAGCACATAAATGGCAACTCATTGGCATGCCTCGACCCTGCAGATGATACAGCAGAAATTTGACAAACGATATGAACACCTATATCAAACAGTTGTGATTTTAAATTACAAATATTTTTTATTAACAACATAAACACCATGGTAACCACGAATATCAACACAAAATATAATGAGAACATATTATTCAAAGACAATCGAATACGTTTTAAATTTATAATGATCAAAAACTTGTGATGATGACGTGAAAACTACTGACGTGACTGCTCTATGATACATTAAGGGTATGCACATAATAATAATCAGCGATTAAATAATCAAATTCACCAACTTCATTTGATTTAAATAAATAAAATATAGATACAAAACTGATTGCAAAAACTATAAATTGAATGGCAAGGTGCAAGAAATGTATATTTGTTTACCAAAACATGTCACAAATTTATTTCAGAAGAAACTCGACCAGGATGTTCGATAGGACCATCAAAAATAATGTCATAATTCTTGTTAAACTAAAAACTTGCTTATTCATTTTATGTTATAACAATGGAATTCTACCAAGTAAAAATTTATCGTCAAACCATTTTGAAAGTGATAATAGAAAAAAATCTGTTACAAATATTTTTGTGAATATACACAAGAAAAACATAAATGCTGTGAATATTAAATACATTTTCCTGAATTTAAAGTTTATCTCTTGACTAATTCACGCACTGATTTTTTGACGAATTAATCGTTTTTTCGACGTCTTAAATCTTTCCTTAGTAACTTATAACGCTACTATTCATAGAACGTCGACTGATTATAAAAAATACAGTAAATCATATAATTGATCAATTCTCAATCAGCACAGCTAAAACATTAGTCTTATTGGATTTTTTGAATAGTTTAATTTCCTCTAGCGATATTATTTGTATGTGAAATACTATATCATTCAATACTGACACTAAAACATCAACCACTTCTTGGCAAAATGTATTTTAGATTATTTTCGAAAAAATAATTCAACGTAACGGTCATACTATTTCCAAAGGATCATAAAATTATATCTACCTATACATACAAATTTATTAGTAAACATCACGTCGCTTAGGTAACGCAGAATATTTTTACACATTTAAGATAAGCAATTAATCATAAAACGTGTTTCATATTAATGTTCTGACAGGTACCCACTAACATTTTTTGCTGGTCATCTAAGTGTTAAAAAGGCCACGTTAAATTTTAAATTAAATGAATTAATAACACGCTTATTCAAACAATGGAACGTTTGTGATAATTAGATACATTTAAAACTATGAAATAGAATATCGGGTATATTTATTTCAACAATAAATTTTATAGGTTTAGCTCTATTTTGTGTTTTTATCAAAGAGGTGATTGTCTTTTTGACTTTTTAAAATGCCTGATTTTAGAAGTTAAAAGTGCTCATTTTTTGAAAACATTCATTTGGCGCAATTAATGTTTAAAAAAATATACATAGTTGAAACCATGAACATTGATTACGTGATAAAAATAAATTCCGATGAAACCATGTACAAACAAAAAGGTTAATATTAACTAATGACTGTCAGATTGAAAACTTACTAAAAATAGTTTTGATATACGATATTGTGTCTAATTTAATTTTACATTTGTTTTCTTATCGATTTGAAACATGTCAGTTAGCTTGGAGAAGATATCACAATATTTATTCCGAATAATCCATTAACAGTAAAGAGAAATTAATTAACACTGCAATTCAATATCTGATACAAAAAGATTTTTCAAAATAATATTTTATATTTCTCTGAAATTAGAGATTAGAGATTAATTAACTAGAAATAGTCATAGAAAAGCGCTGTCATTAGTTTCAGCTGCGAGTCACCCCTAGAGCTTTCAACCACAGACAACCCTGTTGCTGTATGTATAATATGGACGCAATTTTTTTAAGCACTTTATCGTTCCATCAAATCCCAAGAACATTTCCGGTTGTGATATTTCAAATGGTGTTAATGCAACGAAACAAGAATGACTAAGCAAAATGATACCGCGAAGTATAAATGCACTATCACATCTTAGAAATGATGAAAGAAAAAATAAAACGAAATATCAATTATTCTGTTTCTTGTATCCGGCTTGCAATCTTGTATTTTAATAACGCTCGAGTCTGAAATGTCATCAATAGTTCAAGCCTTCGTACAGAGTGTTGTAACAGAAGTTTCACCACCTAATTTTGTAAAATGGACACAAAACGATTTAATGCTGAAAAATCTTTTATTGAATGTTAGGTATTAGGTATGGAAGACAATGTCAGCTAAATTTCCGCTTATGTTAGTCTCACAAATGCGGACACTTTTTATATAACATTTTTCATCACATTTTCACACATTTCGACCCGTATTTCATTTATTTTGTCACAAAATTCATCCCTAACAAATTGGTGACAAACACAGTAGTAAATCTACCAAGAGAACACCCTGTGTAAGTTATTTTATTTCGGAAAATTTCACAAACTTATTGCAATTCGAACATAGCTCAGAACGTTAGGTATTTCTTCATGGTCGAAATATACGTAGTTAATTTTTAGTATTATATATATAAACAGAGAATCGTGATTTGTGCATGAGATAAAATCAAACGTTCGAAAACATTGTATGGAAGTATTCATATATAACTATGTTATTATTGAAATATGTACAAGAACGTTTCCAATACACTAGATGTTTGGAAACTGAATGACCAATCAAAAAAATCATGTTATTTATTTTATTGATGCATTGCATATTTTTTAATGTGTCAACAGCATTTTTCAGCACTATGTCAACAGTTTTATTAATACAATAATCAGAACAGCTTTCGCTCAGTGCAAACAAAACTGAACGAAAAGAAAAATTTAGTTTTATAATACAAAAACATATTTTTTAATTATAAATAATAATCAAAAAGTTCTATTTTGTATCTTTGTATTGCAGTATTAATTTTGAATTTTCGATTCATTAGTTGGACAAGGGAGGACGAAGCGCTGAAAATAGTTATAAATACCCGAATTAGAAAATCACAATTAACTAACAGTTGAAATTTTTGTGTGAATTACGTGTAAGATTAATACTCATTTTTGTACCAAAGTTTAATAGTTCCATCAAAAAAAGTATGGAAAAATCTAGGCGGGATTCCGTTGATACAAATATATTCACTAGTGAATAACAGGCAACCGGTTATAATATATGTAATACAATTGAAATATATTTCATGAAACAATATACAGTTCAAGAACTAATATCTGGAATATTATGCACGTACACCCACATTCCTGGCGATATTATTATTTAACGAAAATTATTCTTGAAATAAATAAACAGTTCGTGTTCAGAAAACGTACAGTCATAATGGGACAGTACCAATTAAATTTAAGAAAAAAATATATTTTTTGACAGTTCAGCACTGGCAACATCCTCATTATTTTAGATTTATAGCCGAAAAATATTTAAATGATCCAGCCGTAAATAGGAAAGCAAAATAAATATAGTATTATGGCAGACATGTACGATTATCTTCACGGAAGAAACGGTACCGCGAAAAAAATTAAATTAAATACCTGTTCAACAATGTGAAATATTATGTGTTCTTTAACAGAAAACATCATAATTACTTATTCCAATTAAAGAACGTCATGTTATATGTGATAAATATATGTGTATGCAATCATTAATCGAAAAAACATGGCTGTGCATAATATAGTATATGTAATATATAGAAAAGGTATTTTTTATAATTAATGAGCACGTGGAAACTAAATAAACAGATAAAAGTAATTTATATTACGAATTTATTTTCAGAACTAATTTGATAGTGTAAAATGGTATTAAATAGCAGCATTGATGAAGAAATATTCGACATTAAAGCTTATAGTATATAAGTTTTTTTTTTGAAAATTACCTGAGAATTTAACGCAGAAAAAGTTAACATAAACACCCATGAAGAAAATATCAAAAATGTAATTGAAGATAGAAGAAGAAGAAGAAGAAGAAGAAGAAGAAGAACAAGGAATATGTATTGTTACTTTGCCAGGAGTTGAACCCAACCCCGACATATTTCTTGAACACGACAATTATCGATAGACGTCAGAGGCCCAATAGTAAAATAAATAATGATGAATATTATTTAGGTAATTATTAAAATTATAATGTAACATAAGTAGAAAATAGTAAATAAATAGAGTTAATCAAAAACCTTTAAGCGGAATACATATTACGTTTTAGTGTACAGAACACTGTTTCGTACGTTAAATTTAACTGTAACCGTATAATAAACATTAGTGCCTTTTGGAAAAATTTGTGGCCGCACCAAATATTTGTTTTCAAAAATAATTAAAATAGTACTTTCAAAATGAAAAGTTAAATTAAAATAATTATTTTGAATATCCATATTTACAACGAAGCTGTTGGTTGCCGTTGAAAAATCTTCTGATGGCCGCACTTTAGAACCACTGGTATAGAAAACAAATTTATGATTCGCTAACTTTACGTAACTACCGTAATACATGTCTTAACACATATACATGGAATCGTATGTCAATAAATGAATGATTTTAGGTTAATAACAATTTTATGACGAACCATACATAAGATCGCTTGAATTTGTTTCTTAGAATCCAAACATAGTTTTAGTCAATGAAGTAGTACGAATGGACAATATGAAATAATTCACGATTTAGTCGGTTCCCAAATGTTTATCGAAGGATAACAAAGATATTATTTAATTAAAGACCAATGAACATCGGTGATTCAATCAAAAATATAACACAAATATTTATTGCCAACTTTACCTTACCGCGCTTCTGCCGTGTGCGGGCAGTGAAACAACGGGACGCCTTGTCAGCCGAAAGGTGCGAGATTCTTCACCAGGTCGCGGCGAGACTATTTCAAAGTTATTATTGCTATAACGGCGACGTTTTGCACCTTTATTGACGTAATTTGTGAACGTATTTAAAGAATTCAGTGTTACCTTAAAAATTAAAGGTATTTAAGAAATTCTACATTCAAATGAAGATAAATAAGACAATTTTGTAGTGTAGATATGGGATACTTGTTTGAAGTTTCTAATTTCTTTTACAGTAAATGGTTGTGAGTCGATCGCACTACCTTCCTTCCAGGAGAAAATATTTACAAGATGCTTCTAAATGACAAATATTCACATAGTCCCTTTCTAAACACTTATGTATGATACCATCACAAACCTTGAACATGGATAAAGCTTAAGAAATCGACGTCAGAAAATATCCAGTAAGGATATGAAACAAGGAACACGCGACCGAAAAGCAAAAGCTTAAAAATTTTACTCTCTCAGCTAAACAACAGTTACATTTGGCAACATTTGTGGAATTTTCCAAGACTTATTGTTATCCAATAGAATCTTTGTAAGCTTCGTAGACTGGTGATAAAAAGCTTTTGGTATTTAAATATTAATTACAGAACGCTTAATAAAGTTAAACAATTTCAACTATTTTTGTATCTACATTTATTTACGTATGCAGAAATATTATCTCAATCGGCTACATAAAATAGCGACATTGGACCTAATGTTATTCGGAGATGTATCGGTATCAAATCGTTGCATATAATGACGAAATTAAATTACAGACAGAATATTGATACCAATTGATACATTGATACGAAAGATTCTTATGGGAAACGCCAATCAATTAGAATCAAATAAGAAAGTCAATATATGTAGTCAATAGCATATTTTCTAGTAAAAAAATATTTAGAATCTACTAATACTTACCGACATTATAATGATATTGCATTTTTTGTAGATGTTTGAGTTTTTGGGAGATTGAAAATATTTCTCATTTTTGTTAGCTTTGTTTTGCGATGTCCTTAGAATATAATTAGTGACATTTGGGCACTATTTTTTTCTTCCATTTACTCGCGCTTAAATGATGGTCAGACGGCTTTTGTATTAATTGCACATAATATGTCTTTTATTAAATTTACCGAGAATTTACGCAAATAGAGTTGTCATTTAAATAATATCAAATTTCATAACACCACAATCTGATATAAAAATCTTTACCAAATTGTTAAAATAATCAATAAGTCAATGTATCAATGTATTTATTTGATTACCGCAATATTGTAGTTAGCAACCATATACGGGTGTCATAAAATGTATTCCTTTTTCGTAAAGACTAATAAAACGTCTTTCAAAATAAAATATAGATCATACATAAAATCTATCTATATTTTTTATAGAGTTTGTAGAAAAGGTGTGGCGAACTAGATTGTGTATAAGAATCCAGTTGGATCGCAGATAAAAAATATATTACGCCTAAGATATACACCCATATGTTTCTTTAGTATCGATAAAGAACTATACATGATACGCCTTTTGATACTGGTACTTAAAATTTATTTGAGCCCATCGCGGACACTTAAACTTGTGGAGCCGTAAATATCTAAGCAATTAATCATACGGCAAAAAAATCCTATACGAATTCAAAGTATCGTACCTTGCTTACTTTTGACAAGGTAAAGTTAAATATAAATAGATACTTTTTGTAGCCATATATTCTTCCAATATGTATTATATGGAGATATGACACTGCAACCGAAGATAAAAGTAATATTTATTAAACAAAGTGATATTTATATATATTTATTTTAGGCATTCTAATAGAATGAAAAGTACTCTATTTGTCATCACTACTGCACTTAGCGAATGCCTGGTATATGCATATCCATATTATCAATATGTACATTAATATGTCCGAAAGGTGAAAATTTATACAGCAAACAAAACATTTATTCATTGTTTAGGCTTTATTTAAAAGCTCTTTATCTATTGGTCGAAAATAATTAAAATAAGTTCATGGGTCGTTGACTACCCTCAATAGGATGGGCGGAAGTGTTAAGAAAGGGTCAGACCAAATACGACACTAAATAAAAGCTCTTAAATAAGTGTATTTCATTAAAGCTGTGTCTGTGAAAGTGGAGTTGCAACAATGATTGATTTGAAATAACAGTTTGAAAATGAATTAAAATGAATGAAAAAGTTCTGAAAATATTGTTTCTTCAAATTTTGTTAAATTTAATTACAAAAAAGCAGATGTAACATTCACATTGTCTTACAGAGCATAAGATCATTTTTAGAGAAATTCTGATATATTTAGGGTTGTATTGTAATTTATAAAGCTGGCTCTGAACCTATGTAGAGTAAAGATTGGGGCACCCATACTCGTGATATATATTTTATTCAATATTTTCTGTTTTTTTTTTAAATAATAACTGTTCTATCGAAAGCTGAAATGGACAAAAATTCATCACAATACAACATCGATAAAAAATACAACATAAAGAACAAACTTTATATGCAATAAGCATATCCGAAAGCAAAGGAGTAGCGTTTCATGCGAGTTATGTAAACTTAGGCGTCCTCTCTACTACGACTTACCGAAAACTGTGTTGATATTTTATATATTAAAAAACAACGTGAAATATGTATGTTCATATATTAAATAACTCTACGAGTCGCAATATTTTTTTAGGCGTATACTAATACATAAAAAAACGTATTATTTTGAATTTATCCAGATCGACCAATTTTAATTCACGAATAACCAGTAGGGTATTAGGCCGTGTTGTTTTAATAAGTGTTTGTTGCGTGTAAAAAATAACATTCAATTTCATTTAAGACACAAAAAACGGTCGGACGTTCATGTTAATTAAAATTTCTGATTGTTTTACAATGGACTTGAAAGTAATCATTTGAAGTTTGTTTTTATTACAAAATAAAATCACATTGATAACTTCGTGAAACAAAGTAAATCACTGAATCGGATAACAGAAATATCTACTTCAATTCGTTGTATTTCGGATGACTGAAATGGTACTTACCAACATACGGTTACAAAGTGTGTCTATTTGAATTTCTCGTGCGTCGTAGCTAAGCATAACAATTTGCTTCTTTAGTGACTAATAGCTCAATTATCGTGGAAATAACCACTTTATTGTATGAATAATAATATTATGAGATCGAAAGAGTAGACCTGTGGGTACGGTAGGTGTATGCCAGTTGAGAGTAAGTTGCCACCACTCAGTTGTTCGACTACCGTTACATTATGTATGCGAAAGGAGCAGACGACAGTGAGAACCACGCCCCGTCATAAGTGGTTCACTATAATCACAAGATGGCCGTTGGCTCTAAAAATAAACTAACTTTACTTAGGTATGTCATAGACAATTATTAGATCAAATATCGATTGAATATTCATTTATTGCAATACTGAGCTATAGAACAACAATAATTCAAATATATAATGAATATAAAGATCATGAAAAAATAGCAATGTATTTTAGTTCTACATTTTTTTTTATAAGATATAGTTGATATCTATTTCGGCTCACGCAATCGTCAAAACTAGTTCTACCAAGTAAATGCCAATTCAATCAATAATATTAAGATCTATAACGCACTTATATTTTTAGTATAAAACTGCTACACATGAGTGAAACGAAAGTGTCGTAATAATAATATTTTGTAAATCATATTTCATAAATACACACGAATATTTTTAATACAGCGCATACAAGAAGCTATGATTTATAATTTTTTTTTATCATTATTTTTGTTTTCAAATAAGAAACCACTCCAAAATGTACACATACAATCAAATAAAACATCAGATCTTAAAAATTGGTCACTTAACTGGACGTCAACTATTTCAGATGTTGTATGATAGAGTAAGGCAAGAAAACAAAGTATTGTTAATATATAAGTCTCGCTTTTAAAAATATATTTCACTTTTATTATAAACAAACATTTCGGGAAAATGTTTTTAAAAATTACTTTAAGTTTGTTCTCGGTATTAATAGTTTCAAAGGCAAGAAGCAACGTTGTTAGTATATTTTCATTGAATCGAGTACGCTGGTAAATTGACTTCTTACAAAAAATGTTGTGGGCGTGTATGATCTAATACCTAGAGAAAAAATATTATAAGTCAAACCACTTGATAGAACAAATACAAACTAGTGCTAATAAGGAAGTGAGAAGACGTAATAAGAAAACGAAAGAGAGCGATGATCGAGAAAAAAAACGAAGAGGAAATATTTTAATTACTTTAAAGACGTTTTCAGTGTTTTTAAAATAACGCGCGTGGGACAAAGGTCAGAAAACACATTAACCTGAATATTTTATGAGTTATTATTTTGCCTACACTGCTCTTAAATATAATTTTACGATTCAAACAGCACGCTTATCTTATCAACACTTAGTTTTAAAATTAAATGAAACAATTTTGTACACACCACGAACAGGATTTCGTTTTTTTAAGTATACCGATTGCTTACTTCGGCTTCTGAAATGAATCTGACTGAATATTCTGTCAGTTTTAGTGCATTAGTCATTTATATTGAGTGATTTGATCAATTAGCTAAGCGATAGATATACATTAATTATAATAAAGTGAATCAAACTTCTGCATACCAATCAAACTTCTCAATGCTTATCTACTTTAACTATCAGCAAATTCAAATAAGTTTCATATATATTACAATACCGGTTGGATTCCAACAAGTATTTATCTAAATAATAAGGATGTTGAACCTTTTAATTGAAATTAAATTTTCACTATATTTCATGTAAACTTTTTATTCATTAACGGATTTTAACATTTTTTGAAGTCGCATTGTTCAATTTATTTATAAATACTTTGAACGAAACAGTGGAAATGGTATTTATGACAGCTTTTGAAAATTAAAGAAAGTAAAATAAGTAATCTCATTTGCAAACAGGTTTAAATAGAAATTACCCGGAAAATCTTCTTCGGAAAAATTATAAGCATACCATAGCTGGTACTGAAATGAGTTTTTTTAGCATGCAGTTTTCACGTGATTGCTATGAATTTGAACCCATCTTTAAGCCTTATTAATTTAATTTAAAAAAATCAAGCATCATCAAAAGAATATCTTTTGTATAAATAATACATACATTATATTATATTTCATTGATACAGAAGGTTTTTTTTTACAGTTTTTATGTTGTCTCTAGCAACACCTAATAATATTTAAATGTATCTTTTGTATCAATACATCACGAATCAAAGTGAATGCTTTTTGATATGAACAAACATGTAGCTAAATAATTTCAAATGATGAAATAAAACACAATACATGCCAGAAAACAAAAGTGGAAGAGGTAGGCAGCCGTGCTATTTTATTTAGATAATCAATTAATTCGGTAAGGCAACATAATGTTGTATTATATATTCTATAAAAAAATAATTATATTATTCTTCGCGCTTGCCCAGACGTTGAAGTCTTTATAACTAAGGAAGCGTATAACAATTTCTAAGAAGATTCTATCATAATGAGCATCATACTTGACATGAAGAACTATATACAGTCATTCGGAATATTTTCAATAGAATTCGCATATAGTTATATCGAGTCAGTATATTAAAGCACATGTTTGTTTGTCATGAGAGTTAAGTTGTAAAGCGGCCGATGAAGAGCATGTAAGAAGTTGGTTTTCGTGAAATAGGGTCACTCGCCCCTGGAGACGGCCGTGGCACGAGAGCTGATCACGAGTTCCACCGCGAGGATCTCATTTCACCACACGTCGTTGGAGTCTTTGTGAACATAATAGGGGTTGCTCGCGGTACTCAAAATCCGGATACTTATAACTATAAAATAAACTGTTTTAAGAACGCTACTGTTCATTATTCATGTATCAATACGCACTACAAAAAATAAATGATATCACGTGTAGAATGATTGTAGTGTATATCCATCTAACTTCGTATACTCGTACCTCACGTGGGAAATGTATTTTTTTTTATTTGGTAGGCATACAGTAATAACCATTTTGACAATTTCCCAATGTTATAAAAGAGATAAGTTTAAAAAAAAGATTTGGGAGTCCATCAAATTAAGAAATAAATTAATGAAGGTGCTTGATGGAATTTCAGTATCGAATTCGAATTGTTAAAACCTTGTACGATTCCAATTGTTTTCTCAATAAAGACCCGGGATTCGCCTTTCGGCATATTCAGTCATTCTATCGGACGGATGCAACAGAAGTGACACACAATACTTACTTAATTACTTATATGTTATTCACAATAATGAGCGATCAAGGATATGTTGCCCGAATTTCAATTTTATCTTGGATGTATTTTTGTTTAGCAAAATAAACATTTATCATCGTTTCTATAACAGATGAATTAATTAAGGGAAAAACACAGAGCCAAAGGCAAAAACTAAATGACAACTAAAATAAATTTCAATAATAGTAAATTCAAAAGTAGTTCTTGTAATTTATTATTAGATAATAATATGCAAAAATTACCGGAACACATTAATGGTATTATGATATTATGAATAATAAATAATATGTTTGTATTAAAAGATTCACTTTAAGTTTTTCAACATTATTACATTCTGAATTATGATTCGAGTTCAGGGCAAGTTGTTTTAACTTAAATTCATGGAAATGTATATATGAATTTACCGTAAATTCCTAAGTTCTTGTGTATTCGATTACGAGTTGAATAGCTAAAATTGTCGTGTTTTCCGTAAATAAATTGCATAAAAATATCCCATTTATATTCAAGTTGGCCACGACATGCGGTCTCGCGGATTCTTGCCGTGGAATATGAATAGCTTCAATGATCGTGTTGAAACGAGTACGAAAACAAAAGCAGTCACGTTTTTAAGACGGGATTTTTAACCAATAATGCTGTTCAAAACATGAGAAAAATAGACGAACAGATCAGAGTTTAGGTATCAGGGATAAGAAAATCGAAAACATGCAAACAAACATCAAACTAAATATATTATGTAAATGATATTCGATCAAATAAAATATTATTTTAATTGGAAAATAGGTTTTATGATCCAATAAAAAGTACAGTTATAATCTACTCTCGGCTTAAATTCAATCATTCTACACATAGCATCCGAATTACAATAGAAAAAAATGCGTGTTACGTGATTGACAGAAACTGATTCAAATGTCAGATGCCATCCAAATATTATTTTATATTGGTAGGTTTTTAGCTCTTCGACACAGAAAATATCAGTAGTGAAATGATCATGCGTCTAAAAATAACAATCTCTTGAAGAAATAAAAATTTCATAAAATAATAATCGCGTAATTTATGTATAAACTTCAACCATATTTTCTCAATTTAACTATCGATAACATAACAGTAAAATTGTATGGAAATAAATTTTAAATATCACATAGTCACATCGACACATAGACAAATCACACATAGTGCGATAATTTCAAGTAAAAAACAGTCAAAATTAAATGAGGAATATGACAAGAAACAAAGAAAATTGCTATGCAAACAGTTTAAAAACAAGGAAAACGTCGATATCGATATAACGTGCTGCTATTATCCAAAGATATTTGAGATCCCATTTCGTGATCACGATTTTATCGAAAGAGATTTTGCTCTTCTTCGTTTGTGCACAAATGTGGACAAAAAAAAAATCAAATAAATTAATAATAGTATACCAGGTTATATATAATTTGAAGAAAGCTATAGTCAACTTTCCATTTTTTTCTTAATAACGTATGGGAAAATAACTTACCAACTCACGTAATTCGTGTAGTTCGCGGTGTATAATGCGACACTTACCTGAAAAAAGAAGATTTTTTATTACAATTCACTTAAACGATACGGAACACATTTTTTTAATCCATGCCCGTTCCCAGTGGAGAGCATATTGACTCAACCTCTCTTTTTCTGAATATATTAAGAAAAGAAAGGATGGATTAACGAAAGAATAAATGATTAGCTAATTGAAAGGCTAAGGCGCAAAGAAATCCGTTGCAGAAGCCGACTATAATAACTGCACCACGAGCCCAGCCTGAAATTAAGTTAACAAAAAACATTCATTTCTCTAGATTAATTACTACTTCGAAAGACAAAAGAAGCACCGCGCAAATTGATAAATATTCTTAGTAATTCATTTCATATAATATATGCAACCGAATTATTACATGTGTATTCTATTGTATATAATCGATTTATTCTGTTTCAAATGAATCATTATAAAAACAGTCTTTAGCATTGTTTATATAGGATCTGACAACTTATATATTTATACTCGAAGAGGCATGGGGTATAAAAGAAATTTACGGTTGGTGGAGGTTTTTTTTTTTATCAGACGCGTTGTATTCACTAATATGTCGATGTCTGAATAATATATAAATAAACAATAAATTGAAATTAAATATAAATTTATAAATTACGTGTATAAATATTTTTAAATTTATTTACTATAATTATTATATTCATACTTATTACTCGCCGAGTAATATCAAATTCATATTTTCGCTGAAAAGATATGATGTTTACACTTCTACAACAAAGAAGATATTATAAAGTGAACGGACGATGGACGGATATGCTTTATCAAAACAGTGTTAATATGATTTAAGCACTGATCGAGCCATAAACCTGCAGATATAATATTGTGTGAATATTTTTCGGTAATGCATAAATTCAGAGGAAATATTTAAACAATTTTGTGAACATATAAGCGTAAATTGCAAATTAATATTATTATTTTTAACGTGACATTGGTGTGGCTATTGTTTCGAAATACTATTTATATCGTCAATAACTAAAGATTTTTATGAGAAATTTTGCAGGAATATTATTATATAAAATGTACATTTATGCGATAAATATTCAATCCAATGCATTGAAGCATGTCATGCAAATGTCCCTGGATATTTTGTAATGGATAAATGGATTAATGTAATTAGCCGTTTATACGTAACGCATATTTTTGCTCCAATACTCAATGTACAATTTGTACTGTTGTTGAACCTCATTTTCTTCGAAAAGATTAAGTATAAATGGATACAGCAAGAAAAACTTAGTGATAAGGTAATTGATCTTGTACGTCTCGTTACTTGGATATGATGAATGAGTGAAAATAAATTTTAACTCGAATTTGTAAAAAAATTTAGGAAACCGTCCGTACAGATATTCAAACCATTGAACACCACAACCGACGGTGTAAATTTATGATATTGCTAACATGTAAATGTTTTATTCATAGTCGAACATACAAACGTAGGGTGTCTTAGATGCATTTTTTCCTTATTAAGTTCCGCTATTGTATAGTCAGGATATTAATTCCCGGCGGCGATGACGGACAAAATTTCCAAGTATTGAATAATGAAAAGGAATGGCCCCCGTTACAGATAAGTAAACAAATACGACTGTATTTAAATAATGAAGGCTACACCATTAGGCACGAGCAAAAAGTAAGAGATTCATAATTGCAGTTGATTGTGTCGAGTTGAATCGCAAAAATAATAATTTATTTTAAATTTAATAGCATTATGAAGAAATTGTGAAAAATATAAATGTTGCAAGTTATTTGATATTCCTGACAGAATAGAGGATGCCTCTTCAAATGAAAGTAATATTTCTTGTAATTTTATAACCATTATTTCATTTAGGGTAATTATCATACTCAATATTTATTTTCACTGATATTGTTAGGTCATCATTACAATATTAGTTGATAACATATATATGTTAATTAAAATGACCTGCAAATTGTGGAATTGGGCCGGTGTTACTTGTGGATGAATGTTAAAGGACCGTGAACAAGAAACTAAATACATGACAAGTTTAATAAATGACTAAAAATTTACATGTACTACTCCTTAAATTATGAGTTAAACTTTTAACTCTAAAATCGTTACAATCAAAAACCATAAAGAACTTTCGAACGAATAATGGGTCAACTTAAAAATAACAGGTTGTTAATTAGTCGTTCACTTCAACTTTCAGGAAAGAGTATGGTTCGTATGATCAAATTTAGAAGTGGATAGTGGTTAGTTTATCGCTCACACTGATTGAGAGATCAAATATAAAAATATTGCTTAAGCTGGTATTCAAATTTAAAAAAAACCACACAAATTATCACAGCGTTCAGTTCTCGAAAATCATCCAGATATAGCACCAATAGCCTCTGTTCCGGATAAGTAAACATATCCCGCCTCAGTGTCAAATCACAAAAATGTGAATCACTCCACAATAAACTTTACAATCCATACTAAATGTTACAATATGCAGTTGTCCTTATTCATCGGACGTGTTTACACAAACCTTTGTGAAATAACATTATTGTATTTTTCACGTGCAGTTAGTTTGACGGGCGCATTCCACCGCCCTACCTTTGTACTTTGTGCAGCCTATAAATAATCTCGGAACGAAACGATTTTATCTACTCGGAATTCAAACAAAATGCGAAGCCATATGAATTAGATTTGATTTCCTGCTAACAAAGTATGCAATGTACGTTCGTTTCTGCATGTTATGAAAAATTAATTAACCAAATCTTTTTTTCAAAAATTTTGAATACCTTAATGCAATGTTCCGCAACCTTTTGTCTTTCACGGCACACCACAAGTCAATATTTATCATAATGGGAATGATTACCATCGACGCCTTGGTCAAAAATGAATTATTTTTTCTGTATTATTTACTGAACTTACATTTTCTTCTTATAAATTCACAGTATATATTATTGATAGTGTGTATAATATCTATGGACATACATCATATTAGTTCATCGAAGAAATAATTATTTTTGCTGTCCTATAATTCTTCTGATAAAAAAACCGACTGCGGCACACCTTGAATCGTCTGGAGGCACATTGGTGTGCAGTGGCACACCAGTTGCGGAGCACTGCCTTAATGAATAAAATTTAATTGTTTATCAAAAAAAAAAAAATGAGCAGATCAAACCAAAAAATGCATGATATAAGTTTCTGCAAACATTAAAAAACAATATTTCTTAGATATTTGAAAGTCATCTCACAATTTCAAAAATTATTATTTTTTTAAGCTCTGTTTTACTTTTGGTACACATAAAATAATATTTTTTTATGAATCAAGCTGGGAAAAACGTCTATTAATAATATATGCGTTTAGAATATTTAAGAGCACAATCAAAATTGTAAATGGATTTATTTATAATATTTACTTTTATTAATTAGGCTATTACTTTCGATTTGGCCCTATTTACATATACCCGCGTCACATAAATACGTGGTTTCCTAATGACTGTGATTCCAGGAAGGAAGCGATTCAATTTATGTATAATTTAGAATTCAATATTATTACATGTCCAAAAATTTATTTCCAAATATCAACATTTTTCAAAATACCTTTGTTCAAATGAAAATAAAAATAAATGTAACTTCTAAAACTCACTGGAAGATATTTGACGTACCCATAAATGTAGAAATAAAATAATTCATTGACGAATTTGATAATGGTCTTTAATAAAAAAAATACTACAAAACTTACTCAGAGGTTTCATAAGCTATCAATAAAGACCTCATCAATGCTGAATGCGGATATTTCTTAAGAGAGAGAAGGAAATAAAGGCGTTTGTATTGAAGTTTGCGCTAATCTCACATTAGTGCTTGAAGACCCTAAACTACTGCGAGGCCGCGCACGTGCGCAGATTGATGAGTATATCACGAGAAATCAGTTCAAATAAAATAAGTCTTTAGAGACATTCATGATCTTTGATACAGATACTAAATTAATGTATGAACATGAACGATTGTTGATTCTAACTCTCAAGCGAGTTTACGGACCCCAAGAGTTTTGTTCACTCTCGACTAGCAACTGTTTTACTATTGATTATCTTATTACTAAAAAGCCATAAATATTCACAAGATTAGAAGAAGAGAAGAGAATATTATTCCCAATTTATGAAAATGGTAAACAAAAAAACCTTCGCAACATATTTTTATGTAAAGATTAAATTATATTTGATTTTAATAATAATTACTTAACTAGAAGAAAAAAAACCGACAGACGTTAAGGTAGTTTGTAAAATGATTCTGCAGGTGCAATTAAGTCTTCAGAAAAAATAGTTTAATAATAGCGACTGAAATTAGATCGACCAAAACAATTTCTTTAAACGATCCGAGATTCCGTCAGACTTTTAGAACATAAATCGTAGCAAAAGCTCAAACCTAATGTCTTTCACATAAAAATATAAGGCACCACTTAAATCAAACAGGTGTATTCAAATAAATATTTTCATTTGCGTGCAATCCACTGAGAAATAAATAATTTATACATACCTAAGAGTAATAATAAATTCGATTATAAATTGGAATTTAAAAAAATACCAAGAAACTTATGACTTAATATAATAGAGTTCAGAAACACTACCTTATGTTAAAATACAGTATAAAATTGAACATAAAAGTATGATTATAAAGCACGAATTAAAAGATATTTTCAACGTTCTGATAAAGTTTCAGTAAAATTATGTTATATATATCCTACTGTAAACTCCTTGATGTGAACTTAGCCGTTTGAAGATCAAATTTTAAATGCTTGGTAATGAAATGATTATTTATTTAGATAAAACTACAATCAACAATGACAATAGGCGTGAAACAGTAAAAGATTTAATTGCTTTGAAATGATAGAATGAGGATATTACAAAGATTCAGCATTTGGATATATGACAATTCTGTTACGTAACATTGCATCTCTATTGATTTAAAGGTGTAAAAAAAGGTGGCATTTTTAATAGTTATTTTTATTCAATCAAATTTCTTATAACATCGATTCAATTTAAAAAAAAATTCAATCATCAAGAAAATTATTTATCAACCTTTAAAAAAACAATGAAAATAATAACAAAACAGCATAAAAACAATTTTCACACCGTTATAAGATTTTATTATTGAAATTGTACTTGTCGAGACTAGAGCATATTTTAAGCTGTCGGTTGAATTCACCTGAGTTGTCAGCCAAATCAGCGACTGACTGACTCCACGATATACAATATAACGTGTGAAGGAAGCGAAAGCCATAGGAACAAGATGCTTCCCTCGCAGCAAGTCGGGACTTGGGACTGAGCCCAGAACAATACCGTCCAAACGATAATGGATGGACAAACGGACACAAACCGCCCCTCAATACCTTTATAATAAGAGGGCGAAAGGTACCTCGGGCCGGGATAGATTACCTTTCCGATGCAAAAAATGGAAACGTTTAAAAAGTTATTTTTACCTGAGAGAATTTCCAGTTTACTTTAACACATATTTTATACAGTGTGTTTCAACATTGACGAAACTTCAACAATCCTCCTATTAATTATGAAATAGCAGTAACTACAACAACCTTCGTAGACAAATGCTAATACAATAAATTCAAGAAGCATTAAGATTATCACTTTCATTCAAATATCATGATATTTATTAAACAAAACAACAAAATAGTCAACAATTTTTTTATTTGTTATATATTTAAAAATGGTTTTTCAAACTAACGTATATTCCGCGCAAAATATGTGTTCCGTGGAGCTGTTCTAAATAAAAAAATACCTTAATAAGTGTTTTTTCTGTTTAGAACAAAAATCTGACATGATTACATGCATCCAATATATGATTATAATATTGTGAATTACCTACCTAAAAAATAAGCGTTTTTTTAAATCTCAGCAACTGAAATTTCCCGTTGCTAAAAAAGTTTGCAAAATCCAACTCTAGGTAATGTAATGAATTCGTTTTCTAAACAAATTATTTAAAAAATCTCCTAGCACGTAAGACACTATCAACCCATTTTAAACTATTTAACAATTTAATTTCTAGCCCCCCTGTGTGTATTCTCAAAAAAACTACCGTACTAAAGAAATGAATACAAAGCTGCATTGTTTGGGCCAAGAACCAAGAAGTGAAATAGGACAGCCAGAGAAGGACAACCCAGACAATTTTTTAACGAAAAGATTCAATATAAATCAATCTTTTCGTTTAAATCATTTATGATTCTTTTTTTATATTGAACAAAGAATCTTTTGAATAATCCTTCCTTGACAACTAATTCTTAAGCACATTAAACACGAATGATCCAATACACGTCAAAGAATACGGGTGTATTTATATCACTGTCATGATTTGATTTAATTTACTCTACCGTGTCGGAAGAAAAGAGAACTTCGTAAGTCATAAAATACACGGTTAAGTTTTCAGAGTTTTGTAAAGGGTAAAGTAAAGCAAACATAAATATTATGTTTGAATTTTTAAAAATTAATACGCTTCCACATGTTTTGTCACTAACAGCCAGAAAAATCAGTTCTGTTACATTCGTGTGATGAATGCCTGAAGATGCCGAAAGGAAAACCCGGGTTGTTAGAGAAAAAACGTGAGGAATAGTACAAAGTTTCCACAAGAATTTTTTTGATCTTTAAATTTCATTAAGCACCGTCAGTCGATATCATAAATTCAAAATATTCTTTGATCAGAAAACAGACTTTGATTTCCTTCAACGATATAACGCACAGTTAATCTTTATTTATATTGTTTCAAATTCTTATATTATGGTGGTCGCAAGCCAATGGTGGCCTACGCCTTGGCGAGAAAGCAAAAGTTTGGCGTAAAATTGGGATGTTGTAACAAATTGCCTTTTTTGATTACTTTTGCATCAATCGATTTTTCCCTTCAGATTATTAGAATTATATCTCCACTATAATTAAATTTTATATCTATAATTTCACTAATAGATTGCATATTATTGGTTTCTCACAATTTGTTACATTAAAAGTTCTCATCTGACAGAAATATGCATTAAACTTTTTTTTTATTTAGAAAAAGCCAAATTTATGTCATTATTAAATGATACTAATGTTAGAGTTGCCCAAAAAATATGTACTTGAAAACAATAAAAATGTTAGTTGCATAATAAATATACTTTTGACTGCAAAACCCGTTATAAAAAGTAAATAGTTGGAACGAATTATTTTAATGTTTTAGTTATTATGTTATTGTAATACAGTGAAAAAATAGCAATGTATTTTAGTTCTACAAAATTATTTTTAACAAATATAGTTGATAACTATTTCGGCTCACCCATCGTCAGAACTATGCCTAAACTAACATTCGCTTATCTATATATAGCTGTGCAGAAAAGGTACACAACACATCCTCTCTCCCGTTCCAACGGCCTAGCTCGTTACTTTAACACAAAATTTTCAAAATTCTAAATGAAACAATAGGTGTCTTTGACAATAAGATTATATGTGGGACGGAAGTGTTCCTTATGGAAGCAAATTAGACCACCCCTTTGTACAACGGCTGGACAAGTGGCGATACTATTATGTTAGTTTGTTCGTTAAGAATCCTTTATGATAATTGGTGTCTATTGATTTTCAGCTGTTCCAAAGCCGTCATTCTCCGACCCTTACTGCAAAGATGCAAACATTTAGGGGCTGAGTTTGAATTTATATTATGTGATTAATAACGTGATTAGCGAATTGCAAATCTGTTTTTTTACTGTTGAATGGTTTTACATGTTCCTTAGCTCGAGTAGATATACTTCTACCTGTATGTCCGATATAAACGGATAAACATGAGCCACAGGACATTTTATAAATACCGCTTCTGTCCAGTTTATTGTTTTATTTTTAAGATGTCTGCCTAAGTTATTGTTGACCTTGAAAGCTACGTTTATTGAGTTTTTAATCTCCCGATGAATTTTTTCGCTAATGCTACCTAGGTAGTTAATTGATTTATAGAAGCGGTTATCTTGTATTGGGTTCGGGTAAATGTGGTTTCTAGCTAGATTTCATTGTTTTTTATATAATAAATTATTTATCGTCGTTATCTCATAACCATTATTACGGGCTATGCATTTTATAGTCTGCAGTTTTTTGTCGTAATCTGCCTGACTCATAGGTACCGTTACTAGCCTATGGACCATGGAGTTATAAGCCGCAAGCTTATGATACCATGAGTGGAGGGACTTTGCGTGAATTGTGGTATCACAAACGGTAGGTTTTCTAAACTTTTTTAAAGTGTGTCTGTTTTTAACTCGGCTTATGGTTAAGTCCAGGAAATTGATGGAGTTGTCTAACTCTATCTCTAGTGTGAATTTAATATTACTATGTATAGAGTTAGCTTTCTGTAGAAATTTATCTAATTGTCTATCCGTGCCATGCCAACAAATCAAGATATCGTCTACATAGCGCTAGTAATATACTATATTATTTTTATCTAATTCGAGAAGTTTAGATTCAAAGTTGTCCAAAAAAAAATTCTGCGTTGTAATGTTTTAGTGAAGAAATTGTGATAGAATAAAACAATAAATAAGTAACATATAGTAACCATTTCAAAATTAAATAAATTTTGTCACGTCATAATGTTATGACCACACACTTTGAAAATATGGATATTCTAAGAAAAAACAATAAAAAATCTAGAATAGAATAAATAAGAGGACTAAATTCGGTATATATTTAGATTTTGTTTTTGCCCAGGAATTTATTGGTTTCACGCCTCAAGGGGAAAAAATTTCACCGACAAACTATCATTCTGAGAAAAATAAATCGACGTCCTGCAATGCAGGACAGAAAACCATAAAACCAATAGTCATGGTTAATATAGCGTAATTTACATAACATGATTGACAACTTCTTTAAAAAAAGTAAAAGCGATAACTGTTTTTTTAAAAGATGATTATGTGTTATATATAATATCTATAAACAAAAAATAATAATTAATGAATGTACTTTTTTTAAATTTAAAACAATGCCAATAAATGTTGTCAGTGTATTTTTTGATCATATTAAATCTCAACGGTTTCAAAATTTGATTTAAATAACGTATGGCTATATTTTACAGAATTTTCATGTCGAAAATGTACAGCATAAAAAGAATTTAATGTGTAATGAAAAAATGTTATAAATATAAAAATGATAAAATATAACGTCCAAAACAAATGATCTTTTGAATGAATGATACTGGACAGTCACGGGTATTATGATTTTAATTATTTATAAAAATACAAATTTCGTTACTTTTGCAACACAAAATTTCAATCATCTTATGTGAATTGTTTTTTTATACGATTCCTCTGTAGTTTAATGTTTATATTTAAGGTATAGACTATACATAGTCATCTCATCATTGTTGGACAAAAGCCGGGTTCGCCACAAGTAGAAAAAATGCAGAACGCGGTACGTACTTTGGAGCAGAAGCATAAAAACAACCAGCCCTGACGTTTGATTTTTTTTCTTTTACACAAAGGCCGAGGAGAAACGCCAACAATAGTAAAGCAGCCATAAGGAATAAGATAATTTGTCAGGATCAAGAGAAAGGATTGTCGGAAGGTTTTGCTTATTTCGATTAACATTACAAGAGAAATGCAAAGCAACGTGTTTTATTTTAGTATGTGCACAGAATAAACGTAAACTAATATTATAATGTCTGTATGTCTCAAAGGAATAACAAACTGTCATGATTAAATAAATAGCCTAACAAAACATGAGAGAATGTCGATTTCTATGGGAAATAGAGAATACAATATAACTCTTTTCGTCATCATTGAGTATAACCATCATCATTAAAAAAAATCACATTATTCCTCAATCAGATTCGACCGCTTTACCGAAAGTATAAGTGTATGAAGGTATATTTCGTAGAAGTAGTAACAACAAACTAAATAAATCGTGAAAACTAAAACTATGCAAAAGTCGCTATTGAGCGTGTTTCTCGTCGCCTCAAAAACGTTAAATTGTCCAACGCAACCCACAAAAGCGTGCTCCATTTATTTCCATCAATTTGACGCGTCACAGCGCAACCTGAAACAATTATTTTGTCATCTGTTGCCCGTATGGTGTCCACAAACAGTGTGGTATGTCAAGTCTGCCAATGTTGCCTATCTACCTTCATAAAATATTGCCCAAAAACATGACACAAGCGCCAGGTGAAATGTATTTGTTTGTAATCTACTTCATCCATCGTCACTAAATTACCTGATATCTTATCACCGTGGCATTCCAGCTATACAAAATGTCATTTTAAGACAAATAATCATGTTAATCGTTGTCTCCTTTTTTACTTTTTATGTGCAGAAACATAAAAGATCGATTCTTTATTTTGTTTTATTTTACGATTTCAAGTAAGACGTTAAGCTCTGTCGTTTGTTTTTTGTAAGTTAACTTCCATTAAAATCTAAATTATTGCATCAGATTAACTTATTGATGAGTTCAAATTACTGATAGCAATTGAACGGAAGTTAAATCAATTGTTGAAACCATTTTCCATCAAAGTCATTTAATAAGATAATCAGAAATAATATATTCAAGAATAAATTGTCATATTTTGAACAATTTGTCTTAGTTTTAAAATGTCTGATAATATATGAATAAAGTGAAAAAAAAATCTAAAACAAATTAAAATATATTTGTATTATATGAAAAATAAAACCTGAGTGCTACGCCACACTGGCATTGCAGAACTGGCACAATTGTATACAACTGCAATGATATGAGATCGTAATAAGTAATAATAGTTGATTATTTTTAAGCAATATATGTACCGCCGTTAATCAAATAAAAAATATTGATTGTAAGTTTCGTTTATCAAATTCACATGTTATGAAATGTGGTATGCTGCAAAATATTAATTAGTATAATACTTAAATCTGCTGTAGGTGAGAGACGCTACGAAGCACTTATACAATCCTTTCTTCGATCAGTTCAGGTTGAAAAAAAAAAATAAGGAGATGGAACGGACGGGAAAGTTATTATCAACTATATATATTTGCGTAGTTTGTAAAGATAAAATGCTTTAAAAAACTCTACATCCCAATACACATCTTCATTTTTCACATTATAGATATAATTATTTCAGTTGAAGTTCTGAAAAAGAGAGGCATATAACTATATTTTGCTCTCCATCTAGACAAATGATAATAACCAAGAACTATACAAACATACGCAATATGTTGAAAGTGGCAGTAACTACAGCGTTTAGTGAACAAAACCACAATTTAAATATTTTTTAGGAATTGAAATCATGAAATACGGGCGACACCAACTTTATTTTTTCGATAAGACAATTTTGAAAAATAACTAAATAAACAAGTAGAAATAAATCGTCTTGGTTTGTTATATAGTAATATTTGGCTATCTGCCGGATTGCTTGGTTGATCTTTATGTACACATAAAGATGAAATGTAGGATAAAAAAAACAAAATTTAAACTTTTCAGTCGAAGTACAATAGTATTGTTGCTCAGTATCGGAATCGGAATGGGAGTCGAGTTCTCTTTCAACGATAAAAATAGAAGGATAAAAATAATATAATTGTGGTAGTAAGAGAAAACAAGTTGAAATCTATTTAAATATAGTGTCATAAGAAAAATTAAAATTATCACCGAGCAGGCAAAATAAAGCGTGTGAAATATATTTACTTTTTAAAATGTGTACATGCATGGAACGCATTTCATCGAAAATATTTGTTATTAAATTTATGTTTTATATTCTTTAAGCCAGGTAAATTCTATCATGCTAAAAAAACCTCCGCTGATATATATAGGGGTAGATCACCCGGAGAGTTTCTTCGGGGGTGGTTTACGGCAATCTACAGTGGCATTAGGTTGCCACACCGAGGGGGTGTCAAATAAATTAGTTGCATATAATATTGCGAGGCAGTGTCAGGTATTTTGTATAATATGCAGGCGGATTTCGTATTGGAAAGGCAAAAAATCCCAAGACGCAAGGTGTTAGCCAACTCAATTAAATAAAAACTACAGTTAGTTCCAAGAAAATATTCCACACTATTCCGCCTATGATCTCATTTATATTATTAATTTTATTTATAACAATTTGCTTCATTGTTAGAAAAACAATATAATTAATTAATAACTCTGTTAAAATTTCAATGTGAAACGTACATTTGACATGAAACATAATTTCGAATAGTTTGTGAGATAAATAAAAGCAGAGTTCGTTACAGTATAATTCGATAGATCAAACAACCAACAAGCCAAAATATTATGATGTGGTATGAATATTTGAGTACTGATATTGAACTTGTCAGGATTTCCATTCGGAACCTTCTTCTTGCTTACTTACGTAGAGGCAAAGGGCAATACAAAATTTAAGATTATATTTCTAACGGCTGGGTATTTGTATCAGTGTCAGAAGAAAAGTATTCTGATAATATTTTAGAGATTAATATGATAGCTTAGTGCTGCTCGAATGAGAAATATTATAACGAGAAATGCTTCCGACCTGTCAGTAAGTTATTATCAGGATTCGAATTTTATTTTCCTTTTAAATGGCACACAAAGGGTAGTTATTGCTTCCTGGTAAATACAAAAAGTATGCCTTCCTTCTTATCCGTTAAGACCAGTGAATAAAGCCATCCTTACAAAGTAAGCGAGGTAAAGGAAAACGTCTGCATTGCCATTGTTATTGTAAAAAACTTCGGCAAAATAACAATAAACATAGATTATTTCTTCATAGTAAATCTTCTTCTATTGTAAGTAAACAATGTATGGATTGTAACCGACAAACAGTCCAGTGATTTTAACTACTGGTGCGAAAAATTCGCAATATTCTCTATATAAAATGAAGATAACTGAGTGTATGATTTTATAATAAATATTATCAGCTAATATAAATAAATAATTGTCTACATAATGGTATTGAAATAGTAATCCATAGAACATTAATTAATTGATACAAGAATCGGAACCAAATAATTTCTAAGAAGATATTTTTCTCTTAGATAAAATATGTTACATTCTAACGGAATGTGTAAGCAATACTAAAATGGCTTAAAGTATGACCAATATTATAAAAAAATAATATATATTATACTTAATATATTCAGAAGGACAATTTTTTTTCGTAAAAATAAAATATGCAAACCTTAATTACCAAAAAATGTTAATGTAGGAAGAACATTAAGATTTGGTAGCAAAAATCTTTAGTTGATAATTAACAGCTAATTGCAGATTATGAGGAATTTAAAATAATAAGCATAATATAGCAATAACGCTGAATGTGTATGGAATTAATTAGTCGTGGTAATGAAACATTTTAGCAACAGTATTTAAAGCTTAAAGGTTGAGAATTATTAATCATTAGTGGAACTCAGTTAAACTTATTTCGATCCCAACCACTTCATATTATCCACTATAAGAGAAATCGGTTTAGATCGTTCTATAGATTTTGGATATAGCTATACAAATCAAATTGAAAATTTAGAAACACAGTATCCTTTTACAGTTTTTGATGACTACAGATTTTAACACGGCGAAAAAAATAGCAATGTATTTCAGTTCTACAAAATTATTTTTAAAATACAGTTGATAGCTATTTGTGAGAAAGTAAATGACTTCCTCAAACCATCCGATTTCAAAAAGTTAACAGAGGACCCTACGGTTAAATTAGCGGCTAAAATCAAGAATACTGTAAAAGGTTGCAACATTGTTTTCCCCAACAAATCTAAGAAGAGGGTCGACAATCTGATGAAACTACAGATTTTATTGAACATTCATATCGTCGACTAAAACAAGCAATATTCAAAAAAGTTCTGTAATTGAGATGGTATTAAATGTAATTGCCGTTGGTAAAAGCATACTTATAAATTCTGGCTATATTTTTAAATGTGGAAGTACTTGGTCATTTTTTATAAATAAAAATTCGTCTTAAAAACGTATGCAAGTCACTAAAAAAAACCGTATTGATTATCTTTATATGTATAAATTTCTGTTGAATCCACACATTATTTTTTATGATTCTGTATCACAATATCAAGTTTAAAGATACAATGATCAAGACGGGCACCTTATACGAGCGTATCAAAAACATTCAATCTCCATTATACAATAATAATACAGACCATTATAGACCCCTATATTACGTTTTGTTATTTGAAGGCATTGAAGCAACCATGTAAGAATCATAACTGCTTCAACAAATTGCGATAGCATTCAAAAAGTCTTCAAAAAATATGACGGCTCCATTATGTTATTTCGATTGATTCAGCACAAAAAGATTCAGGGATGGGTGCAGTTCAATTAGACGCGCACGTAATCTTCCATCGTTCAAAAAAACTTCAAGATCGCTCGAATTCCCCGTGTTTATTTTATATTTCACGCTAGATTATTTTTTGAAATATTATTGCATACTTCCTTTTGTGTGCAGAGATTTCCGAGTAAAACGGTTACAATACTTTGAAATATAAACATACTTTACGATAACTGAAGATATGAAATTATTTCAGCTGCTATAACAAAGGCGATTATTATTAAGCACAATAAAGTATAATGAACCGTGCATATTGAAATACACATTTTATTTTTGTAAAGAAAACTTATGGAAATACATGTATTGAGTAATATGTAAAAAAAACTATAATTCGAGAGAAGTAAATACTGAAACAAATACATATGCATAGTTCGTAACATGCAATCAGCCAAAATATTTATGCATATTCTATATTAACCGCCCTGTCTGCAGGTAGTTTTCCGAGAAATATGCAAAAAGTAAAAATCGCCTTTTTTAAAAACCACGATTTAAGCGTCCCTGACTTTTGAAGAGTAGACATGAAAATTATGAAATGTAAAAAAACTGACTAAAACACTTCGCCTGCGCTTAAAAAATACTCAGTCACAGTTTGTTGAGACGCGTGGGTATTAGGTACGGTTTGCAGTATTAAGGGTAATTACTTTTCTCACATGCGTACGTGATACGGAATAGCGCAGAATGGTACAGTCAAAGTTTGCGTATCGCGTACGTTCTTATGCATAAGGCGGATAATAAAACAAACTTACAAACTTCAGGAAAATTTTGCAACATTTAAATGTGGGATTTACAAAAGTTTTATAATAACCATTTGCTAGTATGACGGGAACTGGATGGATTTTAAGCCGATAACTAAGCTTTGACACATTAGAAGTATAAGATACATACAGTATTAATGAGATTGTTTTTTTTAATATAACAGAAAATATCAAAATAGATTCATAAGTTAAAACAGTTGACAAATTGTTAGTAAGAATTTTGTTTATAATCTGATATTTTCAAAATGAGTTCCAATTGAAATCATTTTTAGGATATTACATCAAAAGAAACATGAGTCAGAACCGATAATATATTCGCAATATTGGAATAAGTAAAATACCAATTTTATTGACAATTTAAATCATGTATAAATGAAATCAGTTCGTTATATGTGAATCGTCCAGCTTTGAACATTTTTGTCCAACGCACTGATCAAATGGTATAAGAGACATATAACTATTCAATAATATCCTATTGTGCAGTAGTGTATTTTTGTTTTTGACGCAAATATGTAATATTGTCTTCTCATTCTGTATATATATTTATACACATTAAGCATTAGAACTTTATGAATTAATATCAATTTTGACAATGATTTAGAAATTGCAAAGATATATATTTTCGTAAAAATAAGCCTGATAAATTCATCTTGAAAAGGTCTTATAAACAAAAAAGTTTTAGTAATTTTACTCTAAAATTTAATTGATCTAAGAAAATATTTACTGTAAATCGGTAACAAGATATTTCAATATTATAAAAAAAGCTTACGATGCAATCATTTGTTATGCAACCACATTTCAATAAAAACACAAAAGCGCTTTTCAACATTATCAATTTCCGGGGCGGAAATCTTATGATTTGAATAAATGACTGATTATTTTTTGTATATCCCGTATTTTTTATACTTTTGAGTTGATAAAGAACGTATGTAAAGATTTTAAAATACGCGGATGGGGTCCATTACAATACTGTCCACAAACCGGCACGAAATGTTATACACTTGAAAATTTTGTTTCAACCATCTTCATTTCATCATTTCAATCAATTATTTTGGAAATAATACCTTGTTTTTTCGGAAACCGATATTGCGTATCATTCCTAAATCAGTATATAAATAAAAGCTTACATTTAGCTTAATTATATTTCCTGTGAAACAACCAACTATATTTTAAATATGTAGAGCGAAATACGTCGCATACTATAAAAGAAATATAAAATACAAATAGTAAATGCCAATTAAATAAATTAAATATTATACAATGGAATATCGTTCACTTGTTTCAAATTGTTCCATAAACCCAGCATCTTCAGTCAGTCACAGTAAGAGAAATTCTCAAATGAAGACCGCTGCATAGTTAGAACGCCATTAGGTGTAATTGCAACGTCATTCAGTGGGTTTTTGTCAGAGTCAGTGAGCAGTATAAATCCACCTCATAGTTATGATAACACGTCAACTATAGGCATCCGCGATCATTATAGCGCGGACCCTTTTCGGAAATGATCAGACGTACGACGGTAGCGGTGACCTTAAAAAATCAATGAAATTATGTTCACTGTTACCTATTACGCGCCGATAGATACGTAAGTTCCAAGTATGGAAGTGTGTAATCAAGATAATTTCGTTTGAAAGAAATGGTCAGAGTAGTCATTTTAACGATGTCTGTGTCGTCTTTTTTAGCTCAACTAACAGTGTAATCAAACGCCTGGGAATATTGACGATTAATAACGTATATAGAATCAACTGCCAATCTTGGCGAAAATACATAATATGTATAGTATAAGAAACAATACACAATTTGTACACACCTATTACACGATTATGCTACAATAAATTCTCATGAAAATCAATGCAACCACACTAATGAAGCAATATTTATTTATTTGATTACATCAGATGACGAGTTATTGTTTTATAGTTTAGCTGTATAGTTACGATTAAAGCATAGCAATAATTGTATATCGCTGAGCGAGACAACCGATAAAGCTCACACAATCTTTACATTACAGTTTACCGTCATGATCATAAAATTTCCATGTATAGCCTTTGTCCAAAGAACAGTTGGATAGAATTCCACAGATGTCAACTTATTATATTAATTTATTTATGATTCAAGGGAAATGATTATGATTTTTCTTCTAGTATGCATCCCCAGAATAACAATATCATAATGTTTAATTAATTACTAAAGTAAACAGTGAATCTTATAATTATTCAGGATATTTTTGAAGTATGTAGAATTTGTAAATGTATCATATTTGTAATCAAACAGAAAACCAAATAAAAAATATTTTTAACTGTTGCAGGACGCCTTGTCTTAAAATTTCTTCGATTGCTTGATATTTTTCGCGATAGTGGAACCAGCCCGTGTCTTTATAGTGTAATATTATGGAAATGTTAACATTTTTTTGTTTATTTAGATGCAATTGTATATATACAATTGAATCTAATTGTTAACTTAAGATTGAAAAGTGGGGTTAGGATATTACCTTGTTACTATAAGTGGGTAGGTGGTTAGAATCAAACATTAGCAATATTCATTATCTTCACACTTCAAACTAAAAATTACTAATTCTTAGAAATGAAAATCTCAAGGGAAATCATTTAAGTAATGGAGAACTGCGTGTTCTGTTTAAAATTAACTCAGTAATTAAATTTATTAAATCAACCAACTAATTCGACAAATTGTTCATTGAAATATTCTTCATAAATATGACATCTCAACTAAAATGATATGATAATTCAAAACCAATGTCACCGAACAATTTCCTCGACGTTTATCAGGCGATAGGACAAGCACGAAACCTAGATGTAAAACAAAATATAGTATGTACCTTTTATTACATATTTTGTTCGTATCTTTCATCAATTAAAATATGATTAATTGAAAATTCAAAAAATAAAACAAGCTCAAAAATCAGTTTTGTCATTACAGTCAACAAACACAGATCGAATAGATATAAGGAGATTAATCGTCAATAAATATCACAATAATAACATGTCCATATTGATAGGCCTCGTTAAAAATACTTGTAATATTTTAAGATGTGGCATTGTCGCTGAAAATTCAACACGTGAGTTTATATCATATTGAATTATTTTGTGGTGCTAAGTAACTGTTAGTAAAAAATAGCACATGGGAAGATAATAAATGAATAAAATTGAATTTGATCGAAAGTGACTCGGCAGTAACTAGCAGGTACCTATCTAGTTATTGTGATATGTTCACACTACACAGTAGTATTAACAACATGGATTCTGGAAATATATCGATAATCTTAGACAGTTCGTCGCCGTTTTGATTTTAGGTTTCAAACAATCAGGTGCGTGGATAGATTTTAAAATATTTATATTTCTTTTCCCAGTGTTATTTTATTTTGATGAAAACAAAAATCTCTTAGGTATAATGGTATATTTGGATTCCACAGATGTGATTCTTACGATAGGGATAAGCTTATTGTGTAGGGGACATGTAACCAAATGAAGCGCATGAGTCGACTATATATTGAAAATAAATACAAATGAATACCTTATAGCAAGAAAGCAAATAAATGAATAAAAAGAATTAGGTTAACTTTACCACTACAGTTATGCAGAAAAACTGGCGCTTAATGAAGTTACGAGCAGAAATACATCAGTATAGCACATTATTTTCATTCATATTTATAACTGCAACAAAAATTCTATGATTATTTTTGATCAAGAAAATTTGTTCAACAATTGAGATTAAATGTATGACTGTGTACATTATTAATGTAGAGATCATAGATGTACACTGTATACCGTTTTCTCTAAAAATGACATTGAACATATATATGGTTGCGAATTGTGAGTGAAGTGGTTCCCGCGAAGAGATGGATTTTGACCACACACCATTATGTTCCGGCTACCGTTATGAATCAAATAGGCAGAAGGCAGACACCATTCAAGAGTGATATTCAATTTAAAAACGTTTTATTAAAGGTCTTTTGTTGCGCATACACAAAAAAATGTATGATATTAAAATATTTTACTCGCACCAGGGACGTCTCGGTACGCACGTAAACCACACTCAAATGTGTTATTTTTATATACGACAAAGAGTATTATACAAATTAACCAAAAGGGAAAGAAAAATGGAATTATTTAATATCACAACAATTTGGTTGATAATGTCATGATGACATACATTTAAACAAAGTAAACATGTACATAATATAAACAAGATATATAAAACTAAGTTTTGACAAGTTTGACCAGAGAAATTTGCCTACTGCTAAGTCTTGTAGAGGATATGACAAAATTTCATGTATCAATAATTAATTCAGAAATACTAGTGCTAAACCAGTTATTCATTATACAAAGATTGTCGGGGCAAATCGGGCTACTCTTCAACATAAATATTAGTTTGTTCATGAAGGTTTCGACACTTATGATATTCTTATAATTTTAAATATCGTCTATCAACACACTGAAATCAGCCGTTTCAATAGTTGAAACGTTAGCAGTCAGGGGTTAAAAACGTCTTTACTTGGAAATTAAAATGCAGAATCAAAACGATCTTAAATAATAATAATGTGAAATTATTCATTCTTACTTTGTTTTCTTGACGAATAAATCCGGGGCAACCCCGTTAGTCTATATCTGAATACGTTACTGTCTATTACACACCTGCATCGTTAGAGCTCAAAGATGTAAGTTGAGATACAAACAATATTACTGTCCATACCAGACCGATGTTATTTTTAAATTACAGTGGATTATATTATATATATTATTTTGATTGTTAGTGATGAATTATTTTGGTAGCATAAGATTTAATCCGTTAACGGTAGGTAAACGTTTAGTATTATTTATATATGAAAAGATTAATCTACACATTCGACTGTTTGAAAGGATGGATGCCCGAAGGCTTCCTGGTAATATGCAAAATTAATTCTTCGATAAATATTCCGTGTCAGATTTATTTATTTAAAAGCCAGAACTGATGTGACACACCAACACACTTATTTTGATCAGTTATAAGCACTGAGGCGTGAGATGGTATTAATCACTTTTTAGAAGTATGAATATATTCAAAGTATTGAATAATTAAGCTTTATTTGTAGAAAAAGCGCGCGAAAAAATAAATTGTAATATTGTTTGAATAATACCTAAAAAATAATTACTGCATTTTATGAACACGGAGTGTAACACGAACAGTGTAAAAATAAAATTTTGTACGATCCGATAATTGTTTCATTATACATTATATGGACACAACAAAACTTTTATCAGTTTTTAATCCATGCATATGCGAAATTGTTTGTTTGTACATGAAATTCAATAGCATTATATTAATAAAATATTATTTTCTAGGCTGTATGTAGATATTTTTTCATTGTTGCAAAAATGGATAAATCAGTTTTGAATATTGACAAATGAAAAAAGTTATTGAATTTTGATAAAAGAAGAAATGCAATGTTCTATTTTTCTTTGAAAGAAATCAAAATCTCATTGAAGCGTGATCCTTTTCATTGCACACAAAACAATAATATTCTAGAATCGACGAATGATCTCTACAAACATTGAATTTTTCAACGTTTTTATAGATAATTCAATGTATACAATTCATATAAAAATTGATACCTCGGATAAATAGTACATAATAAATATACTATCAACTCCAAGTAAACCAAGTTTAATAATTTTGATGCAGCTCTCACTTCACAAAAATCTTTTTCTTATCTCTATAATAAGACTATGAAAATATGCTTCAAATTTTGATGTCTCGTTTCAATTAAATAAAGTAGTAATGATAAAAACTGTGAATATTCCATATTTTTTTAACTCTTTATTACAATGAACATTAAATGACCAAGGTGCTCTTCTCTTACATAAAATTATCCTCTTACATAAAAATACTAAATTCAAATAAAACACATTGGGTGATCGGATAACGAATATAATCTGTTCCAAGACTGTGTTCGCTATCCGAATTAATCGTCGACTGATCATTGATTTACCATAGATTTTAACCTGAAAATGACATCACGGACCGAATCAAAAGCATGCCGTTTTCAAAGTTTGTCAAATGTAAAACATCGATTAGTTTTACAGATAGAATAAGCGGATTAGAAAGATTATTTCATTTCGTTATCCGAATATGTTTTCGTTGTTCGAACACAAAATGTTTTCGTGATATTGTTCGTCGTTCGATTTGTTTGCAGTCTGAATTGTTCGCAAACCCATCACCCTCTGTACTCTGAGATGGCAACAATCGGAATGATAACAATTCATTTGAGTTCTCAATATGAATGAAAACAATAAAATCGTAAGTCAGTACGTCACCAGATATTTGATTTCTTATTAGTTATTTAAATTTATGTCCATATTTATTAAATGTTTCATACAAAAACACATTTTCCTTATTTTTTTCTGTTATTCAATATGCTAGCTAACTAAGTGAAGCTATACAGACTGAGGGATATTAACACCATTATATAATATATTCATCAAAATTTTGTATCAATACAATTAAAATCGTATTGTAGATTTTAGCTGTATAAGACATAGTTGAATTGATCGAAACAATTACGTAGTAATATCAAATGAAAATTTTTGAAACATTGTACAATTCCACATGTTTCGTAACTAACGACAGTCAGTTCTATTACATCCGTGTGATATAATGCCTGAAGTTGCCGAAAGGCGAAAATCGAGTAGTTAATGAGAAAACTTTAAAATTGAATATTGAAATCCATCAGTCGATATCGTAAACTAAGTATACATTAATTAAATTTACTTTTTGAAGTCATTTAAATCATGATGCATATTTAGGAATGTTTCTGAGAGTAAAATAGTCGTCCGATGAAATACTTTAAATGCCGCGATGATTCATTTTTTATGAATAAATATTTGAACGCAACGCTTTATGTGATACTAAAAATTCGTGAAGAATTATCTGAAACCTTAATATAAACAATTTCTGAGAAATGTTCTCCAACACTCAATCAATAAACAACGGTTCGTTGGCAAAAATAACACGACGGAAAAAAGAAGCCAAAAATGAGGCAAATCATCTCGTTTGCATAGAGGGCAAGCATTCGCACCCGTGCTACCCAACACGCCTTCGCACTTCGTACATCTTTATCGCATGTCAAAAGGTAATCCATTCATCCAATTTCACCACAGCTTTAATACCAAAAAATGTGAGATCGTTATAAGCTCCACGCAAAAGCTTGAATCGTACTTTTTAAAGTTTACTCTCATTACGACTTGAAATGTTTATTATTCCATACAGGCATTACAGACGTCTGTTAGGATACTCTATATCAGAAGTGAATGTGTAAGAATATGAACTTACTTTCAACTTAGTGAATATTTTTTTTATTCGACAACTCGTACATGTTGATATTTCGAGATAAAAACGAATATCATATGCAAAAAGAAGATGCTGTGTTATGTTATGTCATTAAGATAACATTTATAAGTAAGGTATTAAATTAAATCAAACCACATTATGTGTTCCATACACAGAACAAGAAGGGTTGGAAAATAATTCCAATAAAATCGTACAACGAATGACAACCATTCGCATATCGTGTGACATTATTAAATAACCTCGGGAAAAGTGGAGACGTAATTTTAATCTCGACTTTTTTTCCGCAGCGTGTATTACAGAATGCCTTCGCATCAATTGCCATTTGACTGTTACAAAGGATATGATAGGAAGTATCACGTGTACAAACGGCTCGCCGATCTTTTGATAAAACAGAGGCCGATTACGCCGACAGAGAGAGTGTCAACTGCGAACTCTTTTTTAATACGACTGCAGTATGATATCCGATACTTTTTGCGTGCAAAGAAACCGTTCGTCTATTGCTCAGCGCCGGCTTATTGAACGAGTGTTGAAAAGAGACGTGGCAGTACGCCTCTTCGGGGTAACTTTATAAATGAATTCTTTCAGTGGGGGTACATAAGGGGAAATTTACTGATAAAAATCTAATATCTTTTATTGAAAACCCTTTGTGAAAATGTATATTGCTTTTTTAGACATCGGATAAACTATCGTACAAAACGCAAACTGTTCTGTAACAATCAAAGTATCATATTATCAACTACTTACAATATTAAATCAAACTAATGAACTTGTTTATAATAAAACGACTGGTTTATGAGAGCAATCTTTGAGAAAAAAATGACTACGGATTCTTTAAAAAATAAGAACAGTTTTAAGCAAAAATTTCGGGCTATTTAATTCAAATACAAATTAAGCTGTCTTGGAACGCTGTATTCATGAAACTTCAAACCAAAATATTATATATATATTATATATAGTGTGTTATGAAAGTGAATGAAAAATGTGGATTCATTCAGATGGAAGTACTTCCAGGCATAAACACTTTGAAGAACTATTTTCATATGTAATTATTATATTTAATGATTTCTCTATTTAATACTAAAATATGTATCAGACTAGACACAAAAAAATAGAAAGAGAATATATGTAAGCACACCGTGAAAGCTCTTCGAAGCAAATTTTGATATGATGTAAAATTGTACCAAATAAAAACCCTCCAAGTAGTTTCATTGGAGACACTTCACTGATGTGGTAAAATAATTAAGTGATCAAGTAATTCTTTAAAAGTAGGCGCGGCGGATCTCTAGAGAAAGCGAATTGAATGGGCGGCAACCCTTTGGCACCTTATTAAACACAGGTTTGCGCGACAAAAAGCTTCCGGTAGGATCGTATTTATATAAATATATTGTGGATCAAAAACTACGGATGCGCCTATAATATGAAAGGATTTGTAAAAAGCTTCAAGTGGTTTTTTAAAACGTGATTTTACGGGCACAAAAGCATTAGTACTTTTAGTATGTATCCACTATAATGGATTCAAGTGCTTTTTACAACCTAAATAATTCTTGCATACATTGACATCTTTTTACTGAGAAAAATTATTTACTTTACTAAAATTAACTTAAATATTGATATATTTCATATTTGCTGTATAATTATTGATTTATATAACCCTTACAAACTTATTATTAAGTGTCAGTAATATTGCAACCATATGATAGAGTTTCTGAATATTCTGAAATGCGAAATCCGTGCTGCGAATGAAAAAAAAAACATGTTAAATTGTACAAAATTATAAGAAATGTGATATAACAACAGAACGACACACATCAATAAACTTTTGCAAATTGAAGTAGCGTCTTAGAGTGAAGGATTTAATACACAAAAAAAAAATCACAATATTACTAGTGGTTATAACTGTACAATCAATTGAATGATATCGTATAATAAGTGAGATGAAATTAATGATCGTTAGGCACTATATAAAACATGAATATTCTAAATTTATGTGTATTTCTCTATTAGGAATTGTTGAATATTCAACTCGCAATAAAATTCTATTAACAGCTGTAGTGCAACATTATTAACGACACATAAAAATAATCTATAACTGATAGAGGTCGTAAAAAATGAAAATGCAATATTTTTAAAGTAAAAAAAATAATGCTTTAGGATGGCAATAGCGCGATTAAATTTGTCATAGATATTTCGAATTTACTTAGTGACGTATTGTATCAATAAATCACACTCAATTTTAATCTGAAATTAACGATACCCGGGTCGAAAGAAAACATTTAAATGAAGATATACAAAATATGAAAAACTGGCAAAGACGATTAAAAATATCCAAAATTTAATGATCCTGAATAATTTTACATAAAATTCGATTTAATTAAATTAACAGGCTCATTTTTATTGCTCTTAGCCTCTAAGGTCAATTTTAATGTGGAATTTACATTTCTAAAAATTGCATACAACTTGCTGAATATACCAATTATTAATTTAATATTGCCTACCAATTAATTGTCTAAAATTTATATTTTTTTCATTTTTGACATTATAGTCGTAGATAAGTGAGAAAGGCTTGCGCGCTGCAGACTATCATTGCAGCGATATTGCATTTCAATTAAAAAATATATTTTCGTGTCTATGAACTCACATCGTGTCGCACATTGCATTACTTCTATTGTTCTATTCGTGACAATATATCTGAAAAGATACTAACCTTTGATATTAAATTCGTTCTCGAACATTCGTTGAAACCATATGCGGCATCATCAAATAATCATTTTCAGGATAAGACATTTTTGCTGTCTGAACTGAACTTTCGTTAAAACGAATATTTTTTATACAATGGTAGAATTTGGAAATAGATCGATATCCCAACAAACAGTCCTGTCAATTTATTCTCTCTATTTACCAACACTCAAAAGTATGTAAAAATAAAGATACTGAAAATACTTATGTTATTGAAATACTTTTTCTGAAACAAAGAAAAAAATCTTTTCTGCGTAAATTATTTGCTTCGATATTATGTATGAGAAGATGTTTTTTTATCTTTTACAAACCAAGAGGTTTTAAGGGTTTTTAAGCTATAAGCTTCAAAAGTCACTAAAAATCTGATAAATACGTATCTAAGCCGATTAAAAAATGGTTTTATTTGCCAAGCCATGTGGCATAAATGAACTTAACGACAACTTTGTGATTTAATAACGCAGAAAATAATGTGAAAAAGGTAAAAAGACAGAGTCCTTACCCAATCCTTCTATTTATTCAACAACACTAAAATGTCATCGTTCAAGATAAAAGGGCTTTACTCAAAAGCAATCCAATTATTTTGCTCGAATGAATTAACGAACAAAGTTAGTGGAACATTTTTTAAGGTCGTATTTTTTTAACATAGGTTTGTATATATTCATTTCAATGAAAGACATCACATGTCTATCATTGTATGAATGATTTTTGATTAAATAATTGAGTACGTGTAACTTAGAAAAGTAAACGTACAATAAATTGAATTGTTTTATATTTTTGCTGAGCACATATCATGTATGATAATGTATCCGATGTAAAGTTCTATTCTCTTTAAAGCAATGCTGTCAAAATATCAGAATATAAATAACACTACGAGGCTTAATTCTCTTCTTAAGAAAAAAAATATAAGTATACAATTATACCGTTCACAGAAAAATAAGAATGCGACAACATCAAAGTATAGACATCTGTTGGATATATAAGAGATAAAAATGTGTTTTTTTTGAAACAATGGCAACAAATTTTTATTACTTATTTCCACAATATATTTTATGATAAGGACCGCTCATCGCGTGCATTATCAAATTAAGCTCAGTAGCAAAATGAGAGAAACCGGTGTTGTGTAAACATGTGTTTTTATTATTTAAAATATCATGCTTTTCCATCAAGAAGTGGCAGTTAAAAACTCAAAAATGATTTCAATGTACATATAAATATAATATATATAAAAATTTAACAATACGGGTGGCGGGAGTTGGTTCCATAAACTTACATAATTTTGAAAAAAATATATAAAAATCAGTTCAGGAACGCTTTTTAATACATAAAACATTTTTCTTCCAAAGAGATAAAACTTTATGGCCATAAGATAAACAGAAATAAAATCTGAATCTAAATTATTGTCTCATACAAAAGGACATATGACTGGTTGAAATAGATTATCACAATGGAAAAACCTTACCCTTAGAACAAATTTGACAACACAATACAACATTCATTCAATCCTTTCAGTAGCAGTGTTCCCTATTCATAGAAAGTACGTAAGATAAAAACATCACTCATTGTTAACTTACATTTCGAATCTAACCTACAATAATTCTTTTATATTATTAGTTCTGTTCTGGTTCACCTTTAGATAAAGATTCTGATTTCTATTCACTCTCAATATCAGCAGATGCATGAGTTTAGGACAAAAAAAATGAATATTTATATATTTTTTGGAAATAAAACTCAAAAAATAAAATATACGCAGGTATATACATATGGTTATAAACGACAGTACTGTACAAAGTATTCAAAGACTAGGTTGATTTCTTATGCGACATGAAGCGTTTAGTTTTACGACAGATAATACTATACAATATATTATATTTATTTTAATACAATATGATACACGCAATTCAAGGATAAGCCAAATTTCTTCTATTTAGATTTAAAAACCTCACTTCAATTTAGACGCATTATATTTAAATAAATATAACATACTTCTTGAGCACTGGTTGCAACATTTAATAATTTTAAATTTGAATTTTTCCAACTTTGTACGATTCCACATTTTCGTGTCATTAACGACTCGGGTGTCGCCTTTCGGCATCTTCAGGCATTCTTTCACACGGATGCAAAAGAACTGACAATTCAAATTTGATATTGAAATTTCATAAAGCACTGTCAGTCGATATCATAAATTATTTAATAATTTAATTATCAGATAACAGTTTCGCTTATCACGAGTATTCGTCAGCTAATATTTCTCATATCGTTCAATTGTGGAAATCGTATAATAAAAAAAAGATTTATTCATCGAAATCACTCCAAAGTTATACGTAAATTTAGTTTCTATTATGTCTTACTTCTAGACAACAAAGAAAACTAAATTATGATCGATAATAATTTACTGACGTTTCTAAGCTATATAATAACTTCATTACGAAATATGATAAAAACTGATCAGATTCAAAAGCAAATCACGAAAAAATCCAGCAAAAATTCGTGCATACTATAGTACAATACATGCAATGCAGTAACATGCAAACCCACAATAATTGAACCGATGAATAATTAAATGATTATACATTTTGAGCACTGTATAATAAACTGTGTTGTATTGTCAAAGGGAGTTTTTTAAAAGTCTAAGTTTATCATACGTTTATTTCAAATTCAAATGTTGAAATATGATACTTGACAAACCACAATAGAATTCTATTGCTAAGGCCACCCTTTAATATAACTACAACAAAAGGACCCTCGAATCAGATACAACGAACATTATGCTAATTATTGTTATAAAAAGATTTAAAATAAGCCCCCATTCAATTTTGAGTATTCGGTTTACAATTATAAAAAAAAAAAAAATTCTAACGTATCGGTATCGCACAAAAACGGTATATATAAAATAACTTTTTCCGATGTCAATAGCGTAAATCATTTAATAAAATAATGATATTTTTTGTGTATCGTAATTAAACTAATACTATAAATTTATAAACATGTCACATAGAAGATTTTAATTACTTACACAAAAATTTTGCATAAATATATCACAATTTGGCAGTAATTCAAAGTACTTGTTCGTAAATTAGTGTTATCAAAATATGATAAACAAGGAATGTAATAATTTGATTTTTTTGAATGCGTCTGACATTTACGTAAGCAACTAAGATTCTAACCATTTCTAGCAAAAATTTTACCTATTCGTAATTTTAAAAATTGGCATTATATCAAGGTGAATACATTAAAATTAAAACTATTTTGATATCAATTGAATATCAGTGACTGAAATTTATTAGTCGCAAAACTCTTGACCAGTTCTAGAAATCGTTAGGATTGCATTTACAGGACGTGTAACAGAAAAAAGTGTAAAATGGCATAGTATTCTTTGACGTGATAAACGGCAAACGTAAATAGTCACGGAGACCTTTTGATCCAACCCTTCTAAATTATACACGCGACGGCCGTTTCTAACATTAAGTGTTTTAAAAAGATACCAATCATTTTCGAAAAGGTTTGTAGGATTGGCTTCATAACAAGGGCATTCACGAAACATATGCTTTTTTAAGCCCCCCGTGTTGCGGGTTTTAATGCCAGCGTGACGCTCTGAGCTGAAAATAATACACCAAGTTCATCGGCGGTAGATTCGGGCAACATAAATGTTAGATAAATGATAATAACATATTTGAATATTTTAATAATACCAATACTCGACAAATATAACGTAAAAGTATTTAGAACTAGACTTTTTATTTCACCCATATAAAACTTTGTTCAGGAAATACTTTTTGCTGAAAGACTATGGTTCGTACCTATTGATTGAATTGAACTTAATTGAACACTGTTTTTTTTTCAAGTATAGTCGGAAATCCGTATCGTTACCAAAATTATGCTACCAGGTATGTAAAACTAAAAATAACGAATGAGTTCTCAAGTTATGCAAAGCAATGATTTTAACGTAAAAAAATGTGGTACAACATGATTTACATATTGTATTTTCTTAGTTTTCAAATCAAAATTTAGTGGGTATCTTTATAGACAAAATACCCGCGGAAAAAATATACCAAAAACTAATTGAAGATTGTATTTATTCAAATATTTAAGACAATAAAAATATACTAATTTACACGGCTCTGTAATATGAAATTGATATAAACATTATAAATGAGAATTGGTTTCATAAAAACGTGGCCAACCGTTCGATCGTATTCTTTCTAAGCCTTCCAAAAAAAAATACTATCACACATTCACGGAGCCTTACTCGCCGGGGGTGAAACAAAATGCCAAACGAGGCACCTTTGTCCACAACAAAACCTCAAACCATTTAAAATTTATTTTATTGATATGACTAAACACATTCCCTGCGGGGATAACTTCAAAGACAAACTAATTAATGAGATAAAGTGTCACTGCTTCTTAAGTTCGCCATAAATAAATTTTAAAATACTTAATGACAAAAATATGCGATCTAAGCATTTATCAAAACAATTATTTGCATCTAGTCATATATCGTAATCAGGGTGGCAATTTTTATAGACTCAAATTTAAATGTATAGATCATATTGTATTTTCTTGTAACATCTCACATAAGTTGTTTTGTTGTAGGACATTTGAAAAATTAAAGGATCATCTATTTGTCAATTGATTCTCATAATATTTTTTTAACTGAAATATCTGTCAATTCTTTTTTACTGAATCTAAATCAATTTTTTTTACTCGTGAACAATTCGATAGTTATGATATAAATTACAAATGATCTTAAATAAAAGTTGACTTTCAATGCATCTTTGGAATCTCATTTTCTTTATTCATTCAAATATGACACAGATAAAATTATTATGCCATACATGAAATTATACGACTTTTAGGATTTTCTTTTTTACATAAACCTAAAATAATCGTTATCCAATTGTCGATATTATGTTGACTCAGTGTGGTGTCAAATCGAAAGCATGCGTATTTTTTATAGTTTAAAGATATCAAAACAAATAATCGAATCCATACATGACCAAGCAATGAAATGATAATGACAATAAATTAATCAAAGAGATGATAATATTACTTTTATCTAATAAATATTAATCAAAACTGCAATAAAAATGCACCAATTCAGCATTTGATACGTATGAAGCGTTATATTTTAACGCATAAATCATTTCGAACGACAAATTAACTGGAAAATTTATTGTTTTCACGAGCTTATGCCAGAAACGATAAAAGTGCTGACGTCAGTGCTCAATTCATTTACGCATATCAGGATAAATAATAATAACGTTTGTAAGCCTCAAGCATTTCAAAACTTCAAACAAGTGATCATATTTATACAATATACAAAATTTCTCACCGTCGTAAAAAGAGTGAATTATTTGTCTTTCTACAATTAATCTGTATCGATTTTTTATCTGGACGGTCATTTAAAATAAAAATACTTGATGAATTTTCAGAATTTACACCTTTATTACGATATTTGAAGAATGAATCGAAAACATTGTTGCTTTATACCATTGTATAAAATCAAGTTATCGCAACTCTATCAACCATTAATTTATACAAGCATTATGTACTTTTGTTTTTTAGTGTGCTTACAATGGCATTAATGCAAACAATATAAAAAATAAGTAAATTCTAATGTGATATAAGCAATACATAAATACTTTCGATAACATTTATATGTATTTTTGCATTATTATGAATGTGATTTTTTTTAATAGTAATAATAAGGTTGAAAGTAAAAGAGTCGATCTCGTCACTCACTATTATAGAATAATGATTCCAGTACAAATAAAATATATATGAACTGTCCATTAAATTCTGGGACTAAAATAACCCTCGGATTTTATTTCATGGGAATAGACGTCGAGAGCTTTGCCAGTCTAGTAACTTTCTTAAAAACGAATAAAGTTTGACAAATATAAATATGCTACGCATAGTTATAAAAAAATGCTTACTAATGTATTTTGATAGATGTTGCTCTTATGTTGAAAACGTACAAAAATTTTGGAGACAGAGGATTTTCTTCTTTTATGTTACCGCACCTGTCTGTAATGTTTCTCGGGAAGAGTCTGTTAGTCTAGGGCTTCGACTCATTTTTAGGCGGTTAATTTTCCACACTTCACAGTTGGGTTATGCACTAGGATTGACGTGAAGCAACTTTGAATATTATTGAAAGTTTAAATTGCAGTATATATCATATTTTATAGATATTAAACGTAAACGATTTTTAAAAAATCATAAAAATCAAATCGTTCTTCTTAAAATATTGGTACTTAACGAAGAACTGAAAATGAAAAAAAAAACAACACGCGTATAAATGATTTCGTTCTGCTATAAAAGTCGAAGAAGAATTTCTTGCAAAAATTAAGCAACATTTTCACATGAACATACAACAGTGGATGATGTTATTCGTCAAATATCTTTATTAGAAGTAATTTACAGAATATTTCCACAACACTTCCTTTCCTTTTTTGATCAAATTTTAATTAAATTTATGCTTAAGAAATGATGATAACAAGAGTATATATGATTGATTTGAGCGTAGTTTTTACATAAGTGACTTCCAATAAACTTTTTTTAAAGTATAAAAATATGATATTTTCAATGAATATACATATTTTTTTGTAACACTGTCATGTATATCATGTAGATTGATTTCTGGTTATTTGAGGTCGTTTATGACTGTATTCAGTTTGCAATTTACCATGAAGATGTTAAATGTTGTCCACTCTGGATACCAGAGTAAAAAGTAGGATAAGATATAATATTTGAATATTAATGTTAAAGGTTTTTTCTAGTTAAAATAATATATCGATCGGAAGAATAAATAAAATACATTGATAAGATTTCAAACTGGTACAGAAATCATTCGAGCTCCAGTCTAAGACATAAACGATTAACAAATCTCTACGTCGTTTCAATCATCTTAGACGTAATACTTAGTATCTAATACCACATATAATATGGAGTCCAATCTATTCAAACTATTCGTAGAATCATTTAGATTCAGATTCATTAGAGTACTATGAACTGTAATGATATATCATATTAAATCATCGCAAATCCCTGCTGTTAATAATATGCGATGATTTTTATAGTACAAAAAGTTGAACGAGCGAATCACGTTAGTTATAGAGAGTAGGCCGTTTAGATTTAATTGTTATCAACATACTATTGTACGTTTCCCCCATTCACAAAATTATAACCAAACGTTCGAATGTTGAATGTAAATACAAAATTGTGGATTCGTTGAAGTATTACTTCACAAATAAATGTATTTCAATTCGCTTTATAGGCGTTTGATGCTGTGAATTTTGCCGTTGAGAAATCCCGCCAGTGTATGTAAATATCGCAAGATTCTATCGAAGGAAATTGCGGCTGACCTCGCTCCGGATCACAATACATTCTTGTTTATTTGACATTATGTTATGGTCGGCCACCATTATTTCTTTTCACGGAACGAAACACAAATTTATAAGAATCTTATTATAAGACTTGCGAGGACAGGAATTGCGAAATTCATTTCCTTTCCGAGAAGAATTCTGATTAAAAAGAATGCTACAGTTATGAATATACACAATAATAATCTGTGTCATTTATTATCTGATCCTTTTCTTTACGACACTATATTGATATTTCAGTAAATTCAACTATAACATGTTTAAATCGATAACAATGCTAAATTCAACTTTTGTGTTACAAGGCGGGTGGGCAATTCGTTTTTTTCTAAGATCTACAGACTAAATTCGTCGCAAAGCACATGTTTGTAATTGATCGAATTTTCATTCATTTACTTTAAAAAAGACTGCATAACAATAATGTCAAATGGCTACAAATAATCTCTGAGAAGTTAATTTATTTGTAGGGCAACGGTCTAATATCCCAAAGGGTAAATCCGTGAGTTAAAGTTATTGAAGTTACAATAATTGGAATCGATATTTATGCATCATCAAAATTTAATAATATATCAGACACGTTTATATTGTACATAGATGGAAGCAATACGAACAAGACAGACGTCCACTTAACTTATGCTTTCTCAACAATTGTGTATTTCACTTTTAAGGTGTTAACTGTCACTTCTTGATGGAAAGGCATGATATTTTAAATAATAATGTGTTTTTATTATTTAAAAAAAAAAAATGTGTATTTTTACTTGTATACAAAAAATAAGTAAGCATAAAAAATACAAATATTTAAGCTGATTTTTTCAACGTAGTTTTATATTTGATAATTGTTGTTAATTTTATAATTCATTCGTTACTTTATTTTTAATAGTAACTGCGATAATGCACTCAGAATAAGTGAAATATATATATACATATGAAAAGTGTAATTCTAATTGTATATGATTACTATATTAAAACTTCATTATAAAAAAATAGCGTAGTAACTTTAAGCTGAAAAAATATCCGCGAACAAATATATACAGATAAGCAATACTGTTAACATATTTGATAAATAAAAAATGTAAAACGTAAAAAAATTAGGAGAAAGGGCAGTTGTAAAATGAACACTATTTACTGAGCACTAAAGCAGAATATCAATCACTTCAGAGTCAAAGCGACTTGTATAAAATCTTGTCAAACCATTATTTAAGTTTTTTTAACGGGCCATAATAAATTATCGTACATAATCTTCGGGGCTCCATGCGACGGCACGTACTTAGGTTTTACAAAATGCAAAGGCAAGACCAGATGCCTTCATAGCGTATTATGATTTTTTATGCTTCATACGAATCCAACCAAAACTGCCCCCATAAACCCACCGCACCGATAAATAATGCCAGTCTCAAATCACACGTACAAAAGAACTACAAGGGGGCTTCTCACCTATAGAAATTAGCAGCTATTTATTTGTATTCCGACGTTTTCACGGATATTTATTGCCAGAATACGTGAATTCTAGCGATATAACGCTATTTAAACCATGAAAATGGGCTTGACAGAGGCGTTATACATACTCGAATGTGTCCACTACCTTATATTGCCCGTAATAATAATTCAGGTGTGAAATTTGTCTTTAAGTTGATATGACACGGAAGAAACTTTAGAACTTTTAAAAATATACGCAAAATTTTCAAAAAAATCATATTCATTGTGGAAATTTCTTCATTTTTATGGATCATCAATTTTTTTCTTGAAAAAGATCGATTACAAATCGAAATTCGTGCAAAATAGCTGAAATATAAAATCCACATGATTGCTTTAATAATTAAACCAACTGTATACTAATATAAAACTTTCTTTCATTTAACGCCGTTTGGTCAAAATAAAAACCATGAATAACAAACACACTGTAAAAACTTTTTTTTTTAATATAATTTACACAAATTATGGACTAGTTCATGTGCATTTTAAAGATGCTACGTCTAGTTGTCACATGAAAATTTTCGCTGAAGCTTTAGAAAAATTAAGGAATAAAGGCTCAATAAATATTAAATAAAACTAATAAAATTGATCTTTGTTATATAATGAATCAAAAATAAAACAGTTAATATGTTTTGAATCCAAATGAAACTCAATTTGACTACAACCAACTCATTCCATTAGACGTTTGAAGTGTCAAAATAAATTTGTATCACGCTAGAAATATTCTTAGTTGGAATACATAATTAAATAAATAATTAGCATTAAGCTTTCTTCTATGAGACTATTACCGTAATGCGATTTACGATGTCGAATCATTAAACGTTTTAAGGGTTATCCCTTAAAGGGACAAAATCGACCCATAAACAGAGAAATATGTAGTGACCGGTCTCAAACGCCTGAACTGCTGCAGCTACGTAGGTAAAACGACTCTTCGAGTCTTTGAACCTCTCGGCTCTTTTCCTCGCCTTATTGATTGTAATTAATGTTGACAGGTGCTTCGGGCTTGTCTTAATAAACGCCCGTTGTGAAATAAAGAGTTTTCGTATAATTCAGTCGTTAAAACTAACGAGTTTTGGTTTAATTTAAATTAAAGGAGGTTCATTAATCGCTGGGATATGCGTAGAGAGGAATGGGCATGATTTAGATCAACAAGATGTCATTTATCGCCACCGTTAATAAAATTAATTATGACTTTACACTTTACTATTGGACCAGACACTGACTGCCATACTTCAATTATACAACAATAAAATAACGAATGCAAATTTAAAAGTCAACCACTTCAATTTATGATTTCTCGAAGAATTCTAAATTCAAAAAAAAGACAGTCTTAATTTAGTTACAAGTTTACAATCGTAGAATTAAATGAGATGTTATTTTTATCAAGATCTATATTTATATCTATAAAATAAAAAATGTATCTATTTAAAATTATTATACGCCTCTTTGAAATCTAAATAGGCGAACAAATTCATATTTCTACCGCTATTAATTTACACTATTTATATTCTTAAGATAAAAAATTGAAAAAAGGTAATATTTAAAATACATCTTTGAAATAATTGTTCACTGTTGTCTTTCAAAATGAGTTTATTATCACTTTATTACATTCAAATATTTATAAAGCAATTTGAACATTTGAAATATGTTGACATATAACATCAAGCACATGTAATTAATAATATATGCTGAAGTTCACTTGCTTATATACCCTAAATTTTTAAAAACGTATTAATATTATTGAATATTTTTTTAAGTTATTTTAATGGTTATCATTTTTAACTTACGTTCACTCTATGCATCGGTTGCACATGTGCAGACATACAATGGAAATAGATCATTAGTAAGGATTTTTTTAAAATACTAAAACTTAAAAGATTTATTGAATCATTTTGTATTAATACTACAGTACTAAATATATAAATGTGAAATCCATACCATCATTATGAGACACGCGGATTTCTCAGAAATATTTTATATTTTAGGTTTGGGAGAAATGAAGAGGTTCAGTTTTCCTACACTAACGTCTAAAGTTCAGTACATATATAATAACATTTGGTCATTTTAGTGGTAAATCCTAATTCGCAAAGATAGTACGTTGATGATAAAAAGTGAATGTGATGCAAAACTTAACAATTTCAAAATTAATACAAATTTTACTTTTTTTTTTTTTGGATGATAAACCTTTAATACCAACAAGAATTAAATTTTTAGTAAGGATCAAAAAAACACTGTTCTGAAAACTACTATAGTAGAACGTACGAGTGTTTTGTGCTGTAATGTGGGTTTTAGATAGAAAAATCGAGACAAAAAAAATATAGACATACACGAAATTTTATATATAAATATATATACAATTGTCATTTAAATGTTAATTTTACATAGATATTAAACGTGGATCATTGAGCCCATATAGCCGTGTAATTAAATAATGTAACTACAGCTGCTAAGGCTACCCCACCCCACGGTTTCAAGCTAATTATGCTATTTATTTAATTCATTAATAAACACAGATATCTAAACTATTATTTTGTCGACAAGATAAAAACATTTTTTTTACTAAACAAATAAAAAAATTATTTTATAAAAAAAAATCTGGATAAAATATCTTATTATGAAATGTACAAAACCAGCTAAATTCAAAGAATTTTTTTTTTGGATTCTAAATTATTACTCTTGTAGATAAGCCAGCTCTCAGTGTTATTTTATTATTTCCAAATATTATTATTTTTTGTATCAGAAATATTCAAATTACTTATAAATAATCAAAATGCACATGTGAAAAATATAAATATTATTTAAAATAAAAGACATAATTTAAACGATTTCTTTTCATCTAATATCAGTCAAACTTGACTTTAAACAATAACTTTTTTTATTAACAATATATATTTTACACGACCATACCGCGTTGAAAGCACCGGCTCTCGTGCGATCACCGAAGTTAAGCAGCATTGGACGCGGATAGTGCTTGGATGGGTGACCGCTCGGTATCACCGCGTGCCGTGTTCTCTTGGCTATGGGAAGGAAGACCCAGACAGAAAACCGTATACCAACCCGCCTGGGCAGCGTGGTGTTGCTATGTCCAAACAACCCCCCTGAAAAAAAAGCAGGGGGAGGCCTTCATCCAAAAGTGGATCGACCCCGGCTGATGATGATGATATATTTTAGAGAGTAATTTTTTGAAAATCAAGATGTGTCATAATGGCGATGCAGTGTCTGAATTATATATGCTATTTTATGATGCTGGTATTTTACCAAAAAAAAAATCTTTTTGAAAATGAATGTTGAACAAACACTGGAAATACCCTTATCCTGCACACTTATTTCTATACGCTCACATCTGCTCTAGTTCTCTTTATTGCAAAAAAATAATGTTAATAAAATCCCAAACAAATACTCACACTTTTGGAAGTAGGTATTATAGGTTGGATCATCGAATTCAAAATGTGCAGGTTAAACACAAAATATATTATTTCATTTATTTTTAGCTGATGATAAAAACTACAGGTAATATGAAATAGTTTATTTAAATGAATTGATGGTATAATTTGACAGAAGCTACAATAAAATGTAAAAAAACTAGTGTGCGTTAATTCTTAAATAACGTATTTTTGCTTCATATTATACGGCCGAAAAAAAATGAATTTAAATGAATCGGGATACAAAACTATAAGCATTTGTAATGTAGCAATTGTTGTTAAAATTCACTGTGAATTTCGTCTAGAAAATATACTTAGTAAGATAAATATTGTAAACATAAAAAAATAGAATAGTCAAATACTGTTTCTTATTGACTAATGATGTCATTGACTATCACGAAACAAATGCAGTAAGCACCACCGCTTATGATTCTGCAATATATACGTACACGTTTAGAACTATGAGGATTATCTAAAATAATTAAAAAAAATTATAATATATATGTAACGATTTACTTGTGTAACTTCAGAATAAGCAATGAAAATTAAAAACCACTAAGATAGCATAGCCTCCAGAGAAGTAAATTTAGATATCATGTGCTGTCACCAACAATTTCATAGTACATATTGATATATACAAAAAAAATTTAAGTTAAAACTGACTTTTCCAACATTTAATCGACTTGTACTACTAATGACACGAGAAGGCTATTTTTTAAGATTCTTTTTTTTAAAGGTGCGGTCACGAGAAATTTCCATTGGCCGCTGATGTTTATGATGCGGCCACAGTGAAATTTTACCGAATATAATACCCATCGGCTTTTTGTTTAGTAATTTACTGAAAAATCGTTCACGCAGTTGCAATCGGGAAAGTTGAATTATCCTGATAAAAAACGAAATAGTCATGGATCGATATCATATAACGTTACCACTCGGTTACGGCTTGATATAGTAGAATAGGAATCTACTGTTGACTGTATCTGCTTACATATGAAGGTTAAATACCCTCACCTAAAAGATAATTAGTATTAACGATGTTCGAACACAATAATATTTGTTCGTGTATGTCCATATTATCATACTTTTCCAGACAGTTATAAAAACAAGCCTAATACACAAGATGAGAAACGTTATTCTTATGACGATTGACATCCTCCTCGTCAAATCGAATATGTATGAATTCGGCTGTCAAAATCTTAACCTCGTGACTATAAATTTCTCGCCGCTAGTCGAATCAGACGGTCATCAAAAAGGCGGACATGTAACAACGAGAAGGACTGCCGCAATTTTTTCGCGACACCAAAAGAATCGAGAATATAAAAAAAATATTCAGGGACATGAAAGGAATCAATGACACACGAAGGATCGAAGGACTAAGAGGACAAAAGAAAAATCCCCACTGGACATCGTATAACACTTATTAAGGTACCTAACTACGATTGTAAGGCACACCGCACATTGATACAACATTGTATCGGTATCTGTATGTACCTAAAGATTTTATAAATAATGGCTTAAAATCACCATCAATATTTTTAATTCAAATAGAATATATTATTAATTGAGTTTTAACGAAACATTAAAGAAATAATTTTATTTTATGACGGATTTTAAGATACAGTGAAACCTCGATTTTACATTTTCCAAGGGACCGTGAAAAAATAACGGTAATTGCGGGAAACGGTGAATGCGGAAAAGCTTCAAATAATAATAAACAAGTAAAAAATATATATTTATTAGTTACTTATACATACTGTATATAAAACTATTTTTTTAAAAAAAAGTCCTTTATGTTAATTTGCTTCTTTGTTATTTGGCACTTCAATCGGAACAAAGACTTGTTACTAAACTTGTGACTAAAAGTTTGTATGTACAGGAATCATTATTACAATGAATTTTAAACAACTCTACATTTGCATCATAAACAATACGCGTGTGGTGGATTTCAACCCAAAAAATAGCATATGCGTCCAATGCGTTACGTCTAACATGTACAGCGGATTCCAACGTGTCTAGACATAACACCTACATTCGGCTGTTTCAATCTTGCTTGCCGAGATACGGAGAAATATGCAATAAAAACGGTCAATCGGGATAATATTTGTGGCGGGACCAAAATATTTAGACGGTTTACCGAGGAAATCGGGGAATCGGGAAACGGTCAATGCGGGCTTATTTAAAATTGTTCTTATGGGAGTTTGACATGACGGGACCGGGAAAACGTATTATGCGAGAACGGTTGATCGAGGTTCCACTATATATATAATATAAGTGTTGAAGCCCGTATTTCGTAACAAACACATGTATGAGGCCCTAATAAAAAAATGATTGAATATGACTGTATTACACCGTTATATTTATATTTTGTTAATAGATTATAATATCACGGTGAAAAAAATAGCAATGTATTTAAGCTCTATAAAAATATTTTTTAAAAAATAGTTGATAGCTATTTCGGCTCACGCCATCGTCAGAACTATAGTATACATTGCTATTTTTTTCACCGTGTTATAATGGAGTTCTACCAAGGGAATGCCAATTCAATCAATACATTATAATATGTCAAAAATAATAAGTTTTTCTTCACACCAAGAGACACGTTACGTCAAATGAACATTCGAATCTCACCCAATTTTTAATTTGGATGTATTTATCTCGTTTTCTACTGGCATATATGTTATTCTTGTGGCTATGAGAGACGTACGTAAATAAATATTCAACAGTATGTGTCGAGTAGATATTTGGCAATTTTTCTTAATTTCACAAGCTTTGTTACAAAATCAGTGATATAATATAATGAATCGACAATGAACAATATAAATCAATTGAAATACATTACAAATATATATATTTCTAAGGATATAAGTACCCAAGAAATCTAACACAATATTGCCGCATGTTTTCTGTGAATGAGCAGCGCGCCTTAGGTCCGCGCAAACCTTAGCGTCGAAATAAATCTTCGGTACACAATGGTGGTCGCCGTATTTCGTAATGTTTCGTCTGAGGCGCATGCCCCTTCAATTATACGCCTATTTATCGATGAATTGCCCAACAAGAGTCACACAATTGGGCCGTCTTTGTGCTTCGCCACTCCAATTCTTCGCTCATAAATACATCCTAATGACTTCTGTATTCGTCTCCAATACATAATTATTTATACGCATTCAATTTGAGATTTCGTAACCGCTTTCAAGAAATCACCTGGATATTGCAAAATATGACAAAGGCAGATTCTAGTAGTGCTTTTGTTAGAGAAAAAAAGCATTTCAAACAAAAGGACACAGCTTTCTAACATTCAAGTCAAATCATGACTTATTATAAAATATTACGCAGTTAAAATCTTCAGCATCATTGGTATATTGTAAAAGCGCCGTGTCACGAATGTTAGTTTAAGAAATAATTATTTTTTATTGAAATAACACACATATTTAACCAGAAAACTTTTTACAACAGCATGCGTTAAAAAATTATTGGTTATTTCGAAATTGCATTTCATTCATTTGAATTAGCAAGATTGTTTTCGTTTTCAATATACTACTACTATGGAAAGAAGTTATTAAATATATTTTTGAAAGTATTCCAATTTCACAATATATATTTATCTTGATGTATATCCGTGCTCCGCAACCTTTTCTCGACTACGACACACCAAAATTCTTTTTAGAATTCCGAGGCACACCGAAATCTAAAATGTATAGGTACAGAATTGATACACAAATTTTCGTGTTTTATTTGAAAAGTATACATACATTAAACTATAAGATATTTATTTGTAAGTTATCATAATATTCATTATAAAATAATAAATAATAAATGAGTTAACTGCGCTTGTTTCAATGAACACAAAGGTTTTATATTTGGCTCGATATTTGACCGGGGCACACCGGTTTCGAAGCACTGATGTATCTGTATATCTGCAACCAAACACACACACTCTCTATCGAGAGTCCGGGTGAATTCAAATTGAATAACACACCATAGTTGCAAATCGTGTGTATCAAACGATAGTACTGCATTTTCCATATGTTATATTTTAGAATAATACGTAGAATAATCATCTGTAAAATAGCTACATTTGGTTAATAAATGTTGGTATTGAAATTTTAGAAACAAATAATACCTATATAATAAAGATACTTTTAACTTAAAGGGAAGAATAATCGATTTTTTCTCATTGAACCAGGCCATGCACGTTTTCAGTTTTATATTTATTACAACTCAACATTCGCTATACATTAAAATAACATATTGTGGCAAACATCTGCGTATTTCTAAATATACCTGAAAGACACGATTTTATAGTAAACAGCAGGTGTGTTTTTATTGGATACAGTTTCTCTCTCTAAATTTATCAAGGGTTGAAAATTTTGCAGAACAGCCATTCAAAAGATAACACAGTACTCTCGATTTCAACGCCTATAAAAACATAAAAGATCGCAAAGCGCATCAAAAAATCAGTCACACTATTTTAGATTTGTTTGAAGTGGTTACGTTACCAAGTAAGCGAAGTGGTTATGTTACACTTTCATTTTTTAAATAAACGATTATTAAATTTTTACATTTTATGATGACAATTATTTGACTACAAAATAAAACATCACAAGGTTAACGAGACATTTATAAAATTAATTTTGGGAAATATTAGGTTTTCATTGAACATTACGTACACGCAATTATGATATTATGAAATTTACACTGCAATTATACGCCGTCTAACAAATATTCCTAAATATTTTGTCATTATTTAATCACAAAGTTATATGTATTGATTGGATGATTGATGTACTGATGATATTACCCCATCCGAACTGTTTCTTTGAGAAAAATTTTAATGGAATTTTTTTAACCTTAAAATATTAAATATAGAATATATCGACGATTGTATAACATATATAAACAAGATTTTCATAACAATACGACCACCCAGTTGTTATCTAGGTAACATAATCTTTACAGCAGGAAACATCCTAAAAAGGTTTAAATAGTAAGCACAAATCATAATGCTTTTAATAAGTATAGAAAATAATAAAATACATGTGTTGTTACAAAAATAATTACTATTGCAACTAATAACATTTGGCTAGACAGCAAAACGAAAACATATGGACGTCCCATTTTGTTGGACCTACTACTTCTTTTTATTTACATACCAAATCCAACTGAAATGAACAGTTTTTGTACATCCATCTGTATGTCTAGAATCCCGATGCCGGGGCTATAAACGAGGCCTTTGTAAGAGTCAAGACCTTTATAACGAAACATATTCTTGTACAATAAAAGCAGATTTTTTGCAATAAGTAAAAAAAATCATAGTCTAACAACAAACTTCATATTTTATTAAACGATATCCGCTCACTACGTTTAAATACGCATCATTACATCACATCTACAATATTATGTTGGTAATATTCATATATATGAAATATATAAAGCTTTTATAGCAATATGAAGATATAAATATAATTCAAATTCTACTTATTTAAGCAAAAAAATAATTGCAAAAATGAAAGATATTCTGCGTAATATTTTACTGTCGATGATGTTACATCTCACACCATCTTGTTATTTTATGTTATTATATCATAGAAGACGAAAATTGATGTACCAGCTGCTATAACAAATATGAGTAAAAAATTTCAAAACTACAATTTTCAAGTAAGGATGCGAATAGTTCTAAGAAATAAATTACTATCTCTACGGCCCCACAGAAACATACCTTCGTATATAGACATATATTTTTCACCAAAGTCTGTTATTTTTGTTCAACAAAAATAGCGAAAATAATTTGGCGTTAAATTACATGGTAAAAAAAACATACACAAATTCAAAGAAGATAACAATCATATATAGGCGAAATACTATTTACCATATAATATATGATATCAATATTCCGTCAATTTTAACACAGGAAACGGAGAAAGGTGAATATAGAAATACTATAAATAAAGTGAAAAATAAATTATTATGGTGGTATCAAATTACGAAAAAAAGTTCTACAAATATATTTAAGAGGACCACTTTAACGTATTTTGTAATCATATATCAAAAAAATACAATTTTCTCTTTTTACTAGCAACGTTTATTCAAATTGTATATAGTATTCAATTTGGGTTTCCCAAACATTATCGAAAACGGATATCCACAATCCATGTAAGGATCTAAGTATCTAAGGAGTGAAGTGAATTTTTCAAAGAAAAAAACTTTAATATTTCATTTATTATCATATAACATGAATATGTATACAATAATACCACATAAATGAATAGAAACCGAACCAGTTGAAGTGAGAAAAACACAAAAGTTGCCCACGTAGAGGCTGTATGTAATGTTGTCAGGTTTGCTTTCTAACTAAGTGTTGAAGTCTCCAAGCCTACGAAACCCTCTAGCGGCGGCCGCGCTAAAAAGTGGCTTGGTAATTTCTTTCATTATTGAGAAATTTTATTAGTTACAATCATCCTACTGGTAAAACATTCACCTAGAAAAATATACGATAATATATGAAAATATTTGCGAGACGTCAGTAGAGAGTTAATTGGGAATGAAATGCTACGGTTTATTTTATTGCGAGATACCCAGGACTTCATAACATAATCAATCAACATAACTTTTCTTTTTTTACTACTTTTTAAATTGTAACAATCATAACTGGTTAATTTTGTGCATCGTTCGCGGAATAAGAAATAAACAACACTTCAAGAGCTATAATCACAATGTTACGTTTTACTTATCGTAGTACAGTGAAATACCAGATCAGCTGGTCATCAGCATATATAAAATAACTGCGTAAGATTAGAAGCTTTTAAAATCGGAAATTTTGATGTTAGGTATTAAAAATAGTCTTTTCGATTTATGAAAACTATGAATTGATTTCAATTCAAGCCTTTTAAAAATGTAAGTACAGAATATAAGTAAATCTTCAAAAGTCTTACATTAAAAAGAAACAGGTAGTTATAGTTCATTGCATAATAAATAAATGTTTTCTTTATATTTTAATTCTACTTATCCATATTCCGATATTTATTAAAAGAAAAATGAAGAATATTTTAAATAAATATTTAATTTACAAAAATGCGTATTTATCGCAAAGCTCATAAAAATGATTGAAAAACAAATAAAAATATGTTTGAAGTTTGTATGTATTTTTTAGATTTTTTTAAAAATATTTTTTAATTTATTTATTATACTATCCTGAATGGATTGATCGTTAGCAATAACGACGTATATAAAAATGAGTTACTTAAATGTTATATTTAAAGTGGTATATGCAGTGAACGGTTGATAGATACCGGTAATTCCTAAAACCAAAGAACGATTTAAGATAAAGATAAATTTCTTATTATAAAATTATAGGCCGGCTGGGACGATATATTTTTTTCATAGAGGCTGAACGAAGTCGATCGGACGCCATCGAGAGCCGCGAAGAGAGCAAGCGATTTCGCCGCATCCTTTTTCCTCCCGCGAAAGTCTCCGGCCGGCGGACGAGCGAGCGCTAACAAGAAGCTAAACGTCAAACCGAACACAAAAAGCGGCGCGAGTAGTGATACTTTTTTCTTCGGCCAGCGGCGGCGCTGAGGAGGCCGAGGCGCGGGACTCGGGACCTTTCGGGACGAGGCCCTCGTCGGCTCGCTTACCTGTCGGGGCCGCGGTGGCCTTGCGCGATCGACCCGCCTCGCCAACAGTACGAGAGCGATCATCGAGCTGGTCGGACGTGCGTCGTGCGAAATGAAATAACTCCACATCTGCGCAAGTCGAAAGTATCGACCGCCGAACGCGATCTCACAGACCCGGCGAACGATCTCTCGCGCACTTCTCTCCCGACGGATGAGAGTTCGCTTCGCGGCTGCGCACTCGTTTCCGGCCGATACAACCGAAACGGTGTCTCCAAAAATGATAATTGTGATTTTTTTTACAAAAACCTAAGTAGTTCTGAGTGCACTGTCAAATGACAGAGTGTTTGTGCGCGCCCGACGGTAAGGATCTATCATGTCGCGGTAATACGGTGTCAAATCGGACGGCCAATGATGTCGTCTCTTGGTGTTATTAATAAAAACACAGTTCCAGGACTGGAATTGCACAGTGGACATATTAATAATATTTAAAGTGCAGTGACAATAAATTCTAAGTGAACTGAACCGTATTTTAACGGAGTGTATGTTGCGAGTGTGAGTGACCGCCGATGTTGAAATGCATTACGGCGCAGCCTTGTGGGCTGGGGTGCTTTTGCTGGGAGCTATCCTGGGCGTTCTGCCGGCATCCCTCAGTCAAGTACCGAGGTACCAGGCGCCCGATGAGTGTCGTTGGATTTCTGCAGGCGGCGACGGGAGCGAGGCGGCGGACGCCTCCTCGCCGGACGTAGCTCTCCTGTGCCGCCTGCGCACCATCAACAGCGAGCTGGAGAACACCAATTTCAGCGTCATCCAACCGCACCATACTGTTCGGCTCCGGCTGGAGTGTAGCGATGCGCTCTTTTTTCAGAGCTCTCTGAACACGGGCAGTTTTAGGCCTCTGGTTGAGCTCAAAGAGCTCTCAATAGAGTATTGTAAGATAGGGAATCTTTCTGACGGCGCTTTTCGCGGCCTGAGAGACTTGCGCAATTTGACAGTGCGCACGCACAACACCGATTGGTCTGCGATGTCTTTGGATATTTCTCCGAACGCATTCTCTCGAGAACTATCAAACTTGGAGAGATTGGATTTAAGTGAAAACAATATGTGGGGATTACCCGACGGAGTCTTGTGTCCGTTAAGAAATCTCGAATATTTAAACTTAACTAAAAACAGAATAAGAGACGTGTCGAACTTTAGGTTTTCTTCCGCTGATCGACATCCGGACAGCGAATGCGGTGAAAATATAATCGTAATGGACTTATCGAAAAACAATTTGGAAAGTTTGCCTTCCGCAGTGTTTTCTGGACTGACGCGATTGCAAAAAATATATTTGCAAGGTAATGGATTATCCGCTCTAGCGGACCGCGCTTTGGAAGGACTTTCGTCGCTGACGACAATCAGACTTTCAGATAATAAACTGAGAAGTTTGCCTCCCGAACTGTTTGCAGATACGCGAGATGTTAAAGAGGTTTACTTCAATAATAACTCAATAAACGTATTAGCGCCCGGACTCTTCAGCGAGCTGACTCATCTGTTAGTTTTAGATCTATCTCAAAATGAATTGACAGCTGAATGGATAAATACTGCTACGTTCGCTGGCCTAGTAAGATTGGTGGTTTTGGATCTCTCAAACAATAAAATTGCAAAATTAGAAACGTCGGTATTTAGAGATTTGTATAGTTTACAAATTTTACGGTTGCAAGACAATTATATTGAAAACATTCCAGAAAATGCATTGAGCGCACTTTACAACCTTCACACGCTTATATTGTCAAACAATCGTTTGACAACTATTGAAAGTTACACGTTCGACGGTCTGTTCGTGCTTTCCTTGCTGTCGATAGACAATAATAGAATTTCATCAATACATTCCGAAGCGTTGAAAAATTGCTCTAGTCTTCAAGATTTACACCTCAATGGCAATAAACTGTTGGAAGTGCCAACGGTTCTTAAAGATGTTCCTATGCTAAAAACGCTTGATTTGGGAGAGAATCATATCAATAATATAGAAAACTCGTCTTTTAATATGATGCAACAGATGTACGGACTACGTCTGACGGAAAACAACATTGGAAATATCACGAAAGGAATATTTGATAAAATGGCAGCACTTAAAATTTTAAACTTATCAAGAAATAAAATACAAATTATTCAACCCGGCTCATTTAATTCCAACTTGAACTTGAGAGCGATCCGATTAGATGGAAATTACCTAAGCAAAATAAACGGCCTTTTCGAAAAATTGCCTAGTCTAATTTGGCTCAATATTTCTGATAACCAATTAGAAGTTTTCGATTATGCTCAGATTCCATCTGGATTACAATGGCTGGACATTCATGCTAATAAAATAGCTGAATTAGGAAACTACTTTGAAATAGAATCCCAATTATCGCTGAGTACATTCGACGCTAGTGCCAACAAATTGACTGAAATAACAGGCAGTGCCATTCCTAACTCTGTCGAAATGTTATACCTCAATGATAATTTGATTTCAAAAGTACAATCATATACTTTCTTCAAGAAGCCAAATCTCACAAGAGTGGACTTATTCGGAAATAAGATAACAAGCCTAGATCCGAATTCGTTAAGAATTTCAGCCGTACCGCCAGATAAAGCAATTCCGGAATTTTTCATAGGAGGGAATCCTCTCGAATGTGATTGCACTATGGATTGGTTGCAAAAAGTGAACGCAGGTAATCGAGCACGAACTCAACCAAAACTCATGGATTTGGACAGTATATATTGCAAACTTCTTTACAACAGAGGAAATTCGTATGTTCCTCTGGTGGAAGCGGCACCGAATCAGTTTCTTTGTAAATACGACTTTCATTGTTTTGCTTTATGCCATTGCTGTGATTTCGATGCGTGCGATTGCGAAATGACATGCCCAACAAATTGCACTTGCTATCATGATCAATCGTGGTCAGCAAATGTTGTAGACTGCTCTTCTTCCGGATACGTTGACCGATTACCCGAACGAATACCAATGGATTCTACACAATTGTATTTGGACGGAAATGATATTAAAGCTGTTCCCAGTCATGCATTTATTGGAAGAAAACGTCTCAAAGTTTTATTTTTAAATGCGTCCAACATTGAAGTGATACACAACAGAACGTTCAATGGATTGAAAGAACTAGAAGTATTGCATCTAGATCACAATAGATTAAACTATCTATCCGGTCACGAGTTTGAAGGATTGGAGAATTTGCACGAGCTTTATATTCAACACAATAGAATATCGACAATCGGTAACGATACGTTCACTCACATGACCGGTTTGAGAGTACTACATATGGACCATAATAGACTGACTGTATTTTCAATGTGGTATCTCAGCGTGGCTCTCAACGAAATAACGCTGGCGTCGAACCCGTGGTCATGCGATTGTGAATTTTCAGAGAAATTTAGAGAGTGGTCCAAGCGAGTAAATTCAGTGAAAGATGCATCTCGATTGAGATGCGTGTTCGGCAATAACAATACCGAATTGGATTTCTATACCGAAGAAATATTCACGGACAATCCCGAAAATGGTTTCTATGTTATGCACGAAAATGTTACAGCCTGCACAGGCTTACAAAACATCAATAATAGTATAAACGGAAATCTGACAGCGACGAAAACTATTATTCATAGACAAGCGTTCCATGATTATATTCCTCTATTGATGGCCACGGCTGGATCGTTTTTGCTCGTCGTTTTCTTCACATTAATGATATTTATATTCAGACAAGAGATGCGAGTTTGGTTCCATTCGAAATTCGGTATAAGACTTTTTTATCGACCCTCTGATCTCGACAATGACGATAGAGAAAAATTGTTCGATGCTTTCGTTAGTTATAGTTCAAAAGACGAAGCTTTCGTAGCGGATGAATTAGCCCCCGCATTGGAACAGGGTGACCCTCAATATAAACTTTGTCTCCATTACAGAGACTTTCCCGTCGGCGCTTTTATCGCCGATACAATAGTGCAAGCCGTGGAATCGAGTCGGCGGACAATAATGGTGCTAAGTGAAAATTTCATCAAATCGGAATGGTGTCGATTCGAATTCAAATCTGCGCACCACCAAGTGCTGCGCGATAGGCGTAGGAGGCTTATTGTGGTTCTTTTGGGTGAAGTGCCACAGAAGGATCTCGATCCTGATATAAGACTGTATTTAAAAACGAATACGTATCTACAGTGGGGAGACAAGTTGTTTTGGGAAAAGTTAAGATTTGCGCTTCCGGATGTCCCAAATAACAGGCGTCGCGGAGCTGCTTCAGGAATCGGCGCCGGTGCAACTCCACTCAGGAGACCTCATCGCCAGCAGCATTCGCGAAATCACACTGCCAACAGAGGTGGCCCTCCTCCTCCTCTCGGTCCACCGAGGACTGTCTCCGTACACATTTGACTGAACGATCAACAAACTATTCTCTAGTGCAACTACTCTTATTTATAAACATAGTGTTTCGGCCGAAATAATCGACTCTGAATATGAATTTTGTGTTAAGTGAAAGACGGTATATTAACCGAATAGATGGGAGATTAATTTGATAAACAAATGAGTACTCGTATGTTTAATTTAAAAAAATGAAATGTGATATTCCCTAGCCTGTATATAAAAATATGTATCGAGTCATTACCTACGAAAGCACGTTATGTGTAATATTTTGAGTGAATCGTTGTGTATATAAATTTTAGTGATGGATAAATGAAAATATGTGTACATACTGTGTAAATAGTAAAATTATATATAGTGCAATGTTTCCATAATACTACTTATTTAACAACTGTAGCGCATACGGTGAATTGAATATCAGAGCATAACTATTTTTTATAATACTCTTTACTGTAGGTGAGCGATTTTGAAACTTGTATTATTTTATGACGATTGAAAAGAAGCTGAAATTGTTTTTACTGTGATATTTGTCTTCGATAAAAAGTTACATGTCTTTTTACATAAATTGTATTTTAAAGTCACAAATTCGATTCACATAATATGTATACGAATAAATTTTGTATAAAATATAATACTGTTTATAATTTAAAATATTCAAAGATTACCCTCCATTACAATATTTCCAATATAGTAAGAAAATATTCACCAATGAGACTCCAGTTATTATTATTAGTTAAGCGATGTATACACATAAAAAATCTTTCGTTCGTGAAAACGTGAGAACATAATTAAATGACAGACCACAGAACCATAACATGGTGATTTGCAGCTCAGCCAGCCACATAAGTAAAATTTTAACAAAAGGTTAAAAATAAATTTAAATACACTATAATCGTTTATATAGCATAAGTATTTTTACCACAAAAAAGCTTCATCAACCATTGAAAAGCTTGAGAATAAAAAAATTAATAAATATCAGAAAGTAACTACCCTTAAAAAGAAGTAAATAGATTCTTCCAATAATCATAGAAAATATACTCAACATATACATGGGATATACAGAAAGCTTCAAACTTTTAGGTCAGTTGTCAAAATCCAACATGAATAATACAGTGAATCATGGGTGCGTAACCCAATTAGAATAAGAAATCTTGTTCGATTTTTTAAAATATTTTTCAAACATTTTTTGTAGATCATTATATACATATGTGCTTTAAAAATAGCTCAATTTTCATATTTTCGCCAATAATCACGAATAAAGTCGAGGCGAATAAGTCTGACTGCGTTGCAATATTTTAAATCGTCGATTTTAACATTTATTTAAAATAATTTATTTCCTACAAACTAACGATATTTTCGAAACAGACTAAATTTTGTTTTACGATGGACCGGTTAGGCATCCTTGATTTAAGACTATAATAAAAAGATGTGCATAATTATCACGTGATATTCAAAAATACAATGTAAATTACGTTTTGCTGATCGAAAATAAGAAATCTCATATACCGAAAATAATATTGGAACGACGGTAAGGTTTTATTAATTTAACGGTAGAATGATTTGCGGTGCCATTATTGATTGCATGGAAGACAGTACCAAAATGCAATAAGGATAAATTGCGGTGATATTTGAGTAATTTTAAAAATCTAAGTACAAAATATTTCGCTGTGTTAATTAAATATATGTTGTAATAAATCACAGATGAATAAGAGAATCCAACTGGGTATACAAATGAAGTTAAATTTTATCAAAATGCCTCGCATTTATTTGAAATCGCGTTTGTTTTAAAATGAATAATAACGTATTTATTTGTAGATTAAATTTTTTTTAAAAGTTATTAAACGGTTCCTACGAGCATTTTCATTAAACCAGATACTTTCAGGCTTTGCCACATGTATTTGAAATTTTAGTGAATTATTCAATTGGTTTTGTCATAATACCTGATGAATCGGGAAAATTTGTTTGATCTCGATAATAACTTCAAATCACATAAAATATTTTATTTTTTCTATTGTATTTATAAATTAGATAAACCCAAAAATCTTTCTTAATTTAAAATCCCCTACACTAGCATTATCAACAATATATATTAACGCATAAAGACTAATAATATATTGTTTTATACGTCTAAATAAAATGCTGGCTATTATAAATTGTTCACTTAATGAGTCGGACGGCAATTTGCATCTTTTATGAACATTATCAAGATATTTATATTAACCAAGAACTTTATTTTTCATCACGCAATATTTGAAAAAAGAAAATGTATCAGAAAATATTATGAGAGTACTTTTGTACAGAGAACCATTCAGTGGAATGAGTGGGATGATGGTACTTTCAGTTTAAATATAACATCAATAAATATGGACTAAAATCGTTCGATTTTATATTGAATATAACGTAGGAATCAAAACCGAAAACGTTTCTCTGCGGTCAGCAATGGGGAATGACGGCGGGAACAATTTTATTTTATACAATTCCAAGTTGCAATTTTCAATCTCTACAGAATCAATTTCCTTTTCGATTTCCGTAGAAGTAAGGCAGCTAAAGACACGTCGAATACACCACTGTGAATAAAAACTATTAATAGACCAAATTGTTTTTGTGAAAATATAATTAAATTAAACTCACAGTATTAAACAAGAAAAATAAGCTAACAAAAAAAGTCAAACGAAATAAATTTTAAAATACTTGATGCATATAAAAAATATCGAATTAATTGCAATCACTTCCTAAATATTTATAATTAAATATTATTAGCTGATTATCGTCCTTCTTAATAAAATGGTGAATAACTATTATTTTAAGATAAATATTATATAATCAAGTTTTTAAAAGCAACAGAAAAATGGGATGTTGCCAAAATTGTCGGATTATTCAAGAACAAAATATTATATAGAAATAGACTTCTACAAATTCAATATCGATTTAAACCAGATATTTATTTTATTTTAAAGCAGTTTATCGTAATTCAGAGATAAGACAACGATATTTTTAATTAGATTAAAATGAATGAAATGTTTACTTCTTTACCCGCTATGCTACAATTTTTAATAACAGAAAAATACTAAATGCCATGGATTATTAATTAAGTAGCCGAAAGAAGCAAATTCAATGTTAAAACAAATAATATTAAATAATCACTTTATATCAAAAATCGTGTAGGTACATAAAAATATACACACTTACGGGTACTATACATATTATAGAAAAGGATGAAAGTAAATTTATATTGTCTCCTTACAAGTAAATATGCGATTCGTCATTATTTTTCGCATCCCTGTTGACTATTTCCACGAATTCCTAAATTATTTTGTTCATACTCGGCAAATATATATTTTTTTGTTTTATATTTTAAGTCATTCATTTTCATAGAAACTGTACTACCAATCCATTTGTGTAAATCAATAGATGAATGATCTTATATTTCATTCATAAATATCGATTTCTTTACCGCCAGTCATTACGGCGATGATAAAACTTATGTGATTTTCGGAACAATCATTGAATAGAAAAGACCGGGTTTTCACAAAGCCAGATTTTATTTCGTCAAAAAATATACAACAAAACTGAGAAACAAATAAAAGTTGATTGTATAGATACATAAAAAACGATATATATTTTATTAATTACTATGAACTCATATTAAGAGGACTACTTCTACAAAATAGTAATTTCATTTTTAAAGATATATTATACGTTCTACGGTTTTATTGAAAACACATGCATATTTATGTTATACAGAAGGATCAAGTTATTTATATAATAATAAAATAATTCTAAGAATTCTTTTCTTAAAATATTGTTTTGTTAATGAAAATAAAATAACTAGCTTTTAATATTCCCGAATAAGACATGCTGAAGCTTTTGATGTATGTATATTGAGATTTTTACATTCAAAACCCAATAAACAAAAGAATAATAATGCTTGATAGTACATTAATAATCTTGCAGCTAAGTGAAATCATTAAAATAGGAAAACTTCCGACTGTCTTATTATAATGCATATAGATAGACTTGGCATTTCAATTATCCAAGTGTCAAAATAAATGCATTAAATTTATAGTCATGTCAAAATGATATTGATGTATTTTTTTCTTAACACCCGGTGGTTGTACAAGACAATACCCACGTAGCGTCGCAAGAAATGTATCCAACACCGCAAACCACGAAAACAAATCAGGATCGAAAAGATAACTCTCCAGAAATGTGACTGCTTGCTTCACTCCTTGCGAGAGAGAAAAAAATACACACAAGTGAAAGATGAACGCTATCGAACATTGATTCAATAACGTAATTGTGAAATGATCTATTTCAATTACTTTCAATTGATTCAATTACGATCGTGCGAATTAAATCGAACCGCACGCAATTCACGAATCTTACAAAATATTATTATCGCTATAGACTTATTCAATCACGAAACTTACGTCTTACTGCAATGATTAATATCAATAATTAAATAGTCTTGAATGAAATCGATTTCGCTGATTAATTCAGACTCAAAGAATGTTATCGCCTCGGTTATAAAACAATTTCATTCAATATGATGCGATTACGTAAATCACTTCATGAATTGTATTGGCACATACGCACGGCAATATGAACTCAAAATTATAGTCTGAAATACGGTTGTCGAAATATAATATAATAATAAATTTCTAAGTCTTGTCTAGTAAAAAATCTCGAGAAAAGTTTACAAAAAAAATAATATGTAATAAAATGAATAAAAAAGTATTCAAAAGAGGATTTTAAGTACGCATTTGAAACATTGTAATAATATTTTATAAAACGGTGAAAAAATATTAATGTATTTTAGTTCAAAAAAATTTACAAGATATATAATTGATAGCTACTTCAATCAATAAATATTTTATAATATATATATATATATAACACGGTGAAAAAATAGCAATGTATTTTAGTTCTACAAAATTATTTTTAACAAATATAGTTGATAGCTATTTCGGCTCACGCCATCGTCAGAACTATAGCGTGAGCCGAAATAGCTATCAACTATATTTGTTAAAAATAATTTTGTAGAACTAAAATACATTGCGATTTTTTCACCGTGTTATAATGGAGTTCTACCAAGTGAATGCCAATTCAATCAATATATATATATATATATTTATGAATTATCTTTAATTTATTAACATAGTAATGAAGAGCAATATGAACAAATATATTTAATACTTAATTTTCATGTCACTAAAACTAACATTTTATCTTGTAAAGTTCCGCCGATAATTAATAAAAAAGCGTATAATTAACATAACCAATCATGCAATTTAATTTAATGTGTATAATATAATCTAAAAAAACAGTTTTCCTCATTCTAACATCTTTTTTCCTCCTGTGTCAGTACTTTTTAATTTTTGAGATATTAAATATAAATAATTTTAATAAATAAATTAAATAGTACTTTCAACGGTAAATATTTAAAATCTAAAATTTATATTCATTTCAGTATTAAAATTGGATGCAACGATATCATATGAAATTTCATCAGAGTGCAACGTGAGTCGATAAAAGGTGTTCGTATGCATCATGATATTAAGTGACGATATTATTGCTTACAATCTGCAACATTTCCTCTGTGATAATAATTGATAACGCACCTTATCAAATATGCAGCAATGCATTCGGCATTTATAATAAATAAAATGAAACTATATTCAGCGTGAAAAATAAAATCACAAAATAGCATTGGATGCTGCGATATTAAATGTCGAACAAAACGAGAAGATTGGTAATGCGTGCGGAAAAATATTTTTATAAAAAGATTACCCAGTTAAAATATCTCAATACATCATTAAAAATGACTGAAGTTATTTGTTAATAGTTTAGAATTCTGCAAAAAAAAATATTCAAAATGTATCCACAATATTTTAATATCAAGAGAATTAAATGGGTAAAGCTGTTACTTTTTCAAGCCTATGAAGACGATTCTCGCTTTCTTGGCATTTTATTACATTACTTAAGCAAAATTATGTTTGACTGGAAGAGTTAACTCGAACTTGTTAAATTTTTAATTTATTTTCGATAGTATTGCGATGAAGACCCCATGGACATTCTATAAAAAAAAACTACTTTTAAATTTTCCGAAGACATTATCAGGATATCGATTTGCTTGTCGATATTATGATCGACCACCTGCGCGGCAGGATTCACAGCAGACGAATATATATTTCAATGCAAAATAACCGCCACTTTTCGATAAAACTATAAAAAAATTAAATTAATGATCGTCAAGTAATTAAATTTAATTTTCAAATCGAAAAGGTGAAAATTAACATTTTATTTCTACGTGAATTATAAAAAAACGCACAAGTAAATTTAATATTCTTTATTTTTTTACACCATTAAATATGTAAATTTCAATGGTGTATAGCTATTAATTATGTTTTTGCATTATGCAACGGATATAAAATATTTTTTTTAACTAATGTTGAAGGAGTGTTTACCTGAACTAACATAACATTATACGTCGATGTATGCAGTATTTTATTAGTTTTGTTTACACTAGCGTTGCAATTCCAACGCATTTAATAATTTATTTCTCATATTCTTATGATTTAACTTAAAATTGAGACGAAATACATCGAGAACCATTTCTAATGTAACATGTAATGTAATGTAATTTTACTTACCGTCACTTGTCACATAATTGAAATAAACTAAACAGATTGTAGTTATCAATAGATACAACGCAACACTGAATGACATTTTTTGATAACTATGGTTTGGTCTCCAGTAGGAAATACCAACATATATATATTTTATTGCATTATAGTAGTATTCAATATACTTTTTTGGCGATTGGTTAACGAACATAATCTGTTCCAAAACTATGTTCGTTATCCGAATTGTTTGTTGCCGATCATTATTATTTAGATAGAATAAGAGAGTTAGAAAGATCTTTTTAGTTCCTTAACCGAATATGTGTTTATAAAATCTTTCATGATAGTTTAGTTGTCCGATTTGTTCGTTCTGAAATAATGTTATCCTTTTAGCAAATGTCATCATTAATCAACTATTTATTAAAAAGCCAACAGTCAAATTACATGTTAACGACATGCAGCAAAATTAACATCCACAAAGTAACTAAATAACAGAATTTTTTGTTTTACTTAGGATTTAGGAAAAATAAACGTTTTTGCTTTTCATAATATATACAAGATATAAGGTTATTAAATTTGAAAAAAAAATTAAGAAGGATAACCGAGTTCGAATGGAAAACATTAAAGAAATTTTAGAAAAAACCTAACGACTTCAATCTCATTAGGTAGATAGTCAGATGGTTTGAAATATTTAAATTTATTTAAGCAATTTTGCAACCAACAGTCATTTAAAAATATTACATTTTAAGGGATATATTTAAAAAAGTGCCACCTGCAGCGGAAATTATTTTGATTAAAAACACATCTACTACCAATCAAAATTAAATTTTGATTCGATACTGTATTATAAATTTGGAAAAATTTGGTACTGAAATCTTATTCCACCTATTGGATGGCAATTTCTAACTCGGAATCAGTTTATATATGTTTATTTAAGCATTTTTTTTTAAATTTTACTTTCTCGTCAAAACAAATTGTGTTATATTTTATAAAATGTAAAGCGAATTATGTTTTTTTATTCCGCTCCGCAGACGTTAATATTCTAGCAATGATAATGTGGGGAAGTATTTTTCATTTGCGGCTCATCTCAATATTCTTCATCAGAATATTTTTTTCTGGCCATTGATACTTAGAAGAAATGTGTTTTTCAGAATAATTTGTAAAATTATTGATATATTCAAACTGCTCAGAAATCTGATTTGTTTTTGTATAAATGCAACTGCTACTTTTATTTTTATCTTAAAACAAAAATTTGGTGCGGCCTCGAGACATTACTGATGTAAATAATACGGCCACAGTAAAATTTTGTCTGAGAAACTCTAGTGTACATTTTATCTAAATACGGCTGTGCGTCTGGTTACGATATTATAATTCAATTATGAAAGTTTATAAAGCAGAAAATTATTTAATCAACCATGTTGGTTTATTGCTTATTAAAAGTCTTACAATGATTATTGTAATATTTTTTGAAAATCTACGATGTGATATATAAAAAAAAACTCAATTGCGAAAGAAGGGAAAAAGCTCTCTTCTAGGGTCTAACTTTTCTCCTATCATAAAAACCGATATAGCGTTCGCTAGACGTTCACGGCCAGGTGAAGTTTATCGCATTTATATCGTGAAACGTGGCCAGTTGCACAAACCTGTAATTACACACCAATCCAATGGTCTCGATACGAACAACTCTGGAATTCACAAAGATAGACGGATCCATTATACTTATAATAAAAAAATACAGACCCATAAAAAAACACAACATTATGGCAGAGTTTCTTATTTCCGAAAGCAATCGGTATTTTAACACGTAAATTCACACCTATAACGAACATTGGATGTGTAAACGAGCACAAATATGAATTAATGCCTGTTAAATAAAGCGATCCTAGATGATACGTAATGTGCTAATTTAAGGGTTAAAAAATAATTTATGGAATTCATTTTTGGTGTTCACATTTTTAGCGTTCCTATCTGAGCAAAACCGCTTCTGATCTGTAACCATAAATTCACGAAACACGTGTACTTCATAAATTTTATAAGAGTAAAAAATCTCTAACATCGTCTCGCCGAATACCAAAAAATTCACAAAATCTTTGGAGTTACGAAAAAACGTAGAACAGCCTAGGGTGATCTCTTGGTACTAACCCCAGTGCGTGTACGCCAAAGTATAAATATTTTTATGCGACCCACCATTTTTAGAAAATACATTTCTTTATACTATCGACAAAAGTTCTAGCTGGCTATGGCCGCCGTCTAAAATTAGCCATCCGTGTGAACTTTCACGTTAGGGAAACATCGGGATTGCGAGTGGATTTACAACACTATTTTATTTTATGTACTAAACATTGTTATACGCACCCAATCAAAATGCAGAGTGAAATATAAGAAAATAAAATAAAACACCTCACTTAAGATATTATTATAGTAGAACATTGTTACAAATGAATTAATTAAAATACTAAATCTGGATTATGGTAGACCAAGGCTGGTTACAATTTCAGCAATGCGAGTACGATTTAAAAATTTTGTAGCTAGTTCACTTGTTGTTTTTCACAGGAATGTTCTTTGGTTTTGAAATTTCATAATAAGAACTATAAACTAAAAAAAAGTTTTCTTAGGCATCTGTAGTGGGTCCTTCTGAAATTTGGTTTCCGGTGAACTTGTGGTTACAGCTGATGGGGAGAGAATAATGAGTGTACTAACGTTATCAAATTATTTGGTTATTATATAACCCTAATGCTCATATAAAAACCGTACCCCTAAATCGGCTTTCTTTTAGAGCGTAAGTGCGGTAGCGGGTAAAAAAATACATAAATAGGTGTACAATTAATTCTGGGGGTTCCATGAAAACTATTTTTAACTATTCTAATTACATTCTCTGCAATACAGGATGCCGTTTTAAACTTGAATCCATCTTAAAAATGAGTATAACTCGTTTATGTGATCTCTTTATTGTTTTATCTCAGCAATTTTATGTAAAATTAACTGACTTGTTAAATGGAGACAAGCAAAAGCGTGTGTATTTGTAATAATTCTACATTTCATCCGGTAAGGCAAGTCACGTGTAATTAAGGTCACTTAAACGTTTACAAAAAAATATCAACTTGATATTTCATGTTTAACATCCGCAATTTAAGCATAGAGTTGACTTTTTACTAATATCTAAATATTGCCTATGGTTAATTGTCAACTCATAGAAAATATAATATAAACAAAATTATTTACAGAAAATGTTGAGTTTATATTATAAATAGCGGACATATAATATAATACGAAACCAAACGTTTGAATACTTGATAAATATTTTTTATAAATACAATTATTTTTTTTTAAATTTTGTATAAATAAATAAAAATTGTAATTTGTATTTTAACAATTAATAACGTTTGCGATGAATGAAATCAGTATAATAGAAATTTTATATTACCTGAAAAGTAATGCCTTTCCTCCAAGACGTGGCAGCTACCACCTAATTTTTTTATGACGATTTTTATCTATAATAATTAAATGAAACATAAAGAGAGTAAAAGTGAATTCTTTGTTTTTTCTTAAAAGATCTATTAAAAAACTGAATGCGGAAACTGAAAGGACTTAACTTTCAATCTCTTGACTTATTAGAAAGCATAAATTTTAAATAACGACTATTATAATTTAAAAGCAGGATAATTTCTGATGATATGAATCAAAAATAAACACTATTGAGAAACAGGACTATTTGTACACATGACACTTTCTATAATACTGGTAATTGGAAATCGACAATATTTATGTCCTGAGAAAGATCATTAAACATAATTTCATCTTTTAAGATATTAATTTGAACTTCACAGAGTGTATATTATAGAAAATAGGAACAAAGCATACGGTAAATCGATGAATGCTAGAACTGATAGTGGTTGTACTGCACAATATATATAAATATATTCAGGTGTACATTGACGGTACGAAGTAGATACGGTGAAATTTTATTTACATATTAACCACATTTGAATTTATAACTTTAAAAAAATATTATGAATTAAAAAAGTTAAGAAGGAAAATCGTAAAGTTTTATGGAGGTTTTCAACACACAAAATGTATATTAAAAAATATTCTTATCGAGCGATTATGTATATTGGAAAAACAAGTTGCGATCCAACGGTATACTGCTGTTTTCAACAGGTTGTGCAGTCTTCATATGTACCAAAAATAAGTCCTGGAGAAACCTACTTTTATAACAGCAATGCAGGAGACAAGTAAATACCAATAATCTAAAATATGAAGTAAGTATTCCATTAATGATATTCAAAAGCAAGAAGATTCTTCAAGAAATTCAATAACAAAATTTTTTTCTCAATTTATATATACATCAAAATATACTATCTAAGTCGTAGGTAATTTTAAGTTCATGCTAAATTCATAAATATAAAGAAAAAGAATAAGTATTAAGAATAGAATAACGAAAATAATATAGCGAAGGAATTATATGTCAAATATTTTTATTTTCTATTTACAAAATTAATTAATTTCAATAATTTACAGAAGTAAAAAATATTGTTTTTAATCAGTTGACAACATTGTGAAAAAGAATGCTGATTTTTTTTTTATCAAAATGAAAATAGTTGCACTTTGTTATCAGAATAAAATGAAAACAAAAATGAGATGCAAGATAACCTTCAATTATACCAACACGTCATCATATCACTTAAGAATACTATCAGAAAACAAGCAAACACTGTTTAAGTTTTACAGATTTTCAAAAAAAATATTCTACACATATAAATTGACAGGTCTACATGGAAATTGTTATTTACAATAATACACATGAAAACTTTATGTGTAATAATTCATTTGTCGTCATTCGAGTATTATTGAAAATAATACATTTTATTCCAAGTCATTTACTGAGCACATAAATCATAAAACCATAAGTTATTAAAACATATTTGTAGTTAGTTTTTGGTTTTAAGGTGGTATAATACATTCAAATAAAAAAAATGGTGTGAGATTTATTTTTATTATAAAACAATGCCTGCCTGGATGATGTCGACCCAAAGCCCACTGTGTTTATAATCGAAGAGCAAGTGCCAGCCGAACGTGAACGCGACACACACCTGGGGGGCTAACTTTTTTATAATTGATAGCATCGGCTTAAGTCTGGTCCGAAGGTGCTTCATGCTCAAATAAATTACGAAAATAACGAGCCTTGTAAAAGTTAACATTATCGTTTTGAGTTGATGCCTTAAAGAAGATTGTTCTCTCACACACAGAGACAACAAATTACTTTGTTTTATATTTATTGCATTAATAATAAACGAATTATTACCGTAAACTGCGCCATAGATCTTGCTTGTTGCCTTATTAATGTAGTCGAGTAAAAGATATGATTAAACAATAAAAATCTTCGCCTAAATATGGATTTTTGATGAATTGGTTATGTTTTCTAAACTAAGATTAGACATCGTCACTGAAACTATAATATATAGTTACAAAGCAAAAATTACGATGATATACTATTAAATCTGTGCTTCACTAAAAGTCTGTGATAAAGTAATTGAAAATTGGGTTTGTCTTTCATATTTTTTCCATCATTTTTCTAATACAACCATATTGAAATACAGGCCTCAATTATAAAAAAAATGATTATTTTAAAACATATTTCACTTACTTCAGTAGTAAAGAATAAAAAATATTAAAAAAAAAAAGCTTTTTTGTAAAGAAACGCTGAGAACCTTTTCATAGTAAATGAAAAAAATAAACGCAGCATGTTTTGAAAGAAACATTTTCAAATTCAATTTCTATGTTCTAAAAAAAATTAACTGAATAATGCATCCATAAATTGGTAACGAAGAATGAAAGATTGCATTGCTTTGAATAATTTTGAAACTTTAAATGTGCATACGTTTTATAATCATTTTCAGTATTTTTTTACATAGTCTCGCATTGCAATACCAAATTATATACAACAATATATATTTCAATTTTACGACCTAATACAATTGTATATAGGTACAAGTGGAAAACAGTGTCGTGTAATAATACTCAATTTCAACGAAGTAACTCTGAAAATGAACAACAAAGTTGTGTGAACGCAGCAGTTTATAAATAAATCAAAAACAAGTAAAATGATTTCGCACAATAGTCTTCGTTCAGTGAGTGATTTCTCGCTCGTAAACAAAACAGCTCGCTCCTTAGGGCCATTCAAGAAAATGATGAAAGACCAGATCGTCAAAGTCGAAAACAATGGCTTGCGGCTGTCGCGCTTGGCGCGAATGCACAACGGCTAAAAAGAAAACCACTAAAACATCGGACACCTCTCACACTAAACACCGAGCCCTGAATAAAGCGAACGTAATCAAACAAAAATCTGCGCTCCAGACAAATTGAATAAATGCAAAATTGAATAAGAGGGAATAATAAAACAATGATGTGCGAAAAAGGAAATGGACCGAGGTATAAACTCCGAAATAAACCTGCCACGTCCGCAAACATTCATAGCGTATGAAAGAAAGGGGATAAATTACATGGAGCGTATTTCTGTAAGCTTCCACTGAAACTTACAGAAATACGATCCTTTAATAAAGCCCAAGCAAATATATTTGTTTTAAGTCCATTATCCCAAAAGAAAACGATGAGACATTGATTTGTATATAAGTAATATAGAACAGAAATAATAAATTCATGTAATATACAAAGAAATAATTAATATTAGATCTACCTGCAATATCTTGATTGATTGATATACAGTTATTTTGATTGAAAGCTTTTGAACAAAATTTTGTAATTGAAATATATAGTTGAATTTAAGTGAAGACGTTCACATGTAAATGATATGTTGACAATGTGATTTTAAAAAAATCATCAAATACAGTACTCGCGTGTAGTTCAATTACTACAATAATAACTTAAATCTTATCACTTTGTAATATATTATAATTAAATAAGAAATTATCAAATTTATTAGTATACAATTTTGGAACACTGAATTGAATAAAACAAAATATTGTATCGAAAACCAGCTTTACTGAAGCTATACCAAACGAATCTTATTCAAGGCGTACCTAGTTGAGCAATCTAGACTTGAAAATAAAACAAGATCCATTTTTCATTTGGAGGTGGTGCATCGGTCGCACTAAGACCAAACGGTTCCGTCACCGATACACGAGCCCCGGCTTCTGAGTAATTAATGATTAGCATCTATCTGTCGAAGGTTCACGGATAAGTAGACTTAGTCATTGCCGCTCAGCACGTTGGATAAGAAAATGTATTTAGCTATACGCACTATATAATATTTCGACGCAGTTATTGGACCGAAGAGGTTAAAATAAGACTAAAAACATATTTACTATATAACCAATTTCACAAAACGACACACAAATATAATTATAAATATGTACAATCCTATATCAAAAGAAGGTATATAATTTTTAGATTTTTAGTTGAATTAACTAAAGCTTTAGGAACATTAAAAAGTCATTGTATTGATTAAATTGGCATTAACTTGGTAAAACTCCATTATAACACGGTTAAAAAATAGCAATGTATTTAATTTCTACAATTCTTTTTTATAAGATATAGTTGATAGCTACAACATTTTGGCTAAAGCCATCGTCAGAACTATGTTAGTTAGTAGTGGCTCATGCTGTTCATAGTTCTGACGATGGCATGAGCCGAGATAGCTATCAACTATATCTTATAAAAAAATGTAAACTTTCAGTTGCTGGATATATTCTTAAAAAAATAATCAAATCTAAATTTACAAAATAGAACGTTTTTTTGGTTTACTAGGATTGTATGGTTGACAGATATTTCGGCATAATGCCACGGTCAAAATTATTAATAAAAGAGTTTTTCAATCCGTATACATTATACAAATTTTATTTTACATTTCATATTAAACAGGTCTATTTATTCGAATTAAATATTAATGATCATTCACGAAGAACATTTTCAAAATTTTCAATACGCTATAACAAGAGATTTTTACAAACAGTTGCAATCAAGAATGCTGTGTTTATTATTTGTGCTGAAGTATTTGACCGCATAAATTTGTATAATATTATTGTATTTAAATTATTCAAATTCGGAAATGGTTAAATCACTTGGCAAAGAAACTTGAAATGTTATAACTTTTTTCTTCAATTAATATTTCCACGTCTTGATATCAACAGCAGATACGATTGTTATTTTTTTCCGATACGTCCAAGAAGTAGTGCACACGGTTAAATTTGAACCGAGCTATCTATGTAATTAACAGTAAATTCCGTTTACGAAATATCATTTCCATCCGCACTGCGTTGTAAATTGAATTAAGGCAGACGTTGAATATGGCCATGATCTCGTATCTATCTCCAACTATACTAAAACACATTAATTATCCACATTTAAAATCAAGTTTATTAAAGTTCATTGGCATGGCATGGGCATTCGGCTAAACGAGACATGCACAACTTACTGGGAAATTGCTTCGAGTTTGTAACTGCTCACAAAAGATAAGATGACAATGGGCCATGAGCGCAAAACGGTAGCTACTATCGCTATAATGTTAATGTGCGCTGCAGATCGTTTTTAACATTCCTAAGATTAGTAATTCGAGCCATTATATGAATTTACAATACGTATATATATGTCACCCAAAATCAGAGATTACTTTGTTCAGCGTGAAATCTAGGCTATAACGTCTTGACAACGCGAATAACAAATATCAGATGGTAATAATATCAAAGACATTAGAATAAAATAAAAAGACGCCAAAAGTTTGGGGTCTCCAAAGTTTATGCTTATAGATTCCGTGTGAAAGCTTGCGTTCTGGAAATATAGGAAATCTAAACCAAATTTACTAATATTATTGTAATTACATTAAAAAAAACGATTTGCGTATTTGAATTGTTATGGTGACTGCTTGTGATTTGAGTAATCAAAAAATGAGTAAATGGTAAAGCAAAATAAACTTTCAATAGAATTATAGTTAATCTAAAAAAATGGCTAAAATTCATATAAATCGACTAAATTTAACATATTTATTGCAGAAATATCGACTGAGGATTTATGGTGTTTAATAAAAAAATGTACGGTTTCATATTTTTTGATTACGAATGACGCATTTTTGTATTATACAGTCAGTTCTCGACTTACGACCACCTCGACTTACGACCATTCGGACTTACGACGAAGCCCAAAAAAAAAAAAAATAATGTGTGCGCCTTAATGAAATTGATGCGTTCACCTTATTTGAGATGTTGCGATCGATTGCCAGAACGAACATATATTCATCAAGAAGCTAAATGCATGCCCGGATTTAAAGCATACAAATAACGTTTAACCCTTTATCAATGAGTTGTTGTTAACGGAGGTCATCCTCCACACTTAGTTGAATCCCATCCAAACATAAAAGTTATTTATTTACCCCCCAATACAACAAACATTTAACAGCCAATTGATCAAGGGGGTATTGCCAACTTTAAATTGCACTATTTAAGAATATCATTTGCCCAAGCAATAGAAGAATACCAGACATTGAGAAAATTTTGGAAAAACTATAACATCTTTCAAGCAATTAAAAATATCTCAGAAGGATGGTCAAATGTAACGAAATCATGTATGAATGGCATATGGAACAAACTATTAAAACGTAATGATAATATGAATTTTAATAGAGAAAATTAAGTAGGAGAAGTAACGAATATTATTGTACAATTTGCTCAAAAACTTAATCTGGAAGTCGGCAGTGAAGATATAATTCAACTACTAAAAAATGATGATGAAGAGCTCATAAATAAAGATTTGATTGAGATCGAGAAGGAACGTGCTACAGAAAAAAATCAAATGAACCAAAAGAACTAGATGAACAAAATGAACTACCTAAATAAATTGTGCTTAAAGACATGGCTGCAACTTTTAGCCAAATCAACTATGGAATTCAACAATTTGAAAATATGGACCCAAACACTGATAGATTTTCGAAAGTACATTTCCTGATTCAGCAAGCATTCGCCTGTTATAATGAAATTTATATAAAAAAGAAAAGGAAATTTTCACAAGCAAATCTGGATATGTTTGTGAGAAAAACTAACTCCACTACTACAGACACTGAGATACCTATGGATATTAATTAGCACAGATGATGAAAATACCACAGAATAACTTTGTAAATATATAATATTTATTATTATTCTATTATAAATAAATGTATATTACCTATATTACATATTCTTAAATAAATACCGATAACGTATCACGTACTTTTCATTATTTTTTTGTATGAAATTCGACTTACGACCATTTCGACCTACGACCTAGGTGGTGGAACGGAACCCCGTCGTAAGTCGAGAACTGACTGAATTTCGTCATCTTTAGTCTTAACAATCTCGACAGACGAATCACATATCGTTCGCGACAAAATTAATAGAAATAATATTAATTCAAAATATTCATAATTGAAATTATGCTTATTTCCTACAGTTTGTATGACACCCAATAAATATTAATATTATAATTTCTTCCTATTCATAATATTGAGTTGTAAAGAACAATGATAGTAAAACACGTTTATTTAACCGAATTCAGCAATAAACTGAAAATAAGCAACATCAGCATTAAACTGATTAAAAAATAAACGTAGTAAATATTTGGAAAGTTTATCGTAGGATTTTGACATGCACATAAAATTATTGTATGAGATGATAGCATATAAAATTTTCTCATATATGGTTGTTATACCTTCATATATGAAGTGGAAAAAAGGACTATCAAATTCCATTGAACATCTTTAGTTCTACTGATTGTGCAGTAAATTCTTTGTTAAACTATTATTTCTTCTAATTATATATTTATTCGCTTATAGAGTAATAATAACATTTATGGATTTATTATTTTAGTATATTAAAATATTGCTGTTAATACTCGGTAATAATGCGCTTTTGTCTATAATAGTTTGCGAGATGAGGAGGAATTTGTAATTTGAATTATATGAAAATGTTTTGTGTGTAGAGTTTTCAGTTTTATTAAAAATATGGATAAAAACCTATACTATTGTTGTATAGGATTTGGCGGTTTATATAAAATTCTTTTTCAATATTCGCAATGACCACCAATATTATGAAGTAAATGTTTGAATTATAAATAAGGTCATGCAATAATTCATGATCAAAGAAGAGCGTACCCACGAGCGATGTAAGTTATGATGTAACTTTTTCGAAAAATATTTCATCATTAGGTAACAAGCTTACCACTTAACTTAATTGATGTGCTAATTTACACATATGACTAGTGATTTTTTTTAAATTTACACGAATATACATAAATATAAGTTAATTATTTCAAAAAATTTCATTTGAAAAGTTGCCCGAATTTCTAGAAACTACGGTAAGCACACCAGACAATGCATTTACAAGATTCTCCAATTTGTCTCAAGTAACAAAAGAGATTGAATCCCTTAAAATTAGATAATTTCATTTTGGCATTGCACGAGGATTAAATACATGTAGGAAAAATAGTTAATTTGAACATTCTTTTAAGGAAAGTTTGATAAAACTATGCACTGTAATATTATTGAGTTTAAGAATTTTTCTGAACCATGAACAACGTGTCAGTAAATCTTTTTATAAAAACCAGACATGTACTGACGGAGGTGGAGTTGCGGTGTTTTGGCCAGGGTCTGTGTGGTGTTTTTGGTCAAAGCGTCTGGAAAAACGACGAACTCTGACTAATTTTTTGATGAGACGATTTTGACGAATATCTCATTGAACAATTTGCTTGGATCAGTTGATTTACCTTTAATTTAATGCACATAAATTGGGAAAGTATAAAAAACGTGATAAATAAACTTTTTTTAGTCGGAGTCGTATTGTTGGTCAATTTTGGAGTCGGAGTCATGTTTTTAATCAATGTCACAGTCTGAGTCGTGTTTTTTTTTTAACAACCTTACAGCCCTGATAAAAACTACGGGTCTATCAAGTTTACAAAGAGTAAACGATTCTCAACTTGTTTATTATATTATATATACAACTATTGTATATATATTGAAAAAGCTATCGTTAAATAACCGTACACATTAAGTCAAGTAACCTGACATCGTTGAATGTTAAAATTATATAGTCAGTGAATCTTGTTAAACTGTGCCTTTTTTTTTCCATTTCATTGCAATTTCCATAGCAATTAGCAATGTCATGCGAGAGAGCAATGTCGATTCAATTAACTATATAACTGTGAACGTCAAGTGTTTCGCAAGCGATCAACACAAAAAACACACTCGCTATTCGGATAGCCTCTAAAAAATATGTATATATGATAATATTTAATGAGAAGTTGTTTTATACGTGAAATGGTGTGAAGCGGAACCCTTCCGGTGATGTGGAATAATTGCTGATTATAAACACTTGTAAGTGGATATGCCATGACAGTAATACAAGTGATAGTTATAACTTTCCTACTATTTTTAAAAAACTCAACGCACGCATGCAAATGTATATCAAATATCAATGTAATGAAATATTTTCTGTCCACAATAATACCTTCCAATATAATATAAACGCTAACCATAAGACTAGCTTAGGTTTTAAGAGACATCATTTTTTTTCTTTTCTGGCACTTAAGTCCCCTGTAAGCCCTGGCTGAAACAATCGGTTTCATCTACATTCTTCGCACCTTTGTTTTCCTTTGTCAATCCAGCAGACCTTTAAGTTTTTTAAAACCCAATAAATCCAGGATGCCGTCTATGACTAAAAAATATAATATTTTTTGAAAACATTTGTGACCAGCCTAACGTATGCATTGAGTGTTAACAAATATTTCTATCACACCATAGATCATAGGTTCCCAACCTTTTTCGAGTGGCGACCCCTTTTCATAAAATTCGTGTGATGCGAGACCTCCTATACAATCCAAAAGCATACAAAAAACATATTTTTTTAGTTGACCGCATAGCCGACCCCCAGGTTGGGAACCTATGCCATAGAGGTTATATGATTATACTAAAATATGCATGACATCATATCCGGTAATTATATTACAAAATGAAATGATAAATATCAAATAGATAATGAGTCATATATTAGGTTTAATTGACAAAAATTTCAAACATTAACCATAAGTAATACTAAAATAATGGGTAAGTATTCAAGTACTGAATCAATATTGATACAATAGCTTTAAATTTGTGTAAAATACTAGAATTTTTCATAATTATATTATATTACTGATAGCAAAAACTATCGTTAATCATCAAAGTAGATTTTACCATTCTACTAAAGTGATTTTATAGCGGTAGGAAAATAATAAATAATGAGTAGTTATCATCAGTTGATAATGCTCGCGATGAGCGAAACGGGTCTATATCATAAAATATATAATACTGATAGTGCTAAAAAAATTGCTTTATTATTTCAGATTATCTTTGCTCTTAAGATAATTATGTCGATCGTTTGATTTCGAAGTTTTTATATTTGGTAACCATCCAGTGAACGGTATAAAATAACGAAACTGATAATAAAATATGATCTGTATTACAAATGTGAGAAGTCATATAGTATATGATAAATATTTCATTGAAATTACTAACGATATATTACATTATTATATCGTCAATCTGTTTTCTAAGAGATGTGTAAAGAAAATATTAAACATAATCCATTTTTTAATTATTTCACCGAGTCAAATGTAAGTTACGGTATCGCCTTTTTGTATTGTTCGCATACACACAGAGGCCATATCTTAATAAATATCTCATAGAATTTCAAAGATGAAATTGAAAAAACTAGCTTTTAAATATATCATTTACCGTTGTCAAAAAATATTATAATCAACGCGCCTAGCATTCAGTGCATTGAAATACTTCTTAATGTGTAGCATACATTTGACGCTTTGCATAGCACAGTCATCTTCTGGCACAATGGGAAAATATAATATGTAGATGCGATCTGTCTTTGTACAATCCCACAATATATTAACAAACGTGATACGGCGTTTGAAAGAGAAACTGTAGCCACAAGTTTCGAAATCAAATGAAAATTTAAATGCCAACCGGAAGTTTTTATTTTAGCCTTTTAAGTGTTTTTCTTTAGCTGGGTCCATCCATCAAAATATTTTTCAGTTAATTTCCATAAAATATCCTATTGTATAACATGAATTTGAATGGCACTTATATGTATATACAAGACGTTATGGGATATATAAAGTTTTCAACATAACTCAACATTTAGTCGCATACAACTACATAATAAAATGCTTTTCATTTATTTTCACAATTGGTTTAATTTATGACATAATTTTTGTAGAGACCGAAATAAACTCTTTTGTTTCGACGAGATTATTATAACGGTGACAAAATGCTTTCCCAATAGAAGGCACTGCTAGACAAAAACCGATTTCCAAAGAATCAAATTAGGATTAAATAGCATTTTTGTTGTTGTTGCGAAGTGATAATTTCACTATAAATCGATTCGTTAAGACTTTATAAACGTCGAAAAAAATGAAGAGAAAAAACACCTATCAAATAATATATAAAAAATAATGAAAATAATTGATTAACGACATGTGAAACAAAAAAAAACGTTTTGAAAAATAATCACAGTGTATCTATAAATAAATCATTGTATTTAAAAAAATGTTCTTATCATATCTCATGTTATTTAAAACACGCAACATATATGAATGTCAGCACAGAAGGTAAGATAGCATGACCGATGCTTCTAAGTAAACCCAAAGAACAATTTCAAGACCGAGAGATCAAGTTATTTAATTAAAAAAAAAGTGTTTGATTATCATATATAATGAAATAGACAAATATGATCCCTAAAGCATAATTTTTAATTATCTAAAAGGTATCATTATTGTTAACAAAATAACAATTGATCCAAATTCATTGAATAATACACTCTCGCAATAAATTATACGTATATAAAATCGGATTCATGTTGGAATAATTGGATTCAAATTCATAAATTCGAACAAAGTAGACCTTTCGATAACATCGGTTTTTACAATTACTTAGAATAATAACTGACGCGTATGTCGGCAGAGAGAATGAAAATATATAGGCATATCAATGTATACAACATCTTAACACGACATATATCTACGTTTAAGCCAAGATTTTTTTAAAGAAAATTTTAAATAAAAAAAAAAGTTGACACATTTAAAATCGGCGTCACGTTTTTTTGAAGACTAGATACACAGCCATGATGAATTATTTCACATATTATATTCATTAGTTCCACAGGTAGCCAGTGTACCCACCCACCTGTGACACTCGTTCAAGTACCTCGTCAATCAACACTTTAACAAGAACGACTACATAAATATTTTTTTTAAGTGTCAGACAAATTACCCCGAATAAATAAACATTTTTACATTTACACCAGATTCAGTATACTGAATCGTCTAAAAAATAAATTATGTAAAAACTGATTTGTGCTGCAGTGATAATATCATAATTCGACATTTTATTTTGTTGCACAAATATAATAGTATAATGTGTTTTTCAGTATGTGTATTGTTCCACGGACTAATTATATGTATAAGGGAAAGGTAGAGCTCATCTAAATATATTATATCTAATTTAAAACATCATCACTTCAGATGTTTCACGCACTTGCTTTTTATCAAACACCATTTAATTTAATCAATGTCCAAAGACGTTGCGAAGCAAACTTCAAATGCATTATATGAGTATATTATACACTTTATTTACTCAATTTTTTGGAATGCAGAAAATCAATCCTTCTAAATTAACGAATAAATTGATGGTAGTACCCTTTGTGTGATTTTGAATGACTGACGTAAAACATATATTTACCACCAAGTTTACAAGGATAAGCGGTCTAATGGAAAACTGTGTTGAATTATGCAGCTCTTCCCTTTATTCGTACATTTAAAAACAATGCCATGTGATGTGTTCAACACCGAGCGTCATAGCAATAGATTTACATACTTAAATTTAGGTTACCAACAAAGTGTGGAAACTATATTTGATTATTAGTTGTCCTTTGCCTAGTATAAAAAAGTACAGTAAGGAATTTCCACGCTGGGTTGAAAGTTAGATGTATCAACATTTCTTATGACGTCATATTAATAGGTGCCTTCCAAGATGTAAGCTCATATACTATCGCATCAAGTAATTAGTTTGCAATACAGTTTGTTGATAAACATAAATAATGCATATGAGATATCCTCCATTGAAGCTGTGCTGATAATCGCCAAAGTGCTTCCGTTCTTTTTCGTGTACAGTTTGGCGACTTAATGACTTAATGCTGAAAGTAGCAGCTGGTAAGATTAAGCAATCTAGTGTCCCCATGATCGCCTCGATTTTGTGAAATAGCAGGGCTACAACCAAGGTCCTAGCGATGAACGCTATTTTGCGGGCCTGGCACGGACTGTGGGACTTCCGCCAGGGCTCTCACCCTCAAAATACTAAGCGTCAAAACATTTCTATCAAGAATTCTTAACAGTTTTATGGAGACCGGAAATTAGGTCGTGCGAGAATGATCACCGGACCGCGAACGCGAGTCATTTGACTTGACTTGTCGCCGAAATTTTTAATAGAAAACCTTTCGGATACATTTTGAAATACAATGATGACTGGGCTCTTATCACGTATGCGTACATGACAATGGTTTCAGGACAGCGGTTCTTAAATGTCAAAAACCATATTCTCCGCATTACTGGATTTGACTACAAAATTTTAGCATTTGTAGACTGATGTTTTAATTCAGATGAATGGTTTTGCTATAGATTATGTTTGGTGGGTATGAAATCATGCCAAAGAGTTCATGTATTTAATCTGACTGTTTTAGACTACATGTGGTAAAGATAACATAATTAGCAGTATTCTTAACGTACTGCAAATGGAGGTCGCAATAATCAAATAGAGGTCAAAACTCGATCACGTAATTAAAAGCGATGGCAAATTAAATGAATAAATATTATAAATGATACAACATGGTATTAATCGTAATATTGTAGCGTTCACCAATAAAAAATACTCAATTTCAATAATGACAGGCGTCAACTTCGACACCTCGTTTTGTAGAAAAAAATATTTCAAAATAAAGATTAATAAAAACACAATAAAATATGAAAATATACGTGATATGAGTGACTTCCTATTATGTATTATTTGTATTTTGATAAATCGATGTATCTACAGGTATAAAACATTAAAAAAAAGTAGTACTATAATCAACAGTAAATTGTTTTTTTTTATTATTTAATTATTCTTGAGTTACTAGTCAATTCTTACCTTCAATGTCACTCATTTTTTGGTGACAAAATGTAGAGGAAAATTATTATTGGCCAAAAAAGAAAACCTTTACATATTGCAAATTGTAATTGTATACCATACAATTTGCAATATGTAAAGGTTTTCTTCTCTACGGGTCTTAATTTTGTAACTAAGTTAATTTTGGTAAGCATTGAATACATTGCAGATGGTTTAAAGATGACATTTTTCACTGTCGAATTATTATGCGACCATCATTACGGTGATGACATATATTTTTATAAAACTAAATGACAATTCTCTGTACTAACTCCACAAGAATTATCAGCGGATGACAATACTTGCGATAAATAAACCAGTTCTGATTAGTATAAAATTATCCAATTTGTAAAAAGAAGTTTTATTTTTTTATTAATAATATACAACGCGACAGTATTGGAATAGTTCAAAACAGTAAACATATTATTCTTATCATTTAATTTAGGCATGTTTATAGGAGAACAAATTAACGAATTTCTAATATCGTAAGGTAGATTGGTGAGGTATGTTAAGCCATTATGAAAATTTTGAATAATATTGTCAATATACGAAAATATAATAAACATTGAAATAATATGTAGATAGAAGTGATTAAAATTATTGAATTGAATTATCATTATGAAATTGTTTTTCAAAAACAAACAAGTTTTGGGTAAAAAAAAATCATTCAATATTTAACTATCTTATTTGAATCACTATTTATTGCTCTATAACGAGTTTTATCTTTGTATGACTAACAGACTTGCATATTATGATGATAATAGTATATTTTACTCAAAAACTCATTTATATGGGGACATCATTAGAACATTTTTTAAGTTCGCATTGTATGAATAAAAAATATACAGGATACTCGCAACAATACAAGTAGATTATTATTTAGACTAAAAATGTTATGGTATATTAATCACTTCATACAATTCTTTTTTACGTAAACGGTTGGTTGTCCACCTTCTAAGATTGGAGGTTACCTGTCATATATTTAAATCTATACATTTATCTCTTCACTATCGACTTGTGAATCATTTTATTAGTTTTTTTCGAGTGTAATACCTATGCAAATATAACACCAGCGGTGGGCTTGAATTGAATTTGATTTTATACGGAATTTATAAAATTTAATATTGGTCCAAAATTATTGCCAGTTCAATAAAATAAATAATATATTATACGGTTAAAATTCTTATCTCTACGCTACAAATAGTTTCTTAAGTGGATAAATAAACTGATATTTTACGATACATAAAATAAGCGATGGAAATATATTTAAATTTATAATTATTTTATGTATCTTTAATATTATTATAAATATCAGCAGCGACATTGCATAACTTCTTAAAATATTATAAATATTATTCAGAAATATAATAATGCCTGAAATATCTATGGAATTAATTTATTCTTAACTATATTTTAATTAGGCAAGATTAACATCTATTTTAGTTTTTATACAATCACTAGCCAATATGATAAAAAACTTTTGATTGCAAATATTTTTATCTCGAATATTTTAATTAGTTGCCATTAAGATGACTGTAGACAAGTCGATTGACTGACAACCACTCCAACATTCCCTCGCTAATGTTAGCTTGTCAATTGCACAAAAAGAATGATGTGGGTACGTTTCGATATTCATTGTTATCATCAATCAACAAAAAAGTTAAACTAAAATAGTGAAATATTGTATTTATCCCTTGATCTTATCATTTGTTTTCTCACACGCATGCTATGTCCCAATGCAAAGCATTAACAGAGATCATCATTCTTTATACAGATTGAAGTTTAAAAAGTATTGTGTACGCAGGATATAGTGTATACAGGTTATCCTCCACTTGCGACCGAGATACGTTCCTGGATTTTGGTCGTAAACCGGATTGGTCGTAAGTCGAATTTCATACAAAATATGTATTACTTACATAAGGTTTTTTTCTAAATCTATTGCATCTCTCTTTTTTTTGTCACATCTACTCCGTTTGCCAGTCATTACGGGCACGGATTATTGATTATTCACTTCAGAAATTAAATGAGTATATGTATTATTTATAACTCATTATATTAATGTATATCTATGACTAAGTCCGAAAACACTGTGTTAACTGAATTATGTATATAAAATTTAAAAACAACGAAGGGAAGAAGTGAGAAACAAATGATATTCCTTGCGCACATCCGCGTTCTACTGACCGGCAGGAAGTATTTATGGCATCATCTTTGTTTACGCATGAATCAGGGTTGACAAAGGCGCACCGTAATGCTATTTTTTTGGTCGTAAGTCGAACCGTCGTAAGTCGAGGACTACCTGTAACGTATAAAAAACCATACATTGTTATCATTCGAAACTAAATAAGTTCAAATTTAATGGAGGCAATATTTCATATGTTGTGAAATATGAAAATAAATCTCATGGAAAAATATATAGTATCGTATTACTGTATATTCTTAATGGAATAGTAAAAAAAATAATCACTTTTAACTGTCACTTGGTGATGGAAAGGCATGATATTTTAAACAATAAAAACACATTTTTTAGTAATTATGTCCACCAGGACCAGTTTTGCTCATCGCGAGCAATATTTAAGTTGATAATGCTCGCGGTGAGCGAAACTAGTATCGATCATAAAATATACTGTGCAAATAAATAAGAAGCAAAAAAATGTGTTTTTGTATTATTTAAAAAAAATAAACTTATTCTCAGTATGTTACAGCCAAATTTAACTAAAATAAATTGATCGTCAAACATCTTTCTTATTGAAATATTTAAAAATAAATGTATTCTACCGATGAGCTGTACTAATGTAAAAATACTTTCTTATTTTAATTGGATATAAGAAATTTAATAGAATATCCTTTATTCGATGAATACTTGATAAAAATGTAAATAACGTCACAATAATCAAGAATAATAATATAACGATTATTTCTCTATTCAGGTAACGGGTAAAATATATTTACTAAAAGAAAACCTATACTTCTTATGTATTAACTAATATTTTATAACAAATTCATCGCCTATTAGTTTTAATTATTAAATAAATCATTGACAATCACTTTATCAGATAATTAGAATCAAATAAAATAACATTTTCATGGCAACCGGTCTCGTTTAATTCGATTCTGTCACTGAGAAGGCAGCGACACGACTTTGCATCGATTTGGACGAGCTGATATCATATCAACCTTTTTGACGATAACTACAGAGGTAAATGGATTTCACTACAATATACGAACGTTAAGGAGACTTAAAGATCACACATCCAAGATTCCTTATTTACGCATTGTGACATATATTAAAAATTACACTTTTAAAACATTTTTTTTCACAATTTGAGTAATTTAAAGCTATTTTTTGATATTTTAATTATGCTTTAGAAATGCAACCATCGAATCGAAGATTAAAAGAAAATAAAGACAATATAAATTAATTTAAAAAAGTACAGAACCTAATATTCAAATCGCTTATTAAATTCTGTGTGTTGTAAATATGAAGCAGTGTATGATTTCAATATTTAACAAACAAAAAATACATATCTCAAAGAAATTTTTAAGCTTTAAAATATTTCATTTATCACATGTGCTAACTGTCACGTCTTGATGTGAAGTTATGATATTTAAATAATAAAACTCATTTTTTAAGTACCAGTTTCGCTCATCGCAAGCGTCATCAATATTATCAACAGGTCCTAATCATAAAACATAGTGTGGAAATAAGTACAAAAAATGTGTTTTTATAATTTAAACTACTCCACCTTTTTCAGGAATATATTGACGGCATAATGAGGAAAAGTCGATCGAGGTAAATCAATTTTAAATCAGATGTGCATTTTCAAATTTTTGTACACTGAATTAATAAGGTTTTTTCTATACTTATGTGGTATTCAATGAAATTATAGAAAAAATTGAGTGAACAAACTGAAAATGCAATCAAAACTATTTTTAATTTTCCAAAATAACACAATTTATAATTGAATTTTCAGTTATCGCCTAAGGTTCGGCACTACTGTTTCAAAGTAATCAAATTTAGCGGGTCATTTGTGTTGTTCTTTTTGCCATTTCAAAGGACCAAACGAGCCGAATCTGAGAACCGTATGAAAGATTTTGCATTCAACAAGAACCAATTCTCCAACTTACTTAATGCGCCAATAAAAATTCAGAACTGCGCTTTTCAGTTAATTAACTTTGCGAAGATAGCCGCATAATTGAATGACTAAGATTACGCCGTACTAATTTACGCCATAGTAATTCACGAAATGCATTTAGATGAAATGCGATGTAAATTCCGAATCGATTGAAAGTATTATTTTACAAACCGAATTTCCGAGTGTGTTAAAACCTTAGTATTAAAACGACATTACAACTTACAACTAAAGCCTAAAATCATCGAAAAAACTTTTGGCGTAAAATGACGAAAATCACTAAATTTCTTATCATATACCCACTGATTTTGATTGATACAAATGATTTACATAACATATCGACAGCCAGATTGATTTGAATACTATCGAACCGTTCTTAAAATATCAATAAACCTACGATATACACAGTTCACAAACGATGAAAAATAGTTACTTAAAAAGAAACACGTGTCATAATTAGATACAAAATACGCGGAATAATCAAAGATATTTTCATATTAAAATGAACGTCCACTAAGTTACCGCTGAATCCATCGAAAGCAATTAAAATGAAACGATTTTGTAATGCTTGCTGTTTTCAAAAAACAAATTGTTTTCGTGTTTCATACTGTGTCTTGTAAAAAATATAATTAGTAAATCGTATTAATTTATATATTCACATTACAAACAATTTAGTTTAAATTCATTTTAATTTATCTATACCGAACTTCGTGCGATACATAAGAGAGCATTAATATGGATGATATCACATTAAAAAGAACCGATATATAAAATCAACCATTTGTTTAGATCATTGAAGAAAAAGATACAACGACGTTCTTCTTTCGACGGTGTCACTCGTAGAAGTTGTCACGTCCACATTAAAAAAAAATACAAAATAAGACGGGACAGCGGTAAACAATATCTCAAATAGTGGATAAAAAAAATCCTAATAATCATCGATCTTAACCGTATTGTAATTGCAATATACTTAAATGAATTACACGTACAATAATATTACGGGTATTATATCAATTATCAACTTAAGTATTATAAAATTAAAATCTTTATGCTCCGTACAGTGGTTAATTTACAAAGTAAGTTGTCTTTTTAATGACTAGCCTCCAAAAATTTCCGCATAAACTAAGATTATCATAAGCACAGACAAAACATGATTAAGTATTTGTTTGGCAAACATATCATTCATCTGGGATAAGTGCCAACGAATTTTAGAAAACACGTCTAGCTGCATGTAACGCAAGTTTTATTTCTGAAGAATCTTGATTAATAGTATGTATGTTTTAATTCCATGCTTATAAACATTGAAAAATTAGGTATGTTAATATGTTCATGATAATTTTAAAATGTACGCGGCGGCTTTATTTTGTTATTTAGTAGACGTTTAAATTCTTCATAATTGATTGTTTTTGTTAGTAGTATCAAAAAATATATTATTGATAATCTCTTGTATATTTTGAAATAAGCAGTAAAAAAATACTTAGTTCATATGCAGTACTATCTATGTCTTCTATTTTTGTACAGAACAGTCCTAAGTGCCATCTTTAGGTGCTCTGTGACACGCAAATAAAAGGCAAGACATTTTATATAAATAAACTTTTTTTTTTAATGATCTTTGTTACGTAAAAATACGAAATGATGTATAAAATGTTGCTGCAGAAAAAACGTTTGGCAAATAAACATATGTTTTTGAAATTCCTAAAGTAGATCATTTCATGTTTGAAGATTGCAATAAAGATAACTTGATATTATGTTGAGTATAACGTATGTAAGACAGCTTTTGACAAACACTTGGCAATATTTGGCATCAAACAAACTACAAGTAATTCGAGAAACCAGGAGCGTGTTCTAAACCAAGGATATTTTACTGCGACATTCCATTTATCAAATACACCACTAATCTTGACATGTAAGCACTAATGCAGGTGTAAATAAGAAAACTACATTTTTTATCAAGTGTTTTTAGTAATATGTATCTCTAAAATAGTAGTGTAGTAAATTTTGTATGCTAAAAATGTATCAAAGACAATGGATCATTCTGAATCAAAAAATGTATATTTCAAGCATTTTATAGTTGTAGCAACTGTGCGAATCGGCAATAAAAACGTTTACCTTGAGATATTTCTTTGTTCTCTTATCGATAAATTTTGAGAATATTTTGGTACAAGAATAGGACAAAATGATAATTTTAATTCTCAAGTTACAATATTTACGTATAAAAACGATTAAAGTAATTAAACGAAGATTTCAATAAAAATAAAAACACCGTTTCCGGACATTACGCTGCGGCGACTGTTTTCGGCTATAAAAGGCGGTAAATGTCGCTGGCAGCCGAGGCATTTGATCTGCGCGACATTATTACCAAATATCGTGGGAAATAGTATAAAAAATAATCGTAAAGCATAAACGTTTTCTCTGTTTGTGCAATCGGAGAATAAGTAAATTATTGTGAACACACCACAAAGACCGCACGGCGTCGCCTAATGATACAAAATGGCGAAAATATTAAAACAGGAAGAGGAACTTCACAGAAGAAATAAAAACGGAGCAAGAAAGAGATTACAAAGCGTTTTGGAGTGACAAATTGCCACATTAAACAACGATAAAATTTTAGTAACAATGTCACAGCGACCGTTAGATTAATACACGAAATCATGAGAATAAGAAATAAATAAACAAAAAATAATCGGTACCCACTGACAATTTCACAAATAAATTTAATGCCTTTAATGTGTTCTCGTTTACATTAAATATATTCTCGTCAGAAATTATTGTTTTAAAGTACAATGAAACTTTTTATATCATTTACAAAAGCATTATCATTACGCTGTAAGTATACCATTACTAGATAGTATAATTTTGATTTAATATAAATGGCATACATCTAAATTACTAACATTTCAACTTACTTTACTGAGAGTATCCCAATTTCTTGCGTGGGTAAGAATATAACATGTTAATGAGCGCACATAATTACTGACAAAAAAATCTGGAAAATTTATTTTGTAATGCTGTTTCTTATGATCCACGAGATGACTTAAAAGTAGTTTGTCAAAATTAATCTGCACGCAACGATTGTGTTTTCTATTTCACTCGCAATGCTAGTCGGCTGTGCCAATTTGTCGGTATATTTTTAGTCCATTACTAAATTTCTATCTCATTCAAAAACGTATTTTACATCATGCTAAAATTAACTGTCAGACGAGAAACAAGTCATTAATTAACATTCAAGACAAACGATTGCAATTAAATAAAAAATTAGGTATGTAGGGGACATTTTTTTTAATATAGAGAAAATCAAGACAAAATATGATGGTCTATATCGTGGTTAATTTAGATGCAAAGATTATTAACAATAAAATCTTTAATTTTAAATACACCAGGCACACAAAAAAAAAACAAAAAGTTTTAATTTTATATTAATACTGCAGGTACTTAAGACTAAATTTTATATTATGTGATATCTGTTATTTAAACCATTTAGAATCATCCCGATCAATACCGACGGTAATGCGCTATTGTAAAGAGATTTAGTTTTGATTTAGGAAGTATTTTGGAAGTGCAAAAGTTTACAGTATTCTGTGACAGTTAACGATAAACAGATATATTCAGTAGCAGACTATTCTCATAGGAGACCACAGGCGCCGTCAGGAGGCTCTATTTATCAAATACAAATAATCATCAAAAAATTTAACACATTATGTTAATTTTTATTAATTCTACAAAATTAAGTGATGCGATATTATTAAGATTATATGTAAAATAAAAAAATATATTAAACACGTGATTTTAAATATGTGGGTTATACGAGCTAGGTGCCTCACATATTTGTGAGGCACCTAACTCGCGCATGTTGGGTTATACGCCACTGCATATATTTATTATATTTAGGAGGATAACCTACTTAATGCCCCTAACTAATATTAATTTATCAGAAATATTTTAACCACGATAGAAAGTTCACTAAATTACAATCAATTATTGCTTGTAAAATAAACATGTCCCTTCTTTCAGTTCAATAATAAATTTTCTACAGCCAATTTTAATACGATAAATAAAAATAAATATGACATATGACGATTATTCAGTGATACTCAACTTAGCTGATATATAATATTCACAAAAATCAACAGTTGTGACGAAAGCGTGGTAAGCACTAAAGTAGCAAATAAATATTAATTTCGAATCACAATGTAAATTTAATCAATAAAATATGTATAAATTATAAAAATATAAATTATTCATAATGTTAATTTATTAATAATTGATAGTTAATTACACACTATGGTTTTCATTCATTTCATTAGTAACGATATTGAACAAAAACGTTATAGGGGTCGATATTCGAAGTTTGTGCCTAACTAGTTAGTAAGTGAGTGAATGTATAATAATTCTATGATTAACTTTCCCTCCCACTAACCGCGGTTGCGGCTGTGAACTCTCATCGGCTTGTTCAGCGATAAATTCCCTATACGACAAGGCGCACCTGCCCCTTTCCTTGGAAGTGGTCAAGTCTCTTACCACTCGACACAATTTATTTCATTTAATTATAAGCGATCATACTAACTAGACCAAAACACCGTTACTTAAAAAGTTTTTTCACTAACAAAGCGAAGGTATATTTTACTAAAGCTATAAATCGAAACTCAAAAAACGACAACTTGGTGACTAAATGGCGATCGAAAATGTGGATTTTTTTGAACAGTTAGAGTTACACATATATTAAAATTTTAAACAATAAAAAAAACATTTTTAGTACTTATTTCCACAATGTATTTTTTGGTCAGGACCGATTTCGCTCAATAATGCTCGCGACGAGCTAAACCGGTCCTGATCAAAATATATATTATAGTAATAAGTACTAAAAAATGTGTTTTTATCAATTAAAATATCACGCCTTTCCATCAAGAAGTGACACCTTGAAAGTGATATGCTAACATTTATGATTTTGTGTATTGACAACACATATTTTCACATTTTTATTTTGAATCGTTACAACTTTGTACGATTCCACATGTTTTGTCACTAACGACCCGGGTTTCACCTTTTGGTATTTTCTGTTGCATCCGTGTGATAGAATGCCTGAAGATGCCGAAGGGCGAAATCCGGGTCGTTATTGACAAAACATGTAGAATCGTACAAAGTTGTAGCGATTTAAATTTGATATTGAAATTCCGTCAAGCACCTTCAGTCGATATCATAAATTACACATTTTAATATTTAAAATTTTTTAGATCTTCATATATCAGAAGGTGTCGGCATCATAGATTTTTTTGTGGTTTCAAAATGTCGAAATTCATGCCAAAAATGCATTGGAAATTTTTATTTAGAATTTTGATTTTGAAGATATATGCAGCTGAAAGTATACCTTAGGAAGCTAAAAGTAAACATCTATCATCTCAAAATACTTATGAACGTTTGTTCAAACATTATAGATGAGTAATTGCCATTATTTTAGGCATATAAGGCAGACGAAAAACTTTCGAAAATATGTAAATATATAGTTTTTTTTTTATAGACGATATTCAATACATTTTTACAGGAGCACTTCCAATATGCCTAAATTCTTAAATCATCTCATTATATTAACTTTCTTCTGAGACGATGACGATAAATTAATAATTTTATTTTAAATTGATTAATTAATAAAAATCAGTAATGAGACATCCGCTCTTTGGCTGTAATTAATTTCATGTTAAAACCATAGCGCTTATAATTACTTCCTTATAAAAAATCTTTAAATCAAAACATCTTCTATCATACGTACTAACGACACTTAATATGTTTGGAAAGATTTATATGACCAACGATGAAAAAAAAATATTTTTTAAAAGAAAATCTATATTTACCAGCGTCACGTATTTTTGGGAACACTAATAACAAACGACAAATGAATACAATAACACGATTCAAAACGTCATCACGTGATAAAATAAAATCAAATTAACACGATGAAAAAATAGCAAAGAATTTTAGTTCTACAAAAATTATATGATATATAGTTGAAAACTATTTCGGCTTAAATATATTTTTGTAGAACTAAAATACATTGATATTTTTTCACCGTGTTATAATGGAGTTGTACCAAGAAAATTCTTCTTTAATCAATAAATCAAATGGAATTTACCCAGGAAAATATTTTTTGATTATCGACGAGGAATAATTTTTCTTCGAAATTTGTATTGTTTTGTTGCATCTGTATGATAAAATGCCTGAAGATGCTGAAAGGCGAAACCTGGATCGTTGGCGACAAGCCATGTGTAATCGTACAAAGTTTGAATAATTCAAATTTGATATTGAAATTCCATCAAGCAGCTTCAGTCGATTTCATAAATTATATATTTTCTTATAAATTACATAGTTCTACATCTCTGAATTACAATATATAGCGCATGACACAGTATATAAGTAGAACGGGGGGTTCATTTGTCAAAAGATGACCAATAAATATCATTTATTCAACATATGGGGACGTATAACAGCTATTACATTTTATGTTAATGGATGATGTCTTTTATTATATGATATTCGTAATACGTTATACCGAAATCTGAATATTGTCGATCAATACAAAACGAAACTTTAAAAAACTGACCTGTTCTTTTGGCTAGACAAGAGAAAACGAGTCGTTTTTCCGATTGCCATATGGATTGGTCAGCCACGAACAAATGATGCGCTAATGTGCCTCAAACACGCAGCGACTATTAAAACCGAATTAAATTACTCTGGGACCCCGCTATAAAATTTAACGCAACAACCTAGACACTTGATCAGCAGATCAAATAAAAAATAACATAATTCCAGTTTTTATAAAAGGAGAGCGCGGACTTGTACATCATATCTCATTAGAACTACCAATATACTCGGTTCTTTTGATATACGGATACTCTTATCTCAGTCTCCAATGAGTATTTAAAATCTATTAGCAACATGTTTCCGTTAAGCAGTGGCAAAGACTTTGATCGAAAATCGATTATTTAAAATTGACATATACTCAAATGGATAATTAGTCATTTTAAGCCACGTATTTTTTATAATTTATGATATCGACATAAGGTGCTTGATGGAATTTCAATATCATATTTGAATTGTTGTAGCATTTTACGATTCTACATGTTTTGTCACTAACGAGCCGGATTTCGCCTTTCGGCACATTGATTCATTCTATCACACGGATGCAATGAAACTGACGCACAATAAACAGCATCGTGTATATACCAAAGTTATCAATTAATATATAGACGATGCTAACTGTTCATAGTGCGTCAGTTCTGTTGCATCCGTATGATAGAGTTCCTGAAGATGTCGGAAGGCGAAACCCGGGTCGTTAGTGATAAAACATGTGGAGCCTTACAAAGTTGTAACAATAAAAATTTGAGTATTATTTTATTGAAATATTTGTTTTCGTTGATATTATTATTTTGACTATAATACCCGAAAAGTATAAAAAAATATTTTTCCTCAAGGGTCAATCAAAGAAAATATTAATTATAACTTGAAGTTGTGAATGAAAATATAGCAGGTACTCATTTATTATCATAAAAACTCAAAGCAGATTGACAAATGAAGGGATAGCATTTTTCAGTAAGGATTTTAAGTTCATAGTTAAATCACGAAATTTGAGTCTCCACTAGAGAACTAATAGCGATCGTATATTAATCTATAAAACAGACTGACACATGAGTTGTGGATGAATAGTCATTTATAAAATATAGCATGCGATTACCGCAAAAAAAAGTTAAATGATTTAATAATTACAATGCTGGGAAACCCATTATTATTGCAAATGTTTCCTGTTGGTTAAATGTTTGTATCAAATTACTGTCCAAAAGTACTCCATTTAATTTGAATGGAATTATAACCGTCATCTTCTTGAGAGTAAAATGGACTTTAAAATACATGATAATAAGGAAACTGAAATGATATCGGAGTGCCAAAAATATTAAATTTTGCTATGAAATTGCAATAGGTTAAAATGTTCATAATTTAAAACCACCAATATGTGTCGTTCATTTATACGGACAGTCTTTATTTATCTTTTGTTCAAAGGATATTGGTTTTTTTTTTAAATATCTGAAATGCTAAAAAAAGGTTTCGTGATGCAGAGAGGTATTAGAAATATAAAGTCAAGCTAGCGACGCGGCGCCGGTGCCGTTGATGAGTCAATATCTAAAACTGTATTTTCTCTGTAGCCGTTCCATTAAAACTTCCACTGTATAAATTAACAAAATTGCCGTTGATAACATTACCGATTTATTCTGTTCGCATAGTATTCCAGATCAACTTTATTCATGAATGAATATGTAAATTTCGTTTCACTCAATATCAACGTTATATAATATTATACATTAATTCAATCTGAAAAACGTTTTCAGTGTTTCGTTTTTTCAACGTTTTTGGAAAAATTTCAGAAATATCGAAATTTTAAGAAAACACACTGTGGTTTGAACAGTCGGACACGAATAATATCGATCACAACGGTTTAAGACATTACTTCTTTCAAGTACTTAATGCATTTAAGTCCTTATACTATAAATGGTATTTTATATAGTCGGTCCCATCTGCTGTTTTGTCTGTTGCATATTTAAATCATGTAATATTTTTTTTTTTGTGACATCAAAAGAATATGTCATAGACATCACACGTTATAGGTATGTTTGTTAAGGCGCATACTATTTTCCAATTGTATGATCACCACCATCAAACGGGCACTCTTCGCCACTGTCACAAAGTTGATTGAAGAACATGTCCATAAATTACACGGGCATTTAGATAGAACAAAAAGTTTGCCGATTTTGTACTACGCATGGCCATCACGATTTGATCACGGTAAGTTGAATCGAATTATGATAATATTCCTGAATGACATTCGAAGTCGATATTAATAGCTGTCAAAATGCATTATTTTTATGACATGTGATGCGTATCTAGATGATTGATCATTTTCAGTTGTCACACAAACAATAATTAATTGGTTTCGGCAATTATTCATAATGAATATAATTTAAGCATTACAAAAATTATAAATCAAATGATAGTCGTTATTAATATCACATTGCATATATAACAATCGGATTATTTTATTTTATTTAGATTTTTTTATGTAATTTTTCTATTCTAGAAACACACAAAAATGACAAACTTCAGGTATCATGATATATCGATAACGCAACATTCGTAACATAGAAAATACATACATAGATATGGACAACATCCGCATCGTATATTATGAGCATTATCATCAGATATATAACAAATTCAACAATGTAGTAAAAGTAATAATTTAATTATTATAAACTATTGTTGTTATCTATTTCGACAAAATATGTATTATTGATTGAGAATATCAAAATAATTTTAATTTAACACATCAAAATATTATAATAAATGTGTTATTTAACAGAAAAGCTGAACCACGAATCGTTTTCGTTCTGAAAAACGATTTTCAATAAACAAGTATTCATTACATTTCTCTAGACGCGTCATCAAGCATAGTGCTTGAAAACATTGTGAATAATAAATATTTAGTAAGCAATGTTACAAATGACAAAATGAATACGATTCACTGCTTTGTTGAGTGTATTTTTTTTTCAATTTGTCTTAAAAAGTCATTCTACCAATGATTAAAACAAAGCAATTTCAAACATGTTCATGATCAATTCATGTGTATTATATGTTTAAGTTTAAAATTGTTAAAATTTTACAATACTCACTCTCCAATAGGCAGGAAAATTATGAAAAAAAAAGAAACGAATTTCTCACATATCTCATATTTTTTTTATAATGATCAGAGAGGTTTTCTTTCATTGCGAGACTTTTTAAATCAGTTAAAAATGTCTGATTATTCGAAATTGATAAAAGCAATAGAAAGCTCCTTGCCTATGGATATTTTATTTTATTTGAAATTATAAACAAAATTCGATTCAACATTCCGATGACGAGTATGTAAGTAGCAGGAAATATTTTTCGAACAATTTAAAAATTATCCATTAGGCGTCGAACAACAATAGTAAACATGTTCCTTCGCAAAGAATTGGTGAGAAATAAACTCAAAGGTGCTAAGAAATAATAAATTATCACAGCTTCACACATAGAAACGAATCGGTAATGCCTTTTGATTAAATTTCTCAGCCTGTAAGAAGGTAGCGGATACATTTATATTTTACGATACCATTATATCCAAATGTCGAATTGACGGGGTAGGTCAGTTTACACAGCGGGCACAAAGACTTCAATTTAAAAAGAAACATCTTTCTAGCACAGGTATTCCAAACTTTAGACTATAAGGCCGTAGTTAACTCGCCTTGTCAATCGATACCTTAAAATCTAGCGAACTGTGAACCATATGATACATTTTTGAATTTAAAATTAATTTTACTGGACGGTTGCTCGACAATTAAGAATAATTATTTTGTGAATTTGGCAACCAACTTCATGTCTTTTATTCATGCTATTTTAATCTAACAAAGGCAATTGTATTACTGACAAGGAAATGATATTAGTAAATATAAGATAAATGTGATGTTTATTGATTGAATTGGCATTCACTTGGTAGAACTCCATTATAACACGGTGAAAAAAATAGCAATGTATTTTAGTTCTACAAAATTATTTTTTAAATATAGTTGATAGCTATTACGGCTCACGCCATCGTCAGAACTATCTATAACTATAGTTCTGACGATAGCGTGAGCCGTAATAGCTATCAACTATATTTAAAAAAATAATTTTGTAGAACTAAAATACATTGCTATTTTTTTCACACTGTTAAATGTGATGTATTTTCAATAAATACAACGTTAGCTCTGAGATTTTGAATTAAAAATTAATACTGATAGAATCTATTATAAGAAAAAGGACCTGTAGGATTATGGATTAATAAGTGTAGAGTGTTGACCACATCAGGTGGAATAATAAAGTTTAAATTTTTTCCACTATTATTATATTTTCAAATGTGCACCCAAACACGTAAGTCGCTACTTATTTTAGAAATGAAAAACTTTCAATGTTTTTTTGAAAATACTACATAATTCAGACTTATTTTATCAAGCTCTTAATATACTCTATCAATATTGTGTAAATTACTTGTTGATATTTACTAACATCTTTAAATCAATATGAGACAAAACACAATTTAATTGATACATACAACTGAGACGATCTTTCTTAAAGATAATAAATCCAAAAAAAATTTAATTGTATTATTATGAAGATGATACTCTGTTCTTGTCGATTCGTTAAAAATGAGTTTTTTAAAGCAAAGGAATGATGTAGTATGTATTAAAAAAATATAAGGAGAGCTTTAGTAGACCTGGAATAGATCGGAGGTTTTAGTTTGGCAGCACATGTCCCAACATAATAATGCGTAATAAAGATGCCGATAGAATACCTGCCATCTTCATGCCAGTAATTTCATAGAGGATACTTTCAAATTTATTTAATATTAATTTGGTCTGAATACTCAATCTCGCATTGAAAATGACGGTAGCTGACCGTCAGACGTCATAGAAGAATTAATATTTCAAACGAAATGATGGATTATATTTTTAACAATGTAAATCTTCCAACTTCAAATCAATCAGGTGACAAAATTTTATTGAAAAAAAAAACACGCAATCAAGAACATAAATTGTCTTTCATTACAACGTATTTTTTATTTTTTGATGAAACAAGACGATTTTTTGTTTTATGAAATAAATTTCACATTTCTTTTACACCGAAGCCTGTAATGATAAAACAAGAGTAATAGAAAAAAAAAATAAAGTATCTTATTTGTAAACATCGTTTGAATCAAAAACCATATTTAAAAAACATGTCCAAGGCAACATTTACAGAAAAAAATATACATAACTAATTTTAAAAGTTCTTTTATTTTACTAATGATTATTAACTACAAATATAAATTATATAATAGACATCAGGTTTGTGAGATTAAATTTATAATATAAAATTTTGATTGATAAATATTCATTTTAATTTTTAACCAGCGAAATGACAAAGATGTCATGTTAAGTTATTAGCCATATATTTAACATTCGTTATTAAATATGATACCATGTATGACTTTTTCAAGTCACTTCGAAGAGCATAAAATAAATTTATTCCTTGCCGCCTTACCGCTTTGAAATAATAATTGGCAATATTAGATAATTTCTATGACAAAGTCGTAAAATATAAGCTAATCTTCTTTTAATCCGAACGCTGACCCTGTGTCATTATTTCCTCAAAAGAACAAATCATTTCGTAATAAATAACATCTTGTTTCAATGCCGATATCAATTTGAACAAATATGACACACTAATTATTCCTTTTTTTAAATGTATAAACTTAATTAGAGAAAAAATAATTCAAGCAATACAAAATGCTCTTAAAATATAGATTTATCATTAATCGATGATTTTTAGTGGAAGCAATCAATATTGATTGAACGTGAATTATTGTTTATTTATAAATAAAATATACATAAAAAAATATTCTCTTTAAGTCTTTCTACTAAGAAGCTAAAATAAACACTTATTTAATGTTTAAAATGTTTAAACTTTGTACGTTTCCACATGCTTTGTCACTAACGTTCGTTTTAGTTCAGTTCTGTGGTATTTTATCACAATGCCTGAAGATGCCGAAAGGCGAAACTGTGGAATTGTACAAAATTTTAACAATTCAAATTTGATATTGAAATTTCACTAAGCTCCTTCAGTCGATATCATCTATTATTTATTCAAAGTTCTGACAATGGCGTGAGCCGAAATAGCTACCAATTATATCTCATAAAAATTTTGTAGAACTAAAATACATTGCTACTTTTTCACCGTGTTATTTATTTAAAGTTTGATTTGAGAATTAATCTCGATACTCAAAAGTTTTGAATTGATCACTCAAAACATATATGCAATATTTGTATTTTTAAATTCAGAATTATAATGTATCTACCTGGAAATCAGCCGCAAATATTCTATTAGCAAAAGGTGTGTCATTTTTAGATAAAAATCAATCTGACTTGAAACATTATAAAAAACTTCACTGTGATACGTGCCACAGATGAAGTAACAATTCGTAATGATATTAATTTGTAGAGGTTCTCAGTTTGATACGCATTGATAACTACGTATCACAAGGCCGAACAAAGCAATATTGAATAACAATGGAAACAATGTTTATAGAAGTCAACCTTTGTCCTACGAGAACTTTTGATAAGAATAAGGACAAGTGTGAAATCTTTAATGAGAACGGATGCCGCCGAATGCCAACGCATAGCATTCTATACGCTAAGAATTATTATTCTTTTTCTACACCCTATTAAATGGGCAGGTAGCCAACGGAACACACTGATAGCTTCATAAAACAATAGTGAAGAATAAACTTAGTAAAATCATAATATTGTCGATGAATTCTGGAAGAATTCAAAATATCTTCAATATAAAAAACGTAACACGGTGAAAAAATTTCGGCTCACGCCATCGTCAGAACTACCTGAATAGTTCTCAACTGTATTTGTTAAAAATAATTTTGTAGAACTAAAATACATTGCTATTTTTTCACCGTGTTATAAAGGAGTTCTACCAAGTGAATGCCAATTGAATCAATAAAAACGTAAGTGTGAAGAACACAATTGTATGCTCTATAAAACATTAGCATGTGTCTTTTTAGGTGTAAACTGTAAATTCTTGGTCGAGTGTTATTATATTTTCAATAATAGAAACACATTTAAATTTTTTTTTTTTTATCATAAAAATGTTTTTATTATTTAAAATATAATCAAGAGAGATAAATCAAGTATTTCAGATATAAAATACAGTTACATAGAAAGTTTTACAAGCCTTCTTTAATATTTCAGTATGGCATATTGACATTTTTTTCCCGTTCTTATAACACTCTTATACTATTGGAATATACGGCACTTTCGTGCATTCTAGTAAATAGTTTATATTTTTGAATAATACGGTTTACTATTGAAACTTTTTCAACGAGCTTTTTTGATATTTAAATAAATTTAAGTGTCTGACAATAATGATGTTTAATCTTAACAAAAAAATATATTCATAAAGAATCACAAACCTGTAAACTCAATCAAATACCCCAACTATACATTGTAAAAAATTAAAAATGCACCAAAATATCAATTATATTTTCTAATGTTACATGTTAAAATTTGCATGCATTGAAATAAACAATAAGCACGCATCTAAAAAAAACCTCGATTTAAATTCAATAAAATGAATGAATAGTTTCTGAAAAAGTATATATCTAAATATATCAGAATTTTCCTTATATTTGTTACTTAAAAAAATATATTTTCACACTATTTATTTATAAAATGGCAACGATTGAATATGCTAAACTACTAAACGATATTGGTCAGCATATCAATTGATACAGCGTATAGCATTCGCGTTCAATATTGCGTTCCTTTGTGATTCTTCAAATAAAGATCATACTTCACTAAAAAAACAATCACTTCTTAAGAAAACACTTTAAACAATCAACAACAAGTAAAATACATACCTTATGATAAATTGATCATGAAATACTGCATATCGTTGTATTAGCTTTCCATAATAAAGTTGTATGTCATCGTTTGTTTCATGGCAGTTTTTGATGTGTTCTTACGTTTACTTATCAATAAATAGAACGGGTGTTATAAAGCTATAAATTAGTCTCACAAAACTCACCCTTCGAGCTTAACACTGCTTTTACGTAGTGGGTGAAAGACTCGTCAAAAATCAATTGATAATGGTTTAGTATATCATCAAAAGCGCATATACTACAAAGTGAAAAAATAGCAATGTATTTTAGTTCTACAAAATTGAGTTTTACCAAATAAATGCATATTCAATGAATAATGCATATATTCCTGTTTGGAAGGGATATTGGCAACAAAAACGCACAATTTATTTAATAAGTATTAATGTTCTTTGGGGTCAAGGAGAGTTCATTGGGTATAGACCAAAAAAACAAACATTTCGAAAATGAATTAGATAAAAACACATTCAACATTATAGGTAATACTCTAACAAATTAATGTTTTTTGTCTGTATCTATTATAGGTTTCAAAACTCATGTTAATAAGACAAACTTCACGGGCCGTGTACATAATCTTTTCATTGGGTTATATCAACATAACTAACGTCTGTTCGTAAAATAGTGTGCTTATTAATTCACGTGAAATTTTTCATTGGACGTGCAATAAAAGTCTAGGAGATGATGACAGGTGAAGTGAACGAACTCGCCTCAGTCGTAAAAAGGCGATAAATTATACGGCTCAAACACAGCCTACAAATTCTTCTTTTTCCGGTTTTATGCCAGCTTACTTGCCTTTATTTCTTTATTATTACTATATCAATATAGGATATATACACATTTCTATAGAAACTGGTAATTTTATATCACTATTTATTGACACATTTGACACCGAGGGGGTAAAACAAAATAAACACCAAGTGAGGTAGCACGTTTTAGCATTAAAATATTCTTTATCAGATTAGAATTGTGTTATTATTGTTATTTAAGGATCAAATGAGTTTTTTTACACCACAATCTGGGATGTTCAATCAATGTATTGCCAAAAAAATATTTACAATGGGTTAAAAAAATAAATATTAGTAGGCTTGTAACATATTATTTAATAATTTCATTTACGTAATTAAACGCGACTTTTTCATGGCAAGCCACTCTTTTTGTGATATATATTTGTTTTCGTATTTTTTTTTTCGCTCTATTTTTAAGTGTGTAGAACTAAGAACGGCATATTTTCAAATATTCACTCTCTTTGCTATGCTCCGCTTTTGAAATTCAAAAAAATAACTGATCAATCCATATTTTTGCATGAATATTAAAAAAAAGCATACATATATTAATGAATGTGAGATTCCTGTATATACTCGAATGTATGACAATGCAGCCAAGTAATATGGACACACAAACACGTTGACAACTGAGCCACAAGAAAAACACATTTTATTGATTAAATTGGTATTCACTTGGTAGAACTCCATTATAGCAAGGTGAAAAAAAATAGCAATGTATAATAAAAACGTATAATAGCAACAAATTTTGTAGAACTAAAATACATTGCTATTTTTTTTTTCACTGTGTTAAAACACATTTTGTTTGTGTGGATCAGACGAGGTATCATTGAGAGATAACAAGAATCGTACTGCGGAATAGCATATTTAAATTTTTAAAAAAGTACGTACTCGGTGATATGTATTTGGAAATGATTTACTGGTTTTAATACATGTTAGAAGATTACAAATAAAAATCATATAAATGATATATTACACGACATAAAAATGCAACTGACTAGAAAGCGATACGTTATAACATTCACATGGAAAATCTAAAATTTTTACTATAGGTACTGGGATAACTATCAGATGACCCAGAGAATTGCATCGAGAACGGGAGTTTAATGGCCGTTTACCGTAAAAGCAAAAGCTGTATGCCATATATCAAAATAATATATTCCCGCTAATGTATTGAAAATATATTCATCACATTGCGCAATTAGCCAAGATCACCGCCGTGTGCATCTTCTTCGTCAGGTTAATGTCAATCTCATATTTCAAACTAAAGTAACATTTACAACGCACAAGAAAATATTATTCACACACACGATATATTTATTATACATCGGCTATTCGAAAGACTCGAAGGTAAAATTCTGTCTCACAATCAAGTGGTTATTGGCTTTGGATTTTTTGAATTTTCGGATGTGGAGAAAAATGTTTAAGTCTCGAAATGTAATAGAAGCTTACACATTTACACTTTTTAATCAATTTATTTAACAGTAATATTTTACTGATAAAAATACTTCTACGACTTTAAAATATTTAACATCAGCCCCTATCAATAAAAGTGAGGCGTTGTCAATTTGATAATTTTTATAACACCACCCTTTTATTTTTCACGGTGAAGATTGTGATCAAGCTTTTGACTTAATTGACGGTAAAAATAAATCGCACAAAAAATTGATTAAAATTACGAGTCCATGTGCCACATACGAAGAGGAATTATTTAAAAAAGTTTATTAACGTCAAAGTAGAGAATCATACAGATTCAAATTAGTTCATTCAGCAGCAATACCTACCTACAATTTAGATTACACAATTTATAACATAAAAGTATTATCATTGTTTTGATGCATTCAATTATGAATTTGTGCTTCATTTAATGTAATGAAACACTATTTTCAAACTACAAATATTTTTGGTATTTTTAGGAAATTGTCAAATAACATAATTTAGTCTCATCTTATTTATGATATCGACTGAAGGTGCTTGATGGAATTTCAATATCAAATTTGAATTGTTACAACTTTGTACGATTCCACATGTTTTGTCCGAGTCACTGTCAGTGAACTGAGTCAGTTCTGTTGCGTCCGTGTGATAGAATGCCTGAAGATGCCGAAAGGCGAAACCCGGGTCGTTTGTGACAAAACATGTGGAATCGTACAAAGTTGTAACAATTCAAATTTAATATTTATTTTGCGTTTTTTTATTGTAAATAAAATGTAATAACTGAATATAAACCTAATTAACAATGTAAATATCAAAATTGTCAGCATAATTTGGATGACAGCAGCCAATAATGATAAATAATATATCATAAATAAAAAAACGAACAATGATATTTTCAAAATCCATTTAAGAGGTGTAAGAATTCAATTACAATGTGCGGATTAACAAATTCAGAGAACAAAAAGCAATATATTTTTATTATATCTACTCAACAATTATTATTATTTATTCAATAGGTAGAGAAAAAATATAAAAACAAACTTCCGTAGGAGTGCGGTAACACCTCTCGATTTGCATAGCGCGAAGGTCGCCAATCAAAATTCCATTTAGCAAGTTTGTAATATTTTTTTTTTCAAAATATTGGAAAGCCACGACGAGTTTATTTTGAGAGGTCAAATTAAGTATTTTTTATAAAAATTTTACTAAAGTAAAATTACCATTTGACTTGGTATTTGACCAATGAATCATACGTTAATATATACATTTACTATTCACAATAAAAACTCAAATTCAAAATGTTAAATCGCAGACCTTCGCGATTCTGGTCATCTGGTGACGTCATATGCAAAGCACGATAACGAATTGGCGAACGTAGTTTTAAACATTGATAACTGAAGATAACATGTATACATGAGAGTTCAGTTATAAATACACCCAGTCCTTTTTTTACGCGATACATTGGTTCCAGAAAAAGGCGCGTAATTATTTTATTTTTAAATGCTTCAAGATTAATATAATATTTTTATCTTCGGTTCGCATTTATTATTTAACATTTAAAATGTTTGGACGTCATAAGAGGGCATTTATTTGACATAATAATTCGAAGGGGTAAAATTTTTGGCCGAGAATATATTTCTTTACACACCCTAAAACATAAATTCGCATAATATCCGATACACTTGTCAATATTTGGCAATTGTATGTGTATTTAAAAAATGGAATGTTTTACAAAATCAAGTTTTAAAACTACACATTTTTTTATTTAAAAAAATAATGAAATGTACATGCCTAGCATCGTATATAAATGTCTTCTTTACAAAAAATTTGGGGAAAAAATTGCGTAAAAACGAGTGAAGCGCGTAAAAAAATGTAGCGCTGCCGTCCAAAAAAATCGCGTATAATCGAATTCGCCTAAAAAAAGGACTGTGTGTATATAATATTAGAATAAATCGTTTTCTCACCGTTTCATAACTACTACTGGCTGCATAGCATTAACATAAATAATGTTATGTAATGCTATGCAGCCAAAAGACCTGAACGGATACTGATTTCAAAAGTTCAATTGATGAAAAATTGTCAGATGACAATTCTACCTGAATAATAATAAATCATTTTTTACCTAAATAAATTTTATATTTAACAATCATACAATTAAGAAAATTCAATTTTAGACAGCAAACATGTAATTCATATTGTGAATAAACAATAACTTTAGTCAATGTATATTTTAAAGAAAACAAATGTTAAGCCAAATATTTAAGCTTAATGAAATTACCGCCTGTTTAGTTTCATTTACAGTTGAGTGTTAAAAAAAATTGTTTCATTGCCAGCAGGAAATAAGCTAGGTCGTTAAAACAGACGAGAATATGTTTTGTTTAACTTTTCTACACGGCTATATATATATATAGATAAGCAAATGTACGTTTAAAAGTAGTTCTAACGATGCGTGAGCCGAAATAGCTATCAACTATATATTATAAAAAAATGTAGAAATAAAGTACATTGCAATTTTTTCACCGTATTATAATGGAGTTCTACCAAGTAAATGCCGATTCAATCAACAAATGTTAAGTATTAAAAAATATTTTCATCTAATTTATTCCTTTAGAGAAGTATATTAAATATAGTTCTAACGATGGCGTGAGCCGAAATAGCTATCAACTATATATTATTAAAAAATGTAGAAATAAAATACATTGCATTTTTTTCACCGTATTATAATGGAGTTCTACCAAGTAAATGCCGATTCAATCAACAAATGTTAAGTATTAAAAAATATTTTCATCTAATTCATTCCTTCAGAGAAATATATTAAATACGCCACTGGTCATCGTATTTTGACAATAACTGCGTTACGTTGCATTTACAGCTTTAAAATCGGCTGACGTTGTTTCCATCGACATTTTTAATATACCACGGCTCTGGACACGAACGATATAAAATCATATCTCACTTTTCTCGAAGAGGGCTTGATGAGTTTCAACACAGCAGCGACGCACTGGCTCGTCAAAAAGAAACGAGACTAATAAAAACACATCTTCCTTTCCTTGAATGCGGATATCAAACCAGTTTCACAGTGTGGCCCCACTTGTAACAGTTAGACTCTCATTTCTCTCTCGACTCAGTATTGTTTCTTGATTCGTCTTACTTACAAATGAATAGTTTATTAAATTCGTAACAATGGTAATATAACAATACAAGTGATTTCTTTCTATATTTTACCTGCTCAGGATTGATGCAACATAAATCTACTATAAACTCTTGTATTGCAGCGATTACTTTTGTCATGCTAGCAAGTCTAGTAAAAATGTATTGTATTATGTACACATAGTCGTCTTTATACGCGTTTTTTTTTTTGTTTCTCGATTTCGATTTTACGCGATGTTTGAGCGGCGCCGTTACTGTTTTTAGGCGATTTTCTTTCAGAAATTCTAAGCGATGAGGACGTGATAAAATATCGAGTCAGATAATAGAAGTGACGAGAAGGTAGAGAAACTAGTATTAAAACCTGAAACGATTCAAGAAGGATTAAAAAAAATCAACAGAGGTGGTAACTTCTTTTTTTAAGCAAACAATTTTTTTACTAGACATGCTAGAAAGTTTCAAAATAAATTGAGATGAACTTCATGGAATTTTACATAGAACGACAGTCAAGGAAAACACAGAAATCAAATCAAAAACATGTAATGAAAATTATCGTTAAGAGAGATAATTAACCTTCCGATCAACAAAACAAATCCAACGTAATGCGATAATGAGTATCTATACCCATATATACTATATCTATACCCAGATCAAAAATCTAGAAAAAACAACATTTCATCAGCAGCGAATGACTCCGAGTAGTGAAAACAATTATGGATGTATAAATATATATCTGTTTCTCATTGCATTTATATTATATAATAACATCGAAATTGAATTTGAAATGTAAAAAAACTCTTTTGATAGTAGAAGACAATTTTTGTATTTTCATATATTTTTGATACTTTTTTACGCGATATTTTGAATTTTTGGTATTCATTTTTCAAATTACATGAAAGTAAAGTTGTTTGGCGATTTCATTATAAGCTCTATTATCTGGAACAAATTTGTCGCGTAAAAATGGATTGGTTGTATGTACACAAAAAATATTTTGAAATGGGATGTGAATTTTTAAATTATTACAGCATCTAGATATAATAATATAAAAAAATGATTTAACGGTCAAAATTTTGTTCAAATGTGGATTTAAAGTTTTTGCGCTTTTACCATTTAATTTTCCTTAAATGCATTCATATAAACAGTTTTATCAGACACCTCTAATCGACATGAGTCTGTTATATCGAGGTTTAAGTTTACAGCAGCAAAGTCTTTTTGTAGAGAATGTCATCACTGTTGAATATTTTCCATGATATATAAACCATGAAATATTTTTGGATAAAAGTGAAAACCAATAGTATCACGATCTATCCTGCGTTTATACTCTGGAATTTTACTTAATGCAGGAGGTTTAAATTAGTTGTAACGATGTTAAGGAATCAAAATAATTATTTAACATAAGGAGTCACTAAGAAATAGTCCTTCTTAAAATACAATAGTTAATACCAAAAATGCGTCAATCTGAATTTTTATATCATAAATATTTTGTTGCTTGCGTTCTTTTTCCAAAAGCTCACAAATGCCAATATATTTATTGTTATATAGACAAAAAAGCTGTCTACGGGTTGAAATTTTAATTGAAAATAATTCCCAAATGTTTACAAATAACGGATATTGTGACCTTCTAAATTTTATTTTCTGATTTGAATGTCAACTTTTTTTTAAATCAGTAAAATGTAATTAAAAAATAATACACTTTTTCAAGATACCACGAAATAAAATACAAGTCCATCAATTAACACATCCTAAATGTGCTATATCCAATCGCCGAATAAACAGTTATAATAAATACTAAAACTCCATTTCTGATGTGTATTTTATATTAATTATGTTAATGTTAATTGAATTAATGATACCTTATCTTGAGTAACTAATTTGTGAGATATAAAAATCGAGCGCTTTTATTTTCCTCTAAGTTGTTGTGAGTATTAAAAAATTCCGAGTCTCTGGTCATTGATATATTATACAAATATACAGATAGGACATCGCTTTGAAAGAATGTTCGAAATATGAACGATAAGAAATTTATAGTCAAAATAGCTAATGCGTGATTGTATTGACCAATTATGGTTTCGATGTCCTGTTATTATTTTAACATTGTTCAGTGAACGTACTTTATTTAATGAAAGCTTTGCAGTTATTTGAATATCGTATCTTGGACTTATTGATGTTAGAGGCAGTTAACTTAGTACTGAACCGCCAGACCTGGGGCCACAGGTTTCTATCATAGAACCATATACGTAAAGATAACAAGTTTTGCGGCATAACTAAACTTAACGACCGCCAAAACGACTCAACTACGACAAAGCAAGGATGCCAAATATAGTATTTTATATTTGAATACAACCAATCAAACACAATATTATTTTATTTATTTTATGTTTTTATTTTTATTATTTAAAGACACAACAAGTGTTTTGTAAAAATAAATGAAATTGTATAATTTATTCGTAGTACGAGTAACGATAATTGACGCAAATAATATACTAACTTATATACGCTCAAATGAAAGTATACTTTATGAAATCAATTATCGAACAATGAGAATTAAATATCTGGCTTGATTATTAAAATGAGAATTTTAAATACCAATATTATTACTAATTTAAAAAGCTTCTAACATAATTAATCCATCATCATAAGTCAATGATAAATCTCATTTGTATATCATCTACAATTCAAAGTTTGCGAATCCGCAAGAAAACAGTATCACGAGAAAATAAATTATTCAAAATAGATAAGAAGAAAAACAAAACAGTTTTAGTGCAGACCAAAACAATACCTACAGATAAACTGGCAAACTCGAGGTGTTTGACAATACAGATATGGTTAACATAAGTCTTAAATAATAAAAACACATCACAAAAATGATTTTTTATTATTTAAGACTTATGTTAACAATATCTGTATTGTCAAACACCTCGAGTTTGCCAGTATATCTGTAGGTATTGTTTTTTAGTACTAAAAAGTATCTATTTCCGCAATATATTTTTTGATCAGGACCAGTATCGCTCACCGCGAGTATTATCAATTAATCTGAAAACGGTCCTGATCATTAAATATATTGTGGAATTACTACAAAATATGTTTTAATTATTTTAAATATTATGCCTTTCCATAAAGAAGTGACACCTAAGTTAAAAGTGATAACATAAGTCATTTGTAATTATTCAATGATTAAAGACAGCTTTACTCAACCATTTATCGTCGAGCCACATTTCCACGTCTTTTTTTTTGCTATGCGGATTGCAGCATACAAAAATTTACAATTTAAAGTAAAATAATGCAAAAATAAATATATACGACGATTCATTTCAAAATTGGTGTGATATTTATAATGAGATAAACGATTAAATTGAAATTAGCTTTATAATTATTACACGCAAAAAAAACTTGGTGGACCGCAGATTGAATACATCTGGATTTTGACAATGTATTATTTTGTAAAAATATTGATATAAAGCAAGAGTAATTTCCATAATGTCTATTAAAGAATGAAAACAAAACAAAAGAACTCTCTTTGTAAACATATGAACGAGAATATTACTAGTGATCCAATTTGTGATCGAAATGGTTGATACGACGTTATTTATCCCAAGAATAAACAGTTTGGTAGCCCTGAGAAAACATATGAGCTGATCATCAATACTGAGGCATTCGGATTCTGAGAGTCAATGCCAATTAATGTAAACAGCGCAAGAGCCGAGAGTCATAATTAATTTCACAGATAGAGGCGACCATATTTGCACTTATATGAAAAATCATGTGGGAACGATCACCTGCGTGTTCGATTATACACGTAATATAAAATAAAGCACGATATTTTTTTTAACAAATCAAAATTAATGATCATAATTCAAGTATAGGAATGAATAAATTGCTAATCAAGTGATATAAATCATTTTTTACATTGAGAATGAAAGCCATATCAACCCATTATAAAATATATTATTTTATATCAATACAAAAACGAATATTTTTAATATTATTCTTTTTACACTAGACCGGTGTTTCTCAAACTTTTTTAGCCTGTGGCCCCATTATGAGATTTAATTTTTAGTGTGGCCCCCTCCACTATTTGTTCGAAAAAAAGAACACATTAAAAATCAAACTTTATTTCAAAATAACAAAATAAATTTTGTCTGTGTTCCCATTGAATATTCCGTGGCCCCGGGTTGAGAAACAGTGCACTAGCTTTAAGCTTCAAGCTTTAAATTTATTTTATGTACAATACTCAACACAGAAAAAAAATGTATATAAATATTATATAATAATTGGCTGGAAAGTAAACCGATAAATTTCAGACAAAATATACTTAAGGAATACAAAATAGGACTCGTTTCAACTTACTCACGTCCATGTAAAATATTTCTTCATCTGCAGTAATTTCAGAGCTCTTCTCAGTAGCATCGCTATTGACAGATAGATTCTTAGCATTGAAAAAGAAACACTTCGTGTCTATGTTTTCGTGTTAGCAACTGTAATAAATTATAATTTTTTATGTGCTGTAATTTAACAGTAAAAATCAATAATCATTGGCCGATTGCGTACCTTGTATAATCTGATGGCAGGGAAAATTCTATAATGACAAAATCATGAAAGCTTCTTTCTTAAACTTTTTCAATGTTGGACCATTTAAACATTGGACTTTGAAATTACATTCAGTAATAAAAATGATCACATATTGAGAAAATATCGTTATACGAAGAGGGTGGAAAAATAAAACAAACATGTGAAAAATGCGTGATAGCCAACAAAAAGAAGTCTTCTATCTCTGCTTTAATATCTGCTTAAACATAAAGTATCTTGAAGTAGACCAAAGCCAGTCTTGGTAAATAGCAATCTATAATAAGTAGATTATGTACTATAGAAATAAAATTACATGTGAAATGTTCCACTTGAATTGAATGAAAGGTTTTAACAAGCAATGCAAACCTTGCTGTCTATGAAGAGAAAATTTATGTCTAAAACATATTTTTGATATACTATTCATTCCTTTGATATGAACGTATTTCTAATAATTTTTTTATTGAAATGCCATCAAGCAACTTCAGTTAATATCATAAAATATATGAAAGAATTTCTGTATTATTTTCAAAAAAAATATCAAGGTTTCACAACTGGGCACGTGTCTAAAACTGCCGCAACGACTGTATTACTTATCCACTTGGATACGCTATTTTTAACCATGTTTGATATGTCATGTTTTAATTATATTGAATCCCGCAAGGACGGTTATACTTTTGATGGTTGTCATACTGACGCAGACAAATAAACTTGATATCTAGAGCCGTTGCGAAAATTGAGATTAATTGTCACGAAATTCATAAACATATTTCAATATAACAGTACAGGCGATCTCGAACGAGTCATTCTCTTAACTACCGAGATAAAATTTATTCACTACGAGCTAAAATCAAAAAGAACATGTCCATGAAACTACCAGTGAAAATACAATAAAATAAACCATCACTTTAAGGCAGTTTGATGTTTTGTAAATCTTTTGCCTGATAACGATTTCCCCAAATATAAATTATTCGAATCTGTTGATATATTATCAGAAAATCAAAATATTTCTGCAAAGCCTGTTAATATTTTTCAACGAATTTTATGTAAGCCTTGTAAAAAGCCTCATAAAATTTCTTTCGCCTGTCATACTTTAAGTTTTCTGTTAAGAACATTTGAAATAAAAGCGTTGGTACACTTTTTCATTTTAAATTATAAAGTATCGAGTATTTTGACTTTCCAGATTATAGCACAGCCAGGGCGGGGTTCTTTATCATTAGTCAGTCATTATTATTTCAAAACGTTTTTTTTTTAGTGTAAAACTGTTATAATTTTCATGAACGGTAGACTTAAATGAAAGCACTGCTGATATGCTCCACCAAGAGAGCAGATACAAACTAATTCTATAATTTATTCGCATTACTTACTACCTCATACATAACATCTAACTTCAGCTGTATACATAATGAATAATGAAATCTGCACAAAATCTGCCCACATATTTCTTGTAAGCCGAAAATGACTGATTGAGTAGCTAAGACACGATATAGATATCGCAATATTCGTTCGGACGATGAGGCTTAAAAAAATAATCTGAACAATGAGAGATATCATTCATCCAATCAGAGAGAGCGTTGAACCCGTTGCACTGGCACAGCATAACAAGAAAACACGTAGAAAATTTAATGAAGACTTATCTTTGATGTATAGCAGCTAAACTAGATAATTACAAGTATCATTAATTATTTAGCTTCGGAGAGAGGTATACGTTAGATCGAAGCGCAACAATTTATTCCGTTTACTAAAACATTAAGCAGAATCTTTCAATCTGCTAATATTAATAAAAATAAAGAATACAATTTGTTGAATAGCTAAATTAAAACGAAAACACTGTAGAAAAAAACAATTTCGAGTACCATCATTATTTCATCCATACAGATTAGATGTAAGTATCGAAAAAGCTCTTTTTGCATCAATATATCTTTGTAAGTTCATACTTGATTTGGGGTTGCAGTCATTCAAATCGTCGGGAGCAAGCAAGAGGTCAGAGATAGGCGACAGATTTTACGGATTGACCAAGAGCGAAACCTTTATTTAGTCACTCATTAAAATTCCTTGGTAAGAGGCTTATCGATCTGGTCGTGTCGCTGGTCTAGTTTAGTTAATGCGAGTTTTTATTACCCTGACAGCGGCCATTAATTCCATCGCGACTGTCCTCGGCCTGTCGGGCATCTGTCCACTTCGCAGAGCGTTTCATTTTTCAAATTTAATGTTATCAATCTATGCGGGCCGTGAAATCCCAACGGAAGCTATCTCGGCAATGTTTAACCTTATGTTAGACAAACTAGACGCACATATAGTGTGTTCGAATTGTCTTTCAAAAAATCTGAAAAATCTATCACAGTGTCTTTCTACTTTTTTCCACACTTACGAGACGGGCAACCACGATGCGAATTCCCACACAATGTTATAACCCCAATAAATTTTAATAAAAGATTCTATGTTTCTTAGCTGAGCTTTTATCGATGAACTGCTAATCGAATAATCGAATCATGGCGGGTAGTGAACTGTAACATAATATATTAAAAAGTCAAGTCACGGAGTCAAATATACATTGGTAAAAAAACATCTAGGTAACGTCACCGGTATTGGTTGCAGTGTTGGAAAGTTTCATAAATTTTTCTTTGTCATTATCGATGTAATTCTCATTATATTTTGTTGGTACTTTACATATTTAAACACTACATTGGCATGGAACAACACAAGTTTGATGTAAAGCTCAGTACCAATAAATTCCATGATTAAGTCTTAACTTGGTTCGCCAAATTAAAACGCTCTTAATTGCAATAATAATATAGACTTAGTTATAGTTAAAACTAATCATTGATTCGTTGATTTTGAAAAACTTTTTGATATTAGGCATTGACACCAATGGGGCTTGTCAAACATTAATTAGCATATATGCCGAGAATAAGATACTGCAAAATTGAAGGAACACAAAGGTTTATTGGATCGAATACAACATTTTAAAAAATATGGCAACTTTCATTAGCATGTGACAAAAGTAAATACAATAATAATAAATCATTTTTGCAAGCATTTCCATAAAAAAAATCATTGTGATTGATATATTTTTTTTCTTAAATATCTCGAGATACGAAATAAATGGAAGCTATCAAATGGATGATAAGATTAAATTCTTATAAGTAGTGACGACTCAATAAGTGAGAATATACGCAAAACATTTCGCTAACGGTAGGATAAAAAGTAATATTTCGAACGATTTAACTGTATTGATTATTAGCATTATTTTGGAACACCATCTAATAAAAAATTTATGTCAATTCGATATTAATATTGTTCGATATTAAAAGTGTCACTGAATTGTATACGAAAAAGCCTTTATCGTACATTGGTCCCAATTATGAGTTCAATGCTTTTCCGTGACAAGAATTCTCATAAAAAATAAAATAAACTCGAACAAAATCTTCACACACAGTAATTCTTATCAGTTTTAATGGACTATTAATTATGTTACAAGTCATAGCATATTTTAAACAATATATCACTTGTTAAGATATCTATGGAATAAAATAATGAAACAAAACATATACGAGTATTTCTATCTACAGCGTTTTTATCATAGCTAAAATATAGAGTATTCATTAACGCGTGCAATCATTATGAACTTATATTTTAAGTAGACCCAATTTACTCACGGTCGAGTTACTTACTTTAACAAGTCCTTGAAACGTTGTGATTACACGTAATAATTATTATTTATAGCTGTTTGGGTGTTATCCTCATTTATAATATCAACTTTCTCATAGCATCAAAAATACACAATGCATCTATGTAATACTCGTGTTGCAATCGAGAAAAGTCGAGAAATTGGACGATTTAAAATGTTTAAAAAAAAGCCTTGAATTTGGATTATAAAGACTGTACATATTAGTAGATATGATCCTACTATCGTCTAATATTTTGTAAAAGACAACACCGCTATGTCGATATTATTTTAAGGTTGGCTTGGTTGTTAAAATTAATAGGCAGACCAAAAATTATTCAAAAGTTTTTACTGAGGTGGATGGACGACGCAAAATTAAATAATTAGGTCTTGCAAAAAATACGGAATCGATTATTTTGTTTAGTTTATTTCCTCAGTTAGGTAATTTGCGATATGTATAAATATCGTAAAAGAAAATAAATTTCTTAGCATCAAAGCTTTTGAAGACCGGGATACCGTCTTTTATCAGTATATGAACAAGTTTTAATCATTAGGCTGAAATCTTTAGTATCCGTTTCAGACGGACGACGAACTTTCTTGCAATCTAAATACACTTCTTTCACTCGATTCCCTTCTTTGGTTTAAATTTTATTTATAAATTGCTTAGCTACCGCTATTAACGAAAAAGCTACTTATGTATAATTAAATATATGATGACTTCTGATACAAAATAATGATTACCGTTGAAAATCAAGATAGAAAATTATTCATAAGTATCTATTAAGGAATATCAAAAACGAACGCTATCAAAAAGATGATATTGCAGAGGCATAAAAAATCATTAAAAAGTCGTAGAATTTGAAATATTTACCTGATTAAAAGTTATAAATGCATACTTCTCACACCATTGAAAATTCATAAAAAAATTAAAGCAATAATAACATGACGCAATGACTTGAGCAGGTAAAACCGTATACATTTAAATCAGCCATTATTCAATAAATTTACATATTATAGCGGTCCTAAAATGAAATTTTAGTGATAGGAATTCAGAAATTCGAATCAGAAGCAGCTACCCAAATTATCCGTTTACTAATTTCACCAGTGCAAAATTCGTTGATTCCAAAAATATATCAACAAATACAAATTTAGACATGTCAACGGAATTCGCTTGAGTTTGGTGGGTGTTTGTTCAAATACTCTTTAAAGTATTATTGATTGAATTGGCATTCACTTGGTAGAACTCCATTATAACACGGTGAAAAAATAGCAATGTATTTTAGTTCTACAAAATTATTTTTAACAAATATAGTTGATAGCTATTTCGGCTCACGCCATCGTCAGAACTATTCTTAAACTAACATTTGCTTATCTATATATAGCTGTGTAGAAAAGGCACACAACGCATCCTCTCTCCTGTTCCAACGGTCTTGCTTGTTACTTTAACACACTGGCACTAAATTTTCAAAATTCTAAATGACACCTATTGTTTCATTTAGAATTTTGAAAATTTAAAATAAAATAAAAAAAATAATAATTTTGTAGAACTAAAATACATTGCTATTTTTTCACCGTGTCTTTAAAGTATTCTTTATACTTGAACCATTTATAACAAGGCAACATTTGAATTCGACCAGTGGAGAATATTTCAATTTCATTGTCTTCCAACCGTAGGAGAGTTGCAATGTTAGGCATTGCGTATTCCCAGGTCGACTATATTTGTTATTTGGAGGAAAAATTACGAACTAAAACTCGCAAATTGCCATCTATATCTCTGAAAACTAACTATTCTTTTTTTGTAAATAAATAATTTACCATCCGTTTTTCTTCAAAACTTTTTAAAGAAATACGTCCAAGCCCGACAGGAATTTATTAAGCATTTTAAGCCGATGAATAAATGACACGAAAAATTAACTTGTTTTTTTTTTTGTTGCTTATATTATGAAAGGGTAGTATTTTATTAATAAAAACAGATATTTCAAAAAAGTTATATTTGGGAAGGGATATATAGTCAATATCTCGTTTTTTTTAGATCATATAATCGTTACCCAGTGTTAATTCAGAACAAAAATAGTCGGAGCCAATGTTATTTTGAACAACTTCAAATGGAAGAGTTTCTGTAGCCCTATTGGCCTGCATAGCTTTTTGTAAATTTTTGGTCTGCTGATTCATAAAAAAATGCATTCTTGTATAATTAGTGTTTTAAATATTGAACCGCTTATGATATTAGTTGTTGACATTTTAATCAATTTAAAGTAAAAATATTGCGTTGAAAAATTGTAGCAAAAGGTAAGCCGATGTAAAATGACCAATCATTTGCGATGCGCGGGAAAGAATACCATTATAAATATATCAAATTGAATCAAATATATCATGAATAGTTCGTGATAATAATAATAATTATTATTGAAAGAATTAAAATATTTATCCAGCATACCATCATGACACATTCTTATTTATCTAATACACCAGACCAGTGATCTCCAAACTCAATAAGGATGTGAGCTACTTTCAGAAATTCAAATTGTCTGGTTAGCTACCTATACATATTTTTTCTTTATAAGTGGTGATACAAATGAGCGAGAGAGAGACAAAGTGTATGGTGCAGTTCGCATCAATCACAATACATATCTGACCGCTTCTCTATTTTACTTCCTTATACGCACAAATTGTTCTGCCAAAAAGAACAATATTACATCAGCAACCTTTCAAGCATTTCGCTGAAATTTAATTTTCTTAATTTTTTTTTATTTTTTGAGTTCAATAATAAAATGTTATAGGCAAATTTATAAATATGATAAAAAATATCCTTCTCGAGCTACCGATGGCTCGCGGGTGACCGTTTGACGATCACTGCACTAGACCAACAACTTACCGAAACAATTGAGAGATTAGGTAAAAAACAAATAATTGAATTTATTGGAGGTTAAAAAAATGTTAGCACGGGCACCAATGAAAACGATTATGTGGTAAAAACTGTCGCTCGCTCTAAAAAGAGGTCCGCAGGCAAATTATACGAGAACGGCGCAAGAATTAAAAAAGTTAAAATGCGACTTCTCTCCGCTACTGAAGCAGCTCCGTGAGCGAAGCCGCTTATTAGCAACCCACGAGTAGTACCAACTTGACCGAGGGTAATTAGTCATGGACTGCACTGGCGTACCATGCGATATAAAAAGGGATGACCCCTCCTTCCTTTAATTAATGCCACATTTAACGATATAAGTTAATCACATTTATCTCGATTTAAACTGACTGCGCTCGAAAGTATTTAATATAACGACTGATGTCATACGAAGCGAGGACATTATCAATACATGATTTAAAAAATACTCCAAAGCGGTTTATAGCGCTATACATACAACAAATTAACGATTTTTTTCATTTATATTCTGTGTAACCGTATTTTATGTATAAAATTGATTAAAAAAATAATTATCATTAATGATCGAAATACGATTATTAATTACTCAAAGTTATATGTAAACGTTTGAATTTTCTTTGGTGTCGAATAATTTTCAAAAATTATGTGCGCAGAATAAACAAATAGTATTTTAGTTGGATTATTGTAGACAATCAAAGCTAAATATTTTATTCCTAGTTTTTTTTTCAATTTTCGCTAGATGAATTTGACAGTTTTTTTTAGAGACATATCGTGATATATAATATACCGATTTTAGACAGAAGAAATCTTCGTTTTATACTGCAATATTTTTTATTAACTTAATTTGTGGATAAACGAAGTGATGTGGCAACCCTTAAAATAAAAAAATGATGTTTGATTTATATTGTTTAGCTTGGTTATATTTAAAATTAAAAATGTAATGTTATGCTGTGCCAACCCTGAAATTTTCTGATAAATCTTACAAGCATTCATTGAAAACTAGAAAAGCGCTTAACCATCTATCAAAATATTATATAAGGAAAAAATCTCGTAAATCGTAATATAAGATGATTATTTAAGTAAAGCGTGTGTTATTTATAAAAAAAAACACGAATTTTAATACATCAGAGACATATTTAGATACCGCCAAGCCCCTTCGAAAACACTGTCAACACATTGTTCAAAAATATAACGTACATATAAATAAAGCCTTATTCGGAAAAACCCGCGCAGTACTATCCGAACAAAGAAAAAAAATAATACTCAAAATTCTTCTAGCAGTTTTCACCGTAATCCAATAATCATAAAATTCAATAACTAATATTTTTGGTTCTCGGTACCTAAAAATATTCGTACCTTTTTTTTCGAAGGCATTATTTGGGGATGAGATGTATTTCGAACTAAATAAAAACACGCCCTCTAAAGCTCTATGCTCCAAGCATAATAAACTTATTCCCAATATTTCATAGAAAAAATGACAAAAAAATGTTCACTTCACTGCTTGAGTAACTCGAAGCTGGGCTCTACAAGCAGTATATATTAGTTACGATGTCACCCAAAACTGGTTGTTTTAATCATGTCACATTTTCGAGCGTAGATGATCTAAATTCAGTGTCAATCAATGAAGACGTAAAGATCCATTCATTATACGTACATTATACCTGTTTAAAACCAACGAGTCACCAGCGTGTCGGATCTGATTAAAATTTTAATGTCTATTCACTTTATTTTTTATGTTAACAAAATAAACATATCGAAGACGGATTAAGAACGCAAATATAACCTTTCACGACATTTTATATCGCCAGTTAATTCATTTTATTCGCGGACTATCTTTTATTCGGCAGTAAAAAATATTACGACTCTTAAAAAAACCACTAACGGTTCTATCATAAAATTTTCATCGGTAAATTAACAACGTATAAAATGTTCTAAGCTTCAGTGAAATATTTTTTCAAGTAATCCTATTAAGGATTTCTGATAGTTATTAAATAATCACTTAATACCCGCGCAATAACTTAATGTATTTTTTAACACAAAGAAGCCATTACAATAAAATTGACACTAAGCGCGTCTTTTTGTGTCAATTTTAATATAAGTTTGTACCAGACAACGTATAAGAAGCCCACGGTAATATATTTTATATCCGAAATGAAGTTCGTATTCTTTAGGTTCCCCGCTGGCAAAAAGATTATTCAAGTCAATATTTTATAGCGATTTGTAATTCATTTTTTTCGGCACAAAGAAAAAGTGACGCGTCTACCACTTAAAATATTCATGGATTAATGTAATTACAATTTGTTGATTTTGGTTTGTTCAGAAGAGAAAATTGATAATCTTATTTTGAGATCTATCTATTGAAATACAAGTAATAATGGCAGAAAAAAATCTTGACAATTATATTGAATTGAAATATTTCATACCGTTACGCAGATCGTCAAACATTCAATTCGATTTGTTTCTTTTATTTATTAGTTGAAAATTATTGCAATGGGCTGGTTTGAAAGAATGAAGTGATGCAGAACTGTATCAAAGCAACGAATCTCGATTGTATCAACTTGTATACGCATATGATTTTCAATTCCAGGTGTTTTGTTTATTGCGTAAATATGTGGCAACTGGATAAAAATCTGTTCGATGATGTAAAAATAATCCATACTACCTCCCAACAGTATACGTTCATAGTAAAAATAAAAAATTGTGTTTAACTAATTTCCGATCAATGACATATAAACTATGATATGAACCATCGTTTTTTTGTGTATTATTTTATTTTAATTAGTATTGTCTTGTACTAAAATAGTATAAAAAATACTGCGTTAAAATTCACACCAAATCAAAAAAAATTTTAAATATTTCCAAAGCTGTCTTTTTAATCAGAATATCAATAAAGTTGCTTTTTTATGCATAATACTATATACTTTTATGAAACGATTTAAGGATCGGTGTGTTCAAAACTCTTAATCCTGTTATATTTGCGTTAACACTGACAACGTGGGATTAATGGACTAATAAAGTTCTAGCCCCATCGTATATATTATATAGCCCCATGACATTTATTTACTCTTTTCAGAAGAGGTAAATTAAGCGATATTACTACAACTAAAGAACAAAATGCTATGCTTGAAGAGGTTATATTGTAATTATATTGTTATAAATTTCGAAAAAAGAAACAATTTTAACTGTAAATAATATTTCTTAAGGCACCATAAATTACAGCAATATCAAATATTATGCTAAGTGATAATATTACTTTATAGAAATGCAAGCAGGAAGCGACAAATCATAGTATTGGCGCTTTAACACAACAGCCAAGTGGAATAATTCACGATAAAAGTTTAAATAATAGATTGTTGCAACGCCCCGTGAAAGGAATTTTCTTGCAAACTTATGGCATAGAACCAAACGTCTTAAACGCCCCTAAGCACGAAATTTTCCTAGTATTATATTACATAGAACCTTGACTAACAAATCAAATTTGTAAAAACATAATAAAGATGCACAATTTGTTCAAAAATAAACTCTAATATCATAAGTGCACAGATGAATATAATTGTAAGATAATATTCGTTTCATAAATCCATTACACGTGTGACATGTAGAAACGATTTATAAATAGTAACATTAAATATTATCAAGAGAGTCAACCGAGTATAGTCAAGCAAAACTACTTTAATTCGTTAAAAAAAGTATTGGTCTGAATTTGCTGTCGTCCACGTGGAATATGTCAGCAACCGAAACAATAATTTCCAGCATTGCTAAAAGTCTTACCAGTTTCATCTCCATTGGCACAATTCATGCTACGGTTTCTCTAAATATATATACTACTATTAGGGATGTCAATTATTCGTTAAATACAAATATCAAAATTATAAATTACGAACATTTTCAACATGAATTAACGTTTTCACATACTAGTTATCAGCACGTGCCGTAAGCGAATATTTCAATCTTAGAATAAAAAAAGGCTCCGAATAATGTTTTTAAAAACTCAGTTTTTCAATATAAATTAACATCGTGGAAAAATAGTATGTATACAAGTTTTTAGCACCCGTGGAAGTTCGTATTTATAATAAGTCAAGTCCTTTTGTGTGAATGAGATATTATATAATATTATGAATCGTGTCGATAATTTTATTGAATGGCCCAATTAACCAAATTTATACATTTAAGATATCAAATGGGGGTGTTTGATAGAACATTTATCAAAAAACATCAAATTCGAACTAATGTCGAGTAAAACAAATTCAAAGTGATTTTGATATTTTGATATTTCATAATATTTTTCTCGTGAAAAATATTATGGGTTTTTTAGTTCTTATAGCAGGACCTGATTTTGTTTCACATTGATTTTCTAAGTGATTTATAAAGAAAATTTCTTGCAGGATTCTTGTGTGTAATAAAAATACATTGTAGTTTATTATTCGCATGGAAATTTGTTTGGAAATTACTTTGATCATGAATTTAAATTACAAGTCGCTGTGCTGCAAGTAGTTAACGTCACACAGCCTTTATTTTGCTTTTATTCATTTTAACAATGTAGTAAATACAAAAATGAAACACCATGAATAACTGACAGATCCAAGAGCTTAAAGAGAATATTAAAAATTACCACAGTGACAGACTTGTAACCAATGAAAATTATTTTGAAAATAATAATAATTATTTCGACTTATATTGTAGACGATCATTAACATTTATTTCAGTAGGATGCGCAAGGACAGTGATCCTAAAGCATTCAGTTTAATGTGATATTACAGAATAATAGCAACAATATGAATTATGATCTCTCTTCAAATATGTTATATCTTCCACTATAAGTGATAAGCCAAAATGAACACAGATTTTAATGCGTATTTAACTCGTTAAATGTGGAATGTGTGCTAGTCATGTGAATTCGCTCTTCTGATTTCTAAAAACATCTATAAAAAATTCCATAACATGACAAAGAATCTTATCATGCAATGTAGAAAAAAATACGATACAATATTAAAAAAAAACAACCGGATAAATTCACGGTGGTATTATCACACGCCTAATTAAATATATTCGAATATCTCGGGTAGAAACAAAATATTTGAAAACGATTCGTGAGACGTGAATTTCAATTTCTTTTATGACAATTATTTATTGTTCTTAATAAGAGTTATGAAGTGATATAAAAAAAAAGTAAGTGATCTGTTGATTTAAAAAGGTGTGCATAAAAACCTAGATTCGAACCATTTCCATTGGGAGTTATTTAGCCTATGATAAAATAGTTAGCATTGTACATAAAATTTACGCATTCCATAACCACTAGTTATGAAGTAAAGAAAATTTCTTATTGTTTTATAACGATATTCATTACTTTTAAAATACAGTCTTGTTAACAGGCATTTGTATTTTAAACTGACGTTAAAAAAAACAACAACAAAAAAACCTCTCGCTAGTACGACTTAGACAAAGATAAAAACAATATATTGTTCCAGGGTAATCTTTTTTGATAACTCCATAAAAAGCCTGCGATCTCGAGACATAAAATACGATCGTATTAATACTACCGTATAAATATAGCGCAGCTCAGCGTTAAATAATGGAGAAATTTGTATGCCGACTGACTATAGTAAAGTCGATTTAACAACAACGAAATGACGGTCATTTCGTTTATTTAGCCATAAATTATAGCACATGCACTTATAAATAAAAGTTTTTGTTTCAAAGTGTAAAAACGCCGAATAAAAACTATTTGAATATAATTGAATTCTTGTTTAAAAATATACAACATCAATCCGGGAATTCAACACAGCGAAACCTCCGCAGCTTTCAAAGTTTCAAGATGGCAAACTAACATAGATTGACATTTTCAAATTAAAATCATACAACATGCAATTTTCATTTATCGCTATGGAAATGCGATAAGCATAAGCCATAGAAGATGCTTCCAGTCTACCTTCGATTTCAATTGAAATGTATCTTCGAAACTTTTTCATTAGGTGTTGATTACTCGATTACATGACAATTAATTATGAAAAATCATATGAAAATACTAGATTTTTATCCCAATAAATAATACTATATAAACAACCGACAAGTTCTACAAAAATATAGATTATGTAAGGGCATGTGTTTGACAAGTGGCCCGCCATTCTCGACAACATTTATAAGGTCTAGTCTTCAATATATCTTCAAAAGAAAGCAATTTTTATAATTAAAACAAACACCTGTAAACATAAGAAAAATAAGATGAGATGCATACATGTATACGTGGGTCATAAATGAAAATATGAAAATGAAGCATTTCCTGAAGATACATAATTAATTGCTTTTATTATTTGAAATACCATGCCATTCCACCAAGAAGTGACAATGAACACTTTAAACGTGACATATAATTTCTCGAACCTGTATAGAAACCAAGGTCAACGATGCAGACGATTTCAAAACATTTATTTCTAGATGCGTTTCTAGATACATTTATTATAAAATTAATACTATAAAATGATTGTTTATAAATATAATTGGAAAACAACATGGATAGATAGTATTCTCGTTAAAATTTTGTAACAGTCAAAATCCCGCACTCCTAAGGAAAAAAATGATTATGAAATAATTTCTATTCACAGCATTTCTTCGAAATCTTTTCATTAAGTGCATTGTTCACAATTGCAATATAAAAAAATGATAGTTCATTCAGATTTAGTTTCGTTTACTGTAAATACTTTCGCTTGATGCTCTCATACACAATGTTTTATCACCCAGTGACCAATTAAGCGGCAAAATTGTTGTTTATATTAAACCGTTAAGATATTAATTTAAAAAAAATATGAGTTAAGCGATGACCTCTTCTCTCCACAAGGCATTATTTAATTAGGCGCCTAGGTCTACGGATAAACGAAGACGCCTGGTCGTTTACCAAAACGCATTATCGTCAGAAATAACAGAAAGACTTTATAACACTCATCGCTGCACTTTAAAATCATACAAGAATACTTACGAAGATTTTTAATGAAAGAACAAAATTTGAAACGAAAACGTATTGGAAAAACACATGGGATATCCTAGTAATATTAATGATAAAATAATTGTTTATATACATTTTTAAATAAATTTAATCTGTTAATTGTAAGCGGATAGTCATAAATAAAATACACAGCTTTTGAATAATTATTAGCTTATATAAAAGCTCATAATATCGAAATCTATTTCAACAATAATAATTTTCCTATTTTGATTTTAGGAAAAAATACAGGTTTTTGATAAGTTTATTAATATCGTTACTAAGGCTATATTTATGAGAAAGCTTGCAATAAGGCTTGTTGTATATATTCATATAATTGATACTTTAAGAATGATATTTTTCGTCCAAAATAATATCAAGCCTTTATCATTTCCGCAAGAAAAATATTTAAAAGAAAAATGTTGAATCATTTGAACATACACCCAGTCCTTTTTTTACGCGAATTCGATTATACGCGATTTTTTTGGACGGCAGTGCTACATTTTTTTACGCGCTTCACTCGATTTCACGCAATTTTTTCCCTAAATTTGTTGTAAAGAAGACATTTATATACGATGCTAGGCATGTACCTTACATTATTTTTTTAAATAAAAAAAATGTGTATTTTTAAAACTTGATTTTGTAAAGCATTCCATTTTTTAAATACACATACAATTTCCAAATGTTGACAAGTGTATTGGATGTTATGCGAATTTCTGTTTTAGGGTGTGTAGAGAAATATAATGCAATTGCGTGAAATCATTTTTTACGCGATTTTTTTTTGCGCGCCTTTTTCTGGAACCAATGTATTGCGTAAAAAAAGGACTGGGTGTATCTAACTTTTACTTGAATAATAGATGCAGTGCTCAGCTATGGCTGATCGTCGAATACTTTATAGACCCGTTTAAATCTCACTTAATAAAATGGCCGCTGTCTGAACGTTTATTTTTTATTATTGTTCGTGAAGAATAAGCCCAACGTTATTACTGTATAAATTGTATAAACGACCTTTGCTTATGACATTTTCTAATAATAACAATTTTATGATCCTCGGTGGACACAAATGATTGAAGATATGGAAATAAAAGCCCCAAATAGATAACTAAATCAAGACCAGGCCAGCTTTCAAAATGCATTATATGGTATTTTAAATTATGCGGTAAAAGATGTTTGTGTTTCTCGCACTGCATGGGTTATTAACTTCAACGAATAGTCATTTAAGTAGAGCTTTTGAGCTTTTTTATAAAGGATAATATTTATAGGGTATTAAAACTTATTATTGCAACGTGTATAATATTTGTAATTTGGTATTAATATATCAATTTATGGTATCAACTGAGGTTTCTTGATGGAATTTCAATATCAAATTTGAATTGTTAAAACCTTGTACGATTAAAATTATTGTATAACGTTTATAAGCAAATCAATAAAAACTACGAACTCATTGATGAATACACGTTAAATTAAAAACTTGAATCTTTATATGAATGATTTTGTGTGTCTATTGCATCTGCAAGACGCTCATCATATTCAAAAAAGTGATAAAAATTCATAAAAAATATCCGAATTTTTATTTTATTTCAAACATTACAGCTGACAATAAAACGATAGACATTGAAAATATGTCAAGCATAAAATGGTTTTGAAAATAATAGATATATTTTATTCTAAAAATAAGAAATGAAGAATAATATTCCATGAAAACTTACAACATTATTTACTGATAATTAATTGCTGTGAATAGTAAACTATTACTTTTGTTTGCGTTATTAAAATGCTCCTCCAATAACCGAAAAACGTATCTAATCAAGTTACACATCAAGTAGAATATCATTATTTTTAAATAAACTTCCACAAAATAACCGACGATCCCATCGAAAAATACTTAATCTTAATACATTGAAAAATAGATTACTGGTCGATTTTTGGATGAGTAAATATAATTTTCATAACAAAATAGTTCAACATGAAAATCAATAAGTGAGAACATTGACTTTTAGACGTTTTAGGAATTACAATATGAATGTATATTTCCTTTTATTCCGTATTACCTTACTTCATCGTGAAAGTGGAATGGAAACAGTTTACCGTCAATAGTGGTCAAAATACTTAGAAATGTAAGGAAATATATAATAAAAAATAAATTATAATATCAATTAATAAAAGATGTTACCAGTGAGTGAAAAATTCCACTAAACAATCGTTATACATAGGCTTCTAAACCAAACAAAAAAAGATAATGGTAATAATTAATTGCGTACATTTAAATTATATAAATCGATAAAAACTCTCCACAGCTGCTTGAATAAAGCCACTTTACACGTACTAAACGATATCCTGTTGTAATTCAATTAAAATTTCATGTTTTTTATAGTTAAAATAATAAAACATAAAATTTTACGATTCTTAGTAACACGCTATTCATATTGTAAGAGTATCGTAACTTTGAAATAAGCAAGCATTTAAATCACCATTCTTAGAATAAAATGTGGGCAAATTATACAGTTAGGCAAAAGTAATATTTTATGGCATAACGGGTAGTGTAAAAATACCAAATAAATTCAGCTAACTAGAACTAAACATGATAAATTCTTACAAAGTATCTTATCTATATTGGTATTTTTGATGGTAATATTTTTTGGTAGTTTTGATAATGATAATTTCCATCGCTCGCTGATATTTTCAGTTACGAAACTTAACTTTTTATACAAAAAATATCCGATAATTTCTACCAAATAGAATAAAATACATAAATAAATCCGTATGTATGTCCGTCACAAGAACAATTTCCAAACGGACACACGTGACGTAAAAGTTTCACTTAGATATTTGGTTGCTATGGGCTATTTAAAAAATTTCATTAATATCAGAATATTGTACATTTTGCCGTCGCAAAAATATTTGGAAAAAATTGCAAACGGAGGCCTACTACTTCTGTGTCATAATAAAATATTCAGTGAGTAACAGTTTTCAATTCGTTGGAGCTTTTCAATAATTGACTACTACTACAATATTTTATATGGGTATTTTTATATAGGTATGGCCCACGGTGATGTTTTCAAATGTTTTCAAACTTTCATCATAAGCTTCCGCTAAAATAACATCTTTTTTTGAGTGTAAGCTCCAATATAACCGACAAAGCGGTTTAGCAAAATGTAATGTTGGCACTCGTTCAGAATATCGAATATTTTTTTCAACAACTAAATTTACTTTTAAGGTGTTTACTATCCCTTCTTGATGGAAAAGGAAGATATTTTAAGTTATAAAAAAACAATTAAATACCTTTTCCACAATGTGTTTTATGATCAGGACCAGTTTCGCACATTAACAACTGCTGAAAGTCACTTAATATATTTTCGTAAATTTGATTTAATTTAGACGAAGGAAATGGAGAAGCTCTGCACAATCCTGATACATTATGGAAATCTGTGTGGCTATCGACAGGCCTCAACAACTCAATTTCAACAACTAAATTTACTTTTAAGGTATTAACTGTCACTTCTTGATGGAAAGGCATGATATTTGAAACAATAAAAACATATTTTTAATTACTTATTTCTACAATATAATTTTTGATCAGGACCAGTAATGCTCACAATGAGAAAAACCGGTCCTGATCAACAAATCATCAACAGATCATCAAAAAGGAAATAATTACTATAAAATGTGTTTTTATCATTAAAAAAACTAAATTTACAATAGCAATAAGCATTCAAAATGACAATAATTTTATTACTATTTTCAGAAGATATTTTTTATAAGAATTTAAAGAAGTCTTCATATACAAAATTATTCTTCTATGGATCGATCGCTAAATAAATAATATAAAATGTACACATCGTCATTTTATAAATTTAGCTGATTTAAAAAAAAAATCCGTTTAGCGATTGCTAAGCTACATGAAAAAAGTTCATGTGGTAGAGTGATAAACACATCCAATCCAGCTTTCTACAATTGTGTCTTTCTAAGAAGGTCTTTATAGCCTGAAGGCCGTAAAACTTTATCATATATCATTGCATCTGACCTATTGACAAATCGAAAATCAATCAAGTATCACTCGCATTCTTTTGTTGTATTCATCAAATCATAGTCGAATCATTTACAATTACTTACCTCGAATATCCATCGTTTATCTATTTTAAACAAAGGTGCACGCGTAAGGTGAAAAAACACACACGAGTAAACGTGGAATGAAAAGGTTCATGTGCAAGTGGAATAACCGAGTTCATAGACTCGTATCCCATTCAACTTACTTGGCGGTGTTTACTAGGTGTATTGAACAAACACATACTGTTTTGTTTTATAAGATTTCAATAAAGAAGATCGGCGTGGAATAAAACGCACGAAAATGTCAGAGAGACATCTTTATGCATTGAAATACTTATTGGTACCTCTAGAATTCATACTTGAAAGATTTGAACTCGATTGAAATTATTTTTTATTTACGACTCTAGTTTCGTAAATCGAAATGTTGGGTACTACGCATTCACTAGGTTCACACGGGCATAATCTATTCATAGTAAATCAAGTACTTCCGTCAACATTTATGTCAAGAATTTGTTTATGTGAATGACTTACTTAGTATATGTTAAGAAAATTCTTAGGAAAATTTATAACGATGTATACGTGTTTTAAATTGTATATATAACTCCAGAAAAAAAAATTCTGTCTTAAATACTTGTTTTATGACAAAAGCCATTCCTTAGTATGAAAATATTTAAGAAAAATACCTTTATTTCAAGAGTTCTACAGGTAATTTCTTCTTAAAAAAATCTACCAAGAAGTGTCTACTATTTTATAATAATACTGTCTGGACTAAGGCATTGCGTTTTTTGTCTATATATCAGATCTTCTCATGTTACCCTATAATTACGGACAGATTTCTGACTATTTATAGTTGTGAACTGCGATTTGATTTGGTTTATTAATATAACACAACGAAATCAGTCAGTAAGCAAAGCAATGTTCATTCGTATTAGTTTTACAAAACAAAATATGAAAATGGTCCAATTTCTAAGAATATTTTACTTTTAAAATAATTCATTACAACCTGTGTGATTGACAGTACGTAGTTATGCATGATAGATATTTGAGAAAAATAATATAAATCAAAACATATTTCACAACCTGCATACACTGTGTGCTGACTTAACTGTTTTGCGAAACTTCAATATTTGTATTGAGAGCTGGTGTCTTTTAACCCTTTAGTGATGCCTCACCTAAAAAATAAAAAAATAAAGCTTCATTCATGAGTCATGAGAGATGTTGAATTCATATAAAGTTTCAGTTTATTATATATACTAATAATATAGTCTTCATTGAAAGGATGTAATATTTTTACTAAACATTACTTAATTTAAACAGGACGGTAATTATAACAAAAACAAAACTATCTAGCTACGAATATTTTTACGCTAAGGAATATGAAGAAAAATCAAAATTTATATGTTAAATTCAATTATACTCTTTTTTTACATGATGGTCATAAAGCTTTGTGGCATATAATTATGTATCAGATATCATTTTTACAAAAGCGAAACATATGCAATATTATATAAAGCTAATTAAATTTTCATACTTCTAGTATAGTGCTATTTTAGAATTCGATCTGATAAAGAAAACACACGTATGTTGAATAAATAAACATCCTTCGGTGAAAAAATAGCAATATATTTTAGTTCCACAAAATTTATAAGATAAATAGTTGATAACTATTTCGGCTTACTCTTCCATTAGAACTATATTTCACCGTGTTATAATGGAGTTCTACCAAGTAAATGCCAATTTAATCAATAAATAAAAATATCTTAATTAAATAGGGTTTTTGTGATTTTTTTTAATAGGCTAGCAATTTTTACTAAAAAAGACAACGAATCAAATTGTAAATGTTTTTTTTAATCTTTTACGCGTACTTGTGTCATCGTTTAACTACTGAAACGGATGATTGATTTTTTTATTGAAAAACTATTTTATGTCTATAAAAAACCGTCTACCGGGAAATATTCCAAATAAACTACGCTTCATATAATATGTTTCGTGGATAGACCTAGAAAATAAAAGAGCGGTCGTTCCCATGGTCGAGATGATTGACAAGCGTGCAGTCGAAATGTGTTTAAGTGAAGAATAAATACGGCGCGCTATTGAAAATACCCGAGCACACTTAGCGCTCTCGAAAAATTGCTTGTATTATTAAAATACAAGAAACGTGAAACGGTCGTTTTACTCTCGACGAGTGCGAAGATTCAAAATATCTAGGCACTTCATATGGATCGACATTCATATTATTCGACAGTGATATTCACACCGTACACATACACTAGAAATGCAGACGATTGTCAATATTTTATTTTAACAATGTTGCCAAATCAATATATATAGAATTATAATCATTAAAAATATATATCATTGTAAGATATTCAAAAGAGTAAACAGCACAACCTGATACAGAGTGACAGCTTTATTAGTAGAATGCTTGAACAATGTGAAGTCTTCCCAAATAAGGTTTTTAACAAACTGGTAATATAATAAAATGTCGATCTATCTTTAAAAAAAAATACGGATTTGAATTGTTAAAATTTTGTATGATTCCACATGTTTTATGACTAAGGACTCGGGTTTCGCCTTTCGGAATCTTCAGGCTATCCATCACACGAACGCAACAGAACAGTTATGTTGCATCCGTGTGCCGAAAGGCGAAACCCTGGTCATTAGTGACAAAACATGTGGAATCGTACAAAGTTGTAACAATTCAAATTTGATATTGAAATTCCACTAAGCACCTTCAGTCGATATCATAAATTATTAAAAAAATACGGCTTAAAGAATAACAACGTAGTTAAATTATTTAGATGATATCGTACTTTTTACAAAACTTGGAGGATTATATAGAGTTAATTGGCAGCGATTAATTGAGAGCAGACATTAAATATGATTTATGTGAATGTCCTTCCGTAGATTTTAATACACCACAAAAAGAAGTAGAATGAATTCTGTGCGTCACTATTCGGCCACGGAATTGGAACAGAAAGTGAATTAAACATTTGTGACTAGTTAAAAATATTAAATTTATCACAAGCAGTTCAAATTATAATATACATATAATCATGATCGGTGGTTAGTGATTCCACACTTCGATTGGATATGAAAAAGATCAATAAAACTAGTATACTTACAAGAGTATTTATTGTCAATCTTCATAACGTCAAAATTATTGCGACATTGTTAGCTTTTCACGTTCGCTCGTGCGGGATGCACAGTTATGGAAACTCATTCGATAGTTGAATAATATGTGAGCTTTTTGTAGTAGAACGATCACGCACGCGGCACCAAAAAGCATCAATCTCCAGATAATTAAACCACATTGTGAAATTAACTGTACTCCTTCGGTCGGGCGGACAAACATAGCAACTATGAAATAAATTAAACGAGTACTGCGCGTACTTAGGCATGCACTCTCCATTAGGACGTCATATTTTGTTACACGGTATGGCTTACTGGGCAAAATATAATACTATTGGGAAGAAATGAATAAGACGAGTTAACAAAAGTAAGGATCATTTAAGCTAATAAATACTGAAGCGAAAATAAATATAAACGAGTGAATTATATAGATTTTAGTCAGAAGTCAATATTTAGTTGTCTATAAGACATTGCACACGAAAAAATTGCCAAATTATAAATAAAATTGGCGTCAAATTTTATGTTCTTAGTTCAAAATGTATTCTCCGTATGTTGGTTTCGAACCAAGACAGCCAATTTAGTTTCAGAAGTACACTTTAAAATTACGCTATTTTAACGAGAAGCTTTCTTACGGTGTATTTGATTCGGGGTTTATTTTATCGACGCACCGTCGTATTACATTATTTTTACCGTAGTACCAACATGCACTCTGTACCTCGATATCTGGTTAGTACTACATGTGCGTGAAATTACACGGTTAGCGTAATCCACAATCGTGTTTTGTAATTTATGTTCTATCAAATTTCGTCTTATGTGAGAACGCATTGAAAATAAAAACGCATTGAAAATAAAAACGCATTATCTTTTCACGCGAAGATTTATAGGCAAATATTTAACGGCCATTTACATGCATTATCTCAGTAACTTACCATCGTTCGCAATAGATAACACGGCTTTATGATATATTATGTGTGCTCATGCATACCTGTAACAAAAGAAAAGTTAATCATTAGTAAACAACAATAATAACTAATGCATAAAATTAATTATAAAAACATGAAAATTAATTACCAAAATATAAATATAGGCGAGGTGACGTGGATGAAGTTTATAATTAAATAACTCATTACAATATTTTGTGATATAAATAATCATGAAATAAACGATTAATTAACGTTAAAACTAAAGTTCAAACAAAACCAATACATGTGTTACTTTTCACTGCATATTCAATTAGTTAAAAAAAACCAATACAAATTTTGAAGTCGCTAAAAATCACACCGTCAAATGCCATAACGTTGCATATTTAATTTAAAACAATACTTTCAAGTAGTCAGTACCAATCAATACCAAAAATGATACTTGAACAACTGCTTCATTCTTTCTTAAATTAGCTTTGCCGAAAATCAACACTTAGAATGATAAAACTCTTCTTCTAAATTAAAAAGACATTTTTATGTCTAGTTATAATTTTTGAAAAGATGTGCGAATAAAATGAAAACTGTGTGATTTAAATGTAGAATGTCTTTCTTTTAAGCTTTTACAACAAACAATACATTTTATAAATTCCATGTATACATATTTATATCAAGTTTAGTAATAAAAACTCACGAAAATACAAAGTTCTTTATTTGAAGATAATATAATATTATACACAACCCGAAAGATATTAGAAAAATATTTTAGAATAAAAACATGTCTCTAAAATGAAAGGGTGAGTAAGAGGAAATAAGCATAGGAAGTGCAGAGAGGTTGCTTTACATATGAAATGGTGAAAGCATACGACGAAATATTGTATGAAAATTATTGTACGTAGTATCAATACATATGATACCACATTTTTGGTGACTAAACGATACAAGTACTCCGCTTGTTTGAAAAATGTCCTCAGAAAACCTGTATTATTTCTTGACAAGTGATTTAGACACTTTTGATTTTGCAAATGATTTAAATCGCAATGATGTATTAAAAAATAGAATAGCGTAATGCTGAATCGAAAAACACAGTTTATATATAAATAAGTCGATCAGTGTTCAGCTATCTCATTATTCCAAATTTCGCCTATCTTGTAACTGACTTACTGATAGCTTTAGTAGTACGTAACATATATATACTGGTTATATTGTGTTCATTCGCTCATGTTGGAAGCTAACATCATATTTATTTAGCTAAAATAATAGCATCTAAATATTGGAATGCATTGAACATAATATTGGTTATAATTTGAATGAAAATATAAAAATCAAATTATTATCTAGAGAAGAAAAAAATATTCAAATTTCTTTCGTTTTACAATCATATTATTGCGCGCATTATTTCTCAACGTGTTAACAAAAAATATTTGCAGCAACTTCAGAGGTTCACTGCTCGGTACGAATTCCACCTGATATTACACAGTTTTCGAAAACTGAGCTATAACACATGAACTGATTGAATGTGATTTAGAGTTATCATTTTTTTTTATTTTCATTTATCTATTTTCCCGGCAAACAAATTTATCGAGTATACTCAAAAAACGAAATATTTTTTTGCTAAATTAAATATACTAAATATTAAAGTATCCAAATAAATCTGCCACATTTTTTATACATACTCAATGACAGTGCACTTACGTGTTTTTATCATCTCACGACATTGAAATCAATTGTTTAAAAATGAAAGCTTTTCTTTTTGTTATTTTACTGTTTTATCGATTGTCATGTCCGCTAACGGCCTTCTTTACTTCCACATATGGTATGTCAAATGCGAAAAAATTATAATACAGGAATACAGCATTTCGAAAAAATTTACACATCCAGTTAGTGAAAGAAGACCAAGACGGACGTATCGGGTAGATGAGACAACACGATCATTTTGCATGGCACGAAGTGTAACCATCAATTTGTTGTACAGCCCGCCAGGAAAACGTGTTATATTCCTAGAACCAGTGGGGTGTAATAACAGCAATTTTAAATCGTATGACAGAACTGCAAAATAAATAACGTATTTTCTTATTTTATACAAATGAGTTTAATCACCAAATATATAAACCAGTCAAGGGGGAACTTAGCATCTGAAATAAAATGGATTTTTCGGTAGAAATGAAATAATTAACTATATGGATAACAAACATTTAAATCGACTAAATTTATAAAATAAACGGGCTAGCAAATTTTCTTATAATGGAAGACGTAAAGATATTTCTTGCATTCATCAAAATAAAATTTTCATTATTTATTTAGTATTTCACGTCACGGTAATCATTACTGTATAATAACAAATTTATACGTAGTAATACACGTAACTTTACCAAAAATATATGCTTTATTGACATTTTACACGATCACCACCAAACTATAACATTGTATTTGGTAATTAAATAATGATTGAAATAAAAGTTAGAAGAGTTTCTTTATACAACACAAAGAGATAAAATCTTTAAGGATTAAAAACTGGAATTCCTTTTATGTAAAGTAAACTTTTTCAATACGATTTATTTCAGTATCATCATCATCATCATCATCAGCCGGGGTCGATCCACTGCTGGATGAAGACCTCCCCCTGCTTTTTTTTTCAGGGGGGGTTTGGACATAGCAACACCACGCTGCCCAGGCGGGTTGGTGTTCGGTTTTCTGTCTGGGTTTTCCTTCCCATAGCCAAGAGAACACGGCACTCGGTGTTCCCGAGCGGTCACCCATCCAAGCACTATCCGTGCCCAATGTTGCTTAACTTCGGTGATCGCACGAGAGCCGGTGCTTACAAGGTGGTATGGACGTTGGTCAGTTTATACACTTATATATAAAAAATGTACTTTCATAATGCTGAACAATACAGTGAAATAAACAATAATAAAAATTGTTAACAAAATTATTTACTTTAGATAAGAAGGAAAACGACAGTTAACTTTTAAACTGCCCAAAACGCATGTCTTAATGTTTTTTTACTTTTGAATAAATATATCAAAGATTTAGAAAAATAAATACCAATCACGAAATATATAGGTTTGGTTGAGTCACTGATATAATATGCTTGTACGCCATTGATGCGTACTTATATGCCGACATATCTTACAGGTATCATTATAAATACAAGGGTGAATACCATGCAGATAGGGACGGAGATATGAATAAGAACATAGTTTAAATCCCTTACTCTTTTATCATATGCTTGCCACTATTGCAATATTTCAAATAAGAAAATGAAACAAATTTTAAATATCATTACAGTATTTCGTGTACGATAGACTTTTTACTTCAAACGACGTATCAAGTACACCACTTCCTAAGTTCCCATGACCAAACGATAAATCACTTTTCCGCTGTAGAAGAGATATTGAAATAAATGTCCAATTATTAAGCGATTAGTCAATATCACAGAATAATCCATTATCGTATGCCGTAATAAATTGAGATAAATACAACATCTTCAAACATATGCGTCTTTTTTTATTATAATTCCACAGCCTGGCATTTCCGTTATAATTAATAAATTGATATACAATTAATACGAACAATCGAATTTTAAACAGTTTGTGAACAAACACGGTAAAAAATACATTGCTATTTTTTCACCGAGTCATAATGGGGTCTACCAAGTAAATGCCAATTCAATTAATATAGACGAAAATATTTTATTAATATTATTATTACTAAAAACCACTGAACCTCCTTTTAAACAAGCCCGTGCTTACAGTAATCGATTTTCGTGTAAGATTAAAAATTACATTTTTTTTATAAATCTGCTATATAATAAAATAATGTATTATTAAAAAAATATATGAGACGATTTTGTGACAGCGAGAAAGTCTTCGATTTCATATCTACGCATTTACCCTTAACTAAATACAAGAACTACAAGACAAAAGGAAATAAAAATCAGCTAAATAAACTAATAAAAAAATACATTCAAAATCATCTTAGCTTTAAAAGGTTATTTTATAATTGCTGAAACAATGCTGCTTTTTTATAATTAAATAACCTTCCACTTGTGTGTAGATATAAATAACCCGTGTTTAAAAATATAATACATTCCATAGTTTAGTCATTATAATTAATAGTTGATATTATTATCGACATTCATGAGTAACGAGCTGAACTTGACCACTAGCGAATGCCAAGCGGACTAGTTATATCTACATGTAAGTATTGCTTGAAAACGGCCAAGAACATTTTCGCTGTCCATACATAACTGTTCTGACGTGCGACTTCAACGGCAGAGCGAGCTGACAACCCGTCGCATGTTAAATAAACAGCGTGATATTTTTCGCATGTTCCACTCATCTCGGCATTGCAATTTTTATTTGCATACGCACCAAGAGTGAAGATTAATTATATATTGGGCGGATTTCGCATTCGTATCAATCATATTTTTTCGCTCAGTAAATTTAATGAAAATATGTCAATGTAAAATTAACATAAGAATTTATCCGTGTTAAACAATCTAAAGAAAAGGACTTGTAATATCTCATATTTAAAAAATAAAGGGAAAATAATATTTATTTCTTAACAATTCTAATAAATCTTAAGAAACAATGATTAATTTTGTAGTCGGATAGCAAAGATATACGATTTATTTTTATTTCATGACAATAAGATTTTTGAATTATTTCTAAAAAATAGCTTTTTTCCCTCGACTTATCAAATCGATCAATAAAATGTTATTCATAATAACATAATAGAACATAGCTTATGAAGTATCCGTTACTTTCTCAATCATTATATCAATACTCTTACCGATAAGAAAGACATGGTGATTCGTCTTGAAACGACTTTTAAGTAATCGCAATATTCTCCATATAAAGAGATACGGAGGGAATTAAGTATTTCAATACAAACCATAAGGTGTCATGATATAAATACTTGACAGTAAGAATAGTGTTACCATACTTATAGTTTTTTACGATTAAATCAATTAATACGATAAAAATTACATGCTAACTACTAATGGACGAAAGAGTTTATATGGTATACTTATTAAGGCATGAAAATCTGAGTAAGCAGGCGAATTGCCACAAATTGACTTAAAATATTACATCTTACACATTTTAATAATCGAGACTTCATTAAACTCCATTAAAAGACGTTGAAATAGTAATGTATTTTATTTTAATAACTAACTATGTTTTATGATATTGACTGAAGGTGCTTGATAGAATTTCAATATCAAATTTGAATTGTTAAAACTTTTTACGATTCCACATTTTTTGTCAGAACTGACGAAGTTCAGTTGCATCCGTGTGATAGAATGCCTGAAGATACCGAAAGGCGAAACCCGAGTCGTTAGTGACAAAACATGTGGAATCGTACAAATGCTTGAACAATTCAAAAAACAATAACTAACTTTATAGTTGTGATGAGGGTGTTAAAAGGAAATAGCTATCAATTCTATATCTCATAAATTTCGGAGAACTATAATACATTGCTATATTTTCACTGTGTAATATTAAAATAAGTTATGTATTCAGTTTGATTTGGATAAATATCAATGTTCGTTTATTTTTAATTGTAATGAGCGGGAGTCATCAATAACACAATTTACAGATTAGCATGTGTAAAATTTTCATTTATGTCGAACGGCCGCAATAAAATTCACCCGCCAGTGTATCGCAAAAGGTTCCATCATAAAGAATTCACTCACCGGGACTCCCATTTCTCTTTTAATTGCGTAGGCACTGAACATATCGACTTGACTTACCGGACTCCGTGCATTATGGTAAGTTTACGGTTAGAGATGGTACTTATTGCTTGCTATCGATGCACTTCAACCGTTCGCTGGCATATATAAAATATCTGCTTCAGCTTTATTATCATTTAATAAAATTGCATATCACGCGATACAATGCGTACTCTTGAATACAGTATGCAAAGATTACATGGAAAATAAACGTAAAAAATTCGTAAATTACCACGGATTATATTGTATAACCGAGGATTGAACAATAATTAATGTGTGATTGAAAAATTGGACTTTTAATTTAAAAATAGATAATTAATATATAATTCTTAAACTCATTCTAATTTTATTTTTTTACACTACAACGTAAAGACGTGTGATGAGTACGCAACTTTTTTTTTTATTATAAAGCATATAATACAGCACAGTGGAAAAATAGTAATGTCAGTGTCAGTTATTTCATTCTCACAATATAAAATAAAGCTTAGCAGAATTATTATAGATTGCAATTTTTTTATCGTTTTATAACGGATTTCTACCAAGTTATTGCCAATTAAACAAACATATAATGCAATTTTCGGAATATAGTTTATGCACAATTATTTTAGTAAAGGATGCGGGAGAGAAAAATATGTATTTTATTTAAAATTAATAAAAAAACTCTTTATCTAAATGGAGTTTACTAAAGTATTAACTATTATTATGAAGCATAATAACATAACATTTTCATTGTTCATAAATTAGAAATACGCCAAAAGAAAATTCTATCATGTTCATGTATTCAAATATATACGTTAACATATAATTATAATGAGTATTGTAAAGCATAGCATCTTCCAAACACTAATTCAACGATTGGTGAAAAATAATTTCAAGCCGAACTTCAAAGTATCGATGAAACAAATGTTACTGAACAAGTTTTGAAATAATCTATTTCAAAGATTTCTTTTACATCCCGCTGCCTTTATACAAGCCAAGCATTAAACATTCAATGGTCAAACACTTCCTTGTTTCAGAGTGGTGTTAAGGTATTGTCGAAGATTAGAACCAAGATAGTCGGAATATTATGGTATTCTATGGGTCAATACGAATAATAGAACAATACGTCGAAAATTTGATGATTCATAGAAAAAACAGCATTTAATTGACAATTCCATAAGCAACATTATAGACATACAAGAAATAACCAAGCGGACACATAAATTTGACAAATGGAAAAGTTACATGATAAAATGTTCTTAATGGATGATAAAATATAGAAAGTTTCTAAACTAAGGAGGTCTATGCAAGCGGAAGATATTTATTATTTTGTTTTGTCAATATATACAATAAATGTGAAATCGATAAAAGAAAATAAATTAATTTTAATTTTATTTTTCAATGTTATACCCGGTTTCAAAACCCACAATAACATTCACACAGAAAAAATATGCGTTTATTTACTTATCTTAAAAAGCAATCGCCATTAACCAATGATTAATAGGAAAACGCTATCGAACATTTCTTTTTCTTATTTATGCAAGTCGGATTTTCAAACTAAAGTTAAAAAGTGTCTCTTATTTTAATGTAATAAATCATACCACAAATGAAGTAACATCACTTTTTTATATGCTGTATTTGCATAATAAAGTAACATCCGAAAATATAGTACTTGTGAATACTCAATAAATTTGGTTTTTCATAAAGCCAATGCGTACACAGTGTATTTCTTATTAAATTATCAAATTTATTGCTATTTTTAAACTCCCAAAAATACAAATAATGGTTAAAAAGTTTATTATATTTCTATATGTTTTACCAAAAGTTTTTAAGTATTTACTCACTGACTTAAGTTTACTACTGTTACATGCAAAGTTACCGAAATTTGAGTCACTTTTCCTACGAAACTCGTGGCTCTTATCATCTGTGTTACAGAATACGCTTGAATAAAGATTTTATATCCGTAACGAGTGAAATGGGAGAAAAGCTGTGAACCCTATAGTAGAAGACTAAGTGATGATAGACAGTCAACAATTGTAAGTGTATTTTTAATGGCTTTCAAAAGATGGCCAATGTATTATAACATTAGAGACACTGTTCTTGATCTAAATCCGTAAAGATTGAGACACTTTTAATCGTTTAATGAGAAAACTATTCACGGTGTTATTGATCATACATAATCACTAAAACAACGATGAAGAAAATGGAACGTGAATAAGTGAGAGGAAAGTAAATTCTTCTTCAGACGTCGTTGCCACAATTACTCGTCGACCAGCTTATGGAATTCACATTGAATCGAATTATATTTACGTTTGAAGATTTAAACAATATTTACGATGTACAACATCAAAGATCATTATATAATTAATTACAATATTTCATCTTTGTCGGTGCGCGCTTTCTATTGAGAACAGCACCAACATTGCATGCCGCGTCCAATTATTATTAGTATGCACTGGTAAGGCACATAGCAAAACAACATAAGACGATCAGTGAATCAGTCTTAGAAGTCCGGATGTACACCAACGGCCAACCGAAGCATGTAATCGAGGAGAACATTTAGCTTAGGCGAAAACGTTCCGTTGCTTGACCCATACATAACATTCGTATCTACAAGTCCGCGTGCGTAATCTAATGAACGGGTCAAACACGGAGGCACAATGTGAGCCATTGTACGAGGTCTTATAATTGCGTACACTGGATAGTGTGTACTGTATATGAGGGCGCTCGGAAGTGCAGTGGTGGACTTGAGATATATGATGCCTGACAGAACACAGACAACTAGCAAAGACAGCGGAATATATATATATTGTATATATATACGTTGTCTAGTTTACAAGACGCCACGTGTAACAGAGTTGAATGGTTCCACTGAAACTTCGACATATGTTAAATTTTGTTATGCGAGATTCAAAAATGGCACAAAATAGTTGTTTGCGTTCCAAAACGTATACTTATTACATGTTATTACACTTTTACAATAGAATCCTCACTCCTAACTATATTCCAATAAAACTTGACTTGAATTTCTAAATCATCTTACATCTAGAACTCCGTTGTTTTTAATAGGGTCCCTAATACTATATTTTATTCATTTCATTATAAACTTCTTTGAATCAAAAAAGGTATAAATAAAAAAATATATAATTATTGTTTTTTGTGAAATATTATGATATTAATGATGCATCGCTTTAATAGTTTTTTACATTATGCATCTTCATTAGTCTAGTTGAGTTATCTAACTTACAAAACACTTTCATTCAAAATTTGTTAGATATTAAATACACCCTCTTATTTTATTCAAATTGGTGATCGAATTGTACATGATTTTTTTTGTTGTAAAATATTATAGAACTACCAACCTCTCTAAGCAAAACAGTGACGCACTTCATCAATCGTGCTGTAGATACCCCATGTTAAATTAATGCCAACTGTATAACAGACTAATGATAGTGGTATTGAGTGCTATCAATGAGTGTGGACTGATTATTTTTTGGAAGTAAAAATATATACTTAGAAAGAAGAGACTACTATTTTTTAGAGCGAGTATGTACTACTCATAATGTTTTCCCAACTGGCTTCTCTTATGTACACTCACACTTCATAGTTCAAAGAGGATTCTACATGAACACATATTGCAATCAAATTCCATCCTTATATTATGTCATCGAAAGTATGTTATAGGCCTTCCAAAGGAGATGCCCTTGAGAAAAGCTTTAACAAAGTACAACGGCATTGTTTCGAACTGATTCACTCATTGCCAATTTCAAATGTTTTTATCGTTTATGCGTTGCAAAAGTTATATTTAACTCAAAATTTTCTATTATGTATATGTTTTGATTTCTATTAAAAATATATTTATTCAAAAATTCTTGTTTGTATATTACTAAATTTTTCACCCTGTGTTGTAATTTAACGATACAAATGTACACATAAAGACAGATTTTATAAAATATATTGCCAGTTAATCGTGAGGTTCGATCCTGTCGAGGACCTTGCACACTTGGAACTTTTACTGAAGATATTGCGTCAAGCATGTTGGCATGCTTGGCGAACGAACAACTTGTATGACACGGTGTTCTTTACTTTTTTATTCATCGTTCCAGAAAAGGAATGATGTTTTTACGACTGAGAACATTTTATAAAATACAAATGAAGCTAATTGAAACTTTCTTTGGAATGTGATCGCTTCACAGTTGATTAAAATTAAGGCACACTTAATACCATGGAAAGATGTATTAAAACTGAAGGCAATGTTTGATCAAAAAAATTCACTGTAGCGAATAAAAAACGAAGGCGCCAGATATTTTTAAATTTTCGTGAAAATTAAGATAAACTCGATAAGAAAAGACGTTGCCTTCAATAGTCGTCACCAGATCTAACATATTAAGTGCACAGATTCGTAATTTGTTACTGATTTACGTTGAATTTATGATGCATTTTAAATATCATGCCTTTCAATGAAGAAGTGATAGATAACATTTTAAAAGAGATTTTTACTATCATAGAAGCTAACAGGGTTTCCACAATAAAATGACTCTGAGCTAAAAAAAGATGTTTTTACAAACTGGCTACATTCATGAAATTATAATACACATAAAAACATATTTAATATATTGATTAAAGTGATAAAATTTCTATATAAATATAGTGTGTAAAAATATAGCAAAAAAAATAAATGGTAAGAACCAATGAACAAACCTTATACCGATTCCAAATCTAATTGACTCGTGGCAAGTAAATCGCCCCATGTAATTTCGTATAGATATCCATAGATAGTTTTCAGGTTTATGTGAAATATGCAAGCTTAGAAGATCATACTTATTACGCGGTGAAAAAATAGCAAAGTATTGTATGTTACTTTTTCACTGCATCATAATGAAGTGTATGATAAAATCCGTTTGGAGAGCTAAGAATTTATATTATATGATATATCAATGGTCGCCAACAATTCAGACCTCACAGACAAACACACAATCTTGATTTTGCAGACCAATAATATTATATTAAAATGAGGATTTTTTATGCTATATAGATTTAGGTTTAGTGAAAACTATTTAATTCTAGGGATATATGTTGTTGCATAGTATGTGATAATAAAATATCTTTGAAATAAATTTATGGTTTTTTAGCTCTTATAGCGTTATTGCAATTATTTTGCGGATCACTAAAATTAACATGTAATGCTATAAACTATCGCCAAAACGTAACAGAATTCGTAAGTCACTTCACTAAATATATCGTATGATTTTTACGAAAATTTATTCTTTGCGATTTGTATTTTATTGTAGAACAGTTTAAATTAATTTTCTTTTTGTAAACAAACAAACGTGTGTGGCCAATTTCTGCTTTGAATAAATGTTGCCATTAGATTATCATTCGATAGCACACGTACGCGTTGCCGAATAATAAAATTGCTGTGAGCAAATGATCACACGTTATTCGTTAAGCAAATAAATAATTTTCGAACAATCGTCGGGTAATTGATAATCTGTGATAAAAAACCGCCCTCGAGGCTTTTTGTACGAAAGCAAATATAATCATACTCGGTTATTTCTACGACCGGAATATTGGTCCGACGAAGGCTTCCACTAGTTTGCTCCGATACTTAATTATATTAACGGCACTCGGACAAGATACAATGTTATCGAGTTGCGATGCTAGGGCACTAAATAATATTTATCGAACAAGTTATAAGTTGTTACCGTGAAACATGCTGAATGATTCTCTGGGTCAATAAAGTTATCTTGCCAAGGAAATGTTACCAGAAATAAACTGCATGCAAGATTACCTATTCGATTTGTGAATGCGTTGCATTGCCATTATTGTGTGTCGCTTACACGAGAGAAATGTTATATGAACGCATCTAGTAAACGTTCACGTAACAAAGTTGTAGTGTAATGAAATATTCATAGTTAAAACTTGACATGTCGGTAATTCGCTGCTGCATTTGATAACTTACTTTCTTGAAAAGCAGTTGTGATTTAAAAATATATAAAATTATGCAACTTTAGGTAGAAACGAATTTGTAATTTCTTTCTTTTCGAATCTCATTCAACTGTCCAAAATGTCAGATATGTTATTAAGAAAAAAATTAACGATTTTTAAATATATTAATGCAGATAAAAAGAATATGAATATTATTTCTCGATGGATTCGGTGGTAGCATTTTGGAACTTCTTATTTGATATTATATATTTATTTATTTTGATATTACATATTATATAACATCAAAATGAATTATTAAGCTTTGTGACATGTGTTTTAATCCTGTTAGAAACACCTTCAGCTTAGTTGTCTGAGGTGAAATTGAATTGTTTAAGCTTTGTACGATTCCGCATGTTTTTTCTCTAACGACCCGAGTTTCGCCTTTCGGCATCATCAAACGTTCTAACTCACGGATACAACAGATCTGACGTGCTGCATCCGTGTGATAGAATTCCTGAAGATGCTGAAAGCTAAATATAGGGTCGTTAATGAAACAATATGTGGAATCGCACATGTTTTAACAATTCAAATTTTATATTGAAATTCCATCAAGCACCTTCAGCCGATATCATAAATTATCTAAAGTGAGTTGTCAGATTGAGTGATTTTGTATAAAATCAATGTTTATGAATCACAAATAATGGTGTCAACTAAATTTTATGTTCCGATTTTTATGTTATTTAAACAAAAAGATATCAAGGAAAACGTATTTATTTCTAGTGAGTATAAAAGCTCGATATATTTGAAAACATTCCGAGATTGCAGGCTGCAAATATATTGGTACATTTATCAGGATGTGATAACGTGAAGGAAGATGCGAATGTAAGGATTAAGATCCGATGATATCTCGAGATTCCTATGAGAAAATTATGTCCCATTATTCAGATGCGCCTACAATGAAATCCCGACACTGCCATGCATAAAATGGCTGAGAAATACTTCGCAGTCGGCTTGAACAAATATCATATTATAATCATAAATTTTAACAATGATATTCCTGTAAAAGAAGCATGAGAAAGTGTTATAAATGTAAGAAGTAAGTAGCGCGCATTGCAATACATATAAACATACAATAATCAGTGTTACCTTTTATAGATTTTCCAACCAAATTTTCTAATTCATAAGCTATTATTTATTCCTGCACCAATAAAGGCTGAATGGAAAATTCTATACCTATAACAAATTTGTTGCAAGATTCTCAAATGTATTCCCGAATTTAACTAGCAGTAAACGTCAGTCCGGTCGTAGTATCTATTTAGTACTGCATATCACGTACAACATACGACTGAATGAATAAACTTACTCAAAAGATATTTTCACTTCGCTTAATCGGTCAAGCTAATTGATGTTATTTGATTTCATTATATTTTTTTTTACTTTCGTGGATAACGAATATTCTCGAAGGCAAAATGATGCTATTTCCATTATATGTATTTATTATTTTATAAGTGTTGTTTGAAAGTTATAAACTAGTTACTTTTTATAAAACATATTGGCAAATCCATCTTTGGTCTAATAAAAGCGGTATACTAACTACTTAAAAATAACTAGTATTAATTTTCCATACCTTTAATTGATATGAAAAAAAACTTGGAGATAAATATTCGATATGTCTGCAAGGAGCATTAATAATTTTCAAACTAATTTATCCTTGAAAATATTACTCACATCTATTGGGTCTCAAATTGACACTTTATTTATTTGCAAGGCTTTTAATGGTGACTTTTTAGAAATTTGAGTAGTTGAAACATACAATCGATTTAAATTAACATATAAAATTTTAATAATAAAATTTCGACCAAGACTGTGAAAACTTATCGCTTTGAAATTACGATTGTTAATATTCAAAAAGTATATATGACGTTCAACAAAAAAAGTATTTTATACAGAATTTATGAAATTTTTTTAGCATGTGTAATATGTAGTCATGATTCACTGATCAGATTTAATATTTGTTTTTTTTTTCAAACGGAAAACATAGAAAACAAACTACATTTAGTATTCTGCCGGAAGTGATGGAAGCATGGTAATATTATATTTATTAGAACATTATATTTTTCATAATTTCAAAGACAAGAAAAAACGTTTAATTTACTTCTATTTTTTTTTTTTTCATTTACATTTCCTTAGTTAAGATCTGCTTGAATGCTTGAAATGCATCATTCGACCAATCCAGGCATGTTTTTAACGTTATTTTATAAAATTTATCATTATTTGGTTTAAATATTAGTGAAAGAAAAAGGTTGTTTTGTTGTGTTTGTCATATTTTTTTTCACTTACTCCGATACCATGTTTGAAATTTTAATTTGAAAATGAAATTAAACTAAATGCGCTGTAATATAGCAGCAATAGATCAAGTAACTTCATTCAGTCTGTTGTGTATTAAGTCAAGTTATTGATGACAGGTATGGTAAGTATAATCATAGGTATTGATTAATCGACCCGATTTATGGGAAACCTTTACTGATTATGAAAATCATGCGTCAAATAAAGTTAACGTCCACAAATCACAGAGTCGCGTGCAAAAAACATGACGAACGCGAAAACGTAATTTATTGTAATCACAAATTGAACCTGTTCTTATCCCATATATATATTATACATATATACTCGAGAGTACTACAATATTATAAATAAACCTTCCGCAATGTAGGGGTCAGAGAGGTATTTTAACCTCTATACAAGAGTTCATTCTTATAAGGAGATTGTTAATACAAGATGGTTTGAGGGAACTTGTACACGTGGGACGCCAACGAGGCCCAATGTGATGATGGTTAAACACTTCGTGGCTGATTTATGTTATTGGGAATCAAACACACTATTATTTTGTTTGTTTGAATCACACACCCAACGAAGATCACACGTGTTCTTACTCTTGCCGTATCGTAAAAAAGAGATTATTGAGATATCTCAAACTCATTTTTACATCTATGCTTGACAATTCAATGAAAAATAAAATTAACAAATACTCAGAGATTTTTTTATTTCAATTGGATTGTAGCAATGAGAAGAATGATTATTTCAACAATGTCAGATTTATAAAATATGTATACTCAATTTAAAAATATTTTCTTAACAAATCGGTAACCTACGATTCATATGCACGGATTCATTGTAGATATTTGACTTCGAAAAAACATCGTTAGAGACTGTTGAGATATACGCAGGTAAAAATAAAAAATAGTAATTCCTTATCAAACCAAGGAGACACATTCTTTACATCCCAAACAAAATGAAGCAATCGACATTAAAAAAATGAATTAGGTATTAAATTAATCGGTATTTTAATATATAAAATTTTATAGATCAAAAAGAAATCATAAAATATTATGAATTGATTGAATTGGCATTTACTTGGTAGAACTCCATTATAACACGATGAAAAAATAGCAATACATTTTAGTTCAACAAAATTTTTATAAAATAAAATTGATAGCTATTTCGGCTCACACCATCGTCAGAACTATTTCTGACGATGGCGTGTAAATTTTTGTAGAAATAAAATAGTATGAACATTTAATATCATAAAGTTAGCATGGTGTTATAAGCACTGTTTTGTCAATAATATGTATATTTACAACAGATGTTTATCACGAAAGTTTACTCCTTTTTTTGTATGACATATAAAATGAAAAAAAAATGGTTGAAGACTGATAAATATTTGGAATTACGCAATGTCAGATAAGTATCCACATCTATTAGCATCACAAATACAGAACTCTTTTATAACATTTTTCATCAATTTTTCACACATTTCTACACTGTACATATGTAGTAATGCGATAAGAATAAAAAAAGAACTTTTGGTTCAATTAATACATATTATGTTATAAATCTCACAGTAGAATCACCATACTAATTTTTCACAAAACTTTAATACTAATTATATGCAAGAAATATTACCTGCTACAACTTTGATACAATACAAAATATTATAGTTGTTTTTATTTCTACATTAGCGATTAGCAAACATTTTTATACATTGATAAAATCATTGTAAGAAAGTAATAACAAATATATTATAATATAATACATTGTATGCATTCGAAAAACAAAACACTACCAAATTGACGATGTTGAATGAAAGTGGCTTATCCTAACATATGGCGGGGGCCATCTGTTCTCTTCCTCGACAGTTCTGAAACACTAAGACACATATCCCTTACCCGTGCCATCACTTACGTGCTTTTACATAATCATTGCTATTCCAACACGTATGGGCGATTATTATGTTAACAATTTCTCTACACGAATGATGATTATTTTTTTAAGAAACACTTTTATTAGATGACGGGGTATAAATATAAAAAAAATAAAATTCCATCCTATTTGATGCAGGTATTCATAATAGAGCGGCAGTTAGTCCAATTTTTCATTCATTAATCGTTTTCAAATTCATTCGTAGATTTTATTCACAGAATTATATTCAAAGGCAACGACGTGTGCGAAGTTTACATTTCCTAACACTGACCCAAGAGCGATGAGTTTACTACTATTTTTTATCACTCTCTCAATAAAAAAAATGTAAGGCGATTGAGTTTGAATAAACAAACAATTTTCATTGAAAGCAGACATAATTAAAAAATAATTATAGTACATTGAGAAATAATAATTTAAGTAATGCAAGCAAACTTAAAATACGGACGTTTAATATTGTAAGAAGTGTGACAATCAATAATTTATAGTCTAGGAACAATTTGAAAATACTAATTTAACAAATACATATGTTTAGTACTATTTTCCAATATATATTTCCATCACTTATCCGCGAACATTTCAATCAATGAGTGACAGTAAACAAGATAAAAGTGATTCATATAAGATGATTTAAATGCCAAATGAATTGATATTCTTTATCAACTTCATTATAGGCATATAAAAATTATGTATTTGGTACCACAAGTATGATGTTATATTGCTGTTTCGAAACTTTACTACTGTTTCTGACAGTTCATATGATTTCCATAAAACTCATATTTAAAATATTTAGTCTAAAAATAATCAAAAATACATTTTATATATATATATATATGTGTGTATATACACACATTTTTTAAATGAAATCAAATATGAATCTTCAAAGTAGAGGACGTAAAGTAATCGTTTTTAATTAATAAATCTTAGCTGATCTTAATCTAATATTCAAATCGTTTAGTATCAACAAAGGATCGTTTTTTGAATTAATTTAAATGCCTGTATAAATCATGAATTATTCGTTAATGTATATGCAATTACGATTATTGAAAATAATAAAAAAATAATCCATCATGTTGGAAGTCGACGATGACGTTTTAATAGTAGTCTAAATGCTCGAAAAATACTTTTTAAAGAACAATTATAAAGGGAAGAGTTAAAACGATTGTGGAATATATAATTGAATTTAATACAAACTGGAGTGATTGAAAAAAATTACACTTAATTACAGGGTTTGTTTTCCATTATTCTTATAGAGCTACACCTCTGATGACGGCATATGTTGTGAAAAATATGAGAATTATTTCTCGAAAATTGTTAGATTAAAATCACGCGATATGCGGTCAACCAGATGGTACCACACATATTTTCACACCTAACAATGAAGGTGTTTATATGCCTTTGAAATACTTCGGTAGTATACAATAAATTTAAAAATAACTGTTGACTGCAAATATGGACCCCATATCGTGCCTTTCAAACCGTTATGATTAACAACAACACTGGTATAAAAAAAAATTGAAAATCTATGTCACGCCAAAAAGAATGAACCGATTATTTGCAACTTATTATATTAACAAAGCACAAAAAATAAATAAACTAAAAATAAAACTCAATATTTCCATGTGACCACTGCGAAGTATCCAAGAAAATAACGAAAAAATCCCATTGAGATCAAAAGCTATTTTTATTTTAACCCATTCCCTGCTTAGCCGATTAAAGGAAATTTCAGCACCTAGACTTCAAAAATTTATTGGGTAATATTGGTTTGAAACAATATTATTGAGTTTGTCAGGACAAATCAAACAGTGGATTAACTCAAAAATTAGCGAGTATAAGTAGGTGAATACCACTGTTCATTTTTATATTTTTGAGAATCAACTATCAACACAGAAATATCAGCCGTCTCAACAGTTGAGACGTTAGCAATCTAAGGGTTAATAGTGTATAACTTATAATTCTACACCAATTTATAATTTAGAAACTAACAATAATTTAGTAATTTTATATGACTAGCAACACACAATAATTCGAGTTTTTTTTTTCGAATTCAACATGCTTTTGTCAATATTTTTTTTATCAGCTCGAACCGATTTGAATCGTACGTTCAAAACGAATCATATGATAATATTAACAATTTAGAGCGAACAGCCAAGAACTTCAACAGATGAAAAATAATATATGTAACCAACCGAACATTTGTTTTTTTATCCGTCAGTAAATAATTGATGTTTTCATAATTGTGATGGTCGACCGTGGACTGACAAATTGACAAGGGTGCTCCTGGCATATCAATCAATCGCCCACGCGACGTTCTAAAAATGTGGGCTCTTCAAAAGCTCCACGCATCGACAAAAAGAGAATGATTATAAACGTTTTGGCATATATAAAGGTATTAAGTCAATCATTATTTGATAGAGCTATTAGTAATTTTAATTCACATTTATCTTTGATAATGTTTTAGTATTTATAAACAAAGCATCGAATCATTTAAATCCTGAAAAGAAAAGATGAAATCTAATGAAAATCTCGATATCAATAAAATATTCATTTAACGAATTCAACGAAACAGGTACAATTGTAAAAAAAAACTTGTTATTTGCAAGAAATGAAAACTCGCGAAACAAAATTTTTAAAGTAGATCTTATTAATTATTTTCTGTTCTTCGGTGAGAGGGAATTTTTTCAACCCAAAAAGATGTCTCTGTATACCTTAATGACTACAATTCTCTATATATCAAGATAAAAAATTATGAATACCCTTAATTTTAATCCTGTTAATTATATTCGTATTGCACTATCGTTGATTCAATAGAGCACTCGATGGGAAAATTTATAAATTGAATGAAGCCCAAAAGTACTCACATGCCTCGACCAATCATTAAATTCTAAGTTTTTGTTTTGGTCTAGCGCCGATTTTTTTCGATTGTAATACATACTATATTCTCTCAACAGTTGTCTTAGAGTCAGACTTGTTAATATTATAAATGATGATGATAGATATCGGCCAAAGAGTGTTAACGGGAAGATATTTGGTTGCGATATATTGTTAGCAGGTATTCCAGCGAGCATAGGTCAATTCGAAAAGTAGACGATAACACTGATTAGGTATTGTAATTTTAACGCTGACTTGGCGAAAGCGTTTCCAAGAACCTCGAACATAGCTTCATGGGTGCCATTCTAGAATTAGATTCGGCTTAAAAAATCAAATAGCTAAGAAGGATAAACAGTTAGTAAAAAATATAGAATTCTAAGAAACATTTTAAATTCAATACAGTGTGAAATTACAAAGCGACATATTTTAACGAAGTTTGATATGACATGGATCAATTTGATTCGTAATTTTACTAAAAATATATGATAACCAATCAATTGCCATAAACCAGCAAAATGAAATTCACATTAAAAAATAAAGATTAAAAGTAGTTTAGTTAACAAGAGAAGTTTAGAAGAATTTAAATAAACATATTACCACGCATATAAATATACTTTTACAGCAAATAAAATTCATGTTAATTTTGTTAGATTAGTCAGAATTTTCTTAATCAATCAAACACCTACTTAATAGCACAATATTAAAAAAAAAACTTTTCTATCATAAAGCTAAGAATCTATTATCGATCTACCTGTCCGTCCATCACAAGAATTCCTTCTAAACAGTAAGCAGTAGCGACGCGAACTCAGCATAATGCATTCTGGCTAACATTTCCAAGTCAATTATGCCACTTTCAACATTCAACTTTTAACATTGGTTGATGGAGTGCATTCTGTTGGAGTAAAAAGACCCAAGATGCCAAATGCGACCCAAGCTGATATCGGTACTGAATAGAAATTTACTATTTTGTGAAAGAACTTTTAATCTTGGACATTTATATGACAGTTTTCAGTGAACATTTTAAATTATTTAAAATATACTTTTGAATAAATTTTCAACAATTTTTGATAATGCAAAGATTATTGCAACGTAATTATCTCAGTTAATATTATACTTAAAAGATCTTTAGGGAACGTCATTTTTATTTTAAAGTTGGAACTAAATTTGATTATTTGAAAGATATTTTTTGTTCATCTTATTTTAATGACAACTTTTTATTTCTTGAAGGGATAGCTGTAAAAACGAATGGGTTTTTACAGTAATAACAGTATCCAAGATATAGGAACCAATTACCACCGTGACTGATTCATAGACATAGACAGGCAACGGTTTATCATTTGGATCAAATTAATTTTTGTAATAAAAAAACAATAAATACGTATATAGTTCAATGACATTCGTAATTGTCTGATTTAGTAGCGTGGTTTTCAGGATGCCTAAAAGATATAAATTATGATTACATTTAAATATGAATATATCTGTTAAGCCGACAATTGTCAGTCATCTCAAAAGATGTCATGCATTAGTTCAAATAAGTACACCGTTTCGTCAGAACCAAAATCAAAATGACAGCCGTAAAGGTTATCTGGAGACGCCGACGTGAGAAACAAGATTCTGATTAACTGATGCACATAAGCCTACTCAAGTGGACCCGACGTTCGAATGACAGTAGATATAGAAGATATTTTTTATTCCACCGGGTGAAAATAGAATAAGCGACACAAACTAGCAATAGATCAGTATAATCATTATCAACAGATTGTTGAAAGCTTCTTTTAAGGATCTTAACGCATACGATATTTCAAAAATTAAAAAGTCTGACTAAGCGTTCATACTAGAATTGTCAATTATTTTATAATATTTAATACTACATTTAAAAAAAACCGTTTAACAGCACGATGAATTTTCTACTGATAAATTTTCCACGTATGATTTTTAGATAAATGATCACACGGGATTACCTTTGGCGATCAATTGTCCAAGTTGTCTTTGTCAGTACTGTATAACAATGACACATAAATTTTTCAATTCACTTATAAATTATTATCAAAATAAATATTACCCAGCAATATTTTCATCGCTGATGATCAGATCGATTTTAAAAAATGTTCACGGCATACTCAATCTTTTTTTCCTAAATAAAATACTTTTCTTGTGTTAACTGTCACTTTGTGATGAAAAGGCATTATATTTCATATAATAAAATACATTTCATAGTAGTTATTTTTACAATATATTTTACGATCAGGACCGGCTTTACTCATCGCGAGCATTTTTACAAAAAAATATGTTTTTATTTTTAAAAATGAAAGACTTTTCGTAATTAAAAATTTGTAATCCAAAGAAGGACAAACTAAATATATATTAGTCATTTAAATACATTCCTTAAAAGTTAGATTAACGGATTTAAGAGTATACACATTAATCACTATACAAAGTAGTTTATAAAATAATGTATTGTATATGTTTGAATCACATACCAAGCTATTGAAATGATTTTCTGAGATGTATCGATTAAGGAGTGTAAAGTCAGATGGTTCCTCGGGTAAATGATTCGATCCGCAATAATTATCCTCTTTTTCAATCAACTGGCAATCGTGACCGACTGAGAGGCGAGATGTAGCCTATAATTATTGCATTTAAAAATGAAAACGCTCAAGTACGAGAAATATACCTGCATATGTAGTTACAATAATAATTGTATCGAATCGAGCACATAAAATATAGAAAGGTGATTGTTGCCCTATTGAGTTTTTAATCGAATTAAAAATTTCAATCAACACTAGAATTTATATAATTTTACAAATTATACTTTGACGCGAACACTTCAACATTACAGCGTCCAAAAATAATACTTGATATTTGCAAAATATGTCTGTGTTTTCCTATAATTGGTACCATTGGTATAAAGACGATGTTTATTTTACGTTAGTTCTGTTGCATCCGTGTGCTAGAATGCCTGAAGATGCCAAAAGGCGAAAGCCGGGTCGTTAGTGACAAAACATGTGAAATCGTACAAAGTTTTAACAATTCAAATTTGATATTGAAATTCCATTAAGTACCTTCAGTCGATATACCATAAATTAAAAGATAAAACATTGTGAATTCATGAATTTCATAATTAAGCTCAATTTTACGAACTAGTTAAAGATTTTAGAATAAAATCATCAAAATATATAAATATTATATTATCTAAATGCAGAATTTAATTATTCGTACGATTAAATTTATTGCCAAAATGTATTTCTATATATCCGGTATTTTTTTTTTATAATTTACTACGTATATTTCTTTTCATTCATTTAGAATAATGGCAAAGTATATTGATTACCAAATAAAACAAAATAAAATTGGTTTGGTTTAATAAAGCTTTGGATTTTATGTATCATTAGTGAGTCAAATATTGTGAATGCTATTGAAGCGAAAGTGTTGCTAAGCGATAAACTAGCAAACATTAATCTCATAAATTGACTTGATAGCGGACTTAAAAAAGTGTTTATATTTCAATACGCAAAGGTGTTACTTTTAATCACTTGTCATTTCTCAGATAATTTTTACGTCATATGTCAACGGACGAAGGCTGCTGATGACACATATTAATTAGCTTTATAAATTACGGTCATTTAAAAGTTTCAAGATTAATTTGCGCCAGCAGCCGAAAATATAAAAACATTATTTGATTTTTGCTCGTCCATCATGTCACGGTGTCTCATAATTATTGGACTTTTTGATGCAAAATGTCACAACAGAATGTTCCCATGTCTCTTGATATTGCTAATTATAATAAAATGTCGCCCTATAAAAGGCCAACGACTAATGAGGTATGAAAATCAATATAGATAACTAATTGATCATTTTCTTCACTTTTAGCGACAAATTTTATTGTTGCAAGTACATCCCTAAAATAAGTACAGGATACATAAGTAATAAAAGATAAAATTTTCGTGAGAAAACTTGAATATTTTTTTTTATAAGATACGACATAACCATTATTTTACAATGATCACATTTCTAATTATTCCTATCAAGTATTTCCGAAATCAAATATGAAAATAATTTTTTTTTAATGTTAGAACTTATTTCTTGTATAAAAAAAATTGTAGTTTTTTTCCCGCTACATGAAAATCGTTAAGCGTCTAGCAAGAAGCTGACGTGTCTTTTTCAAACATTCTAAACTGTTTTAAATCATGACTTCTTCAAAGTTTATTGTAAAATAATCGATATTTTTGTTTGAAATTATCAATATAATATATATTACATTATTATTACAATGGAATAATTATAATTATGTTTTTTCTTAAATTTCTGATCGATATTCAATACAGGAACAAACCACAAAATAATAAAATGACAATGCAAATATTCATTCAATGGGTCACGCGATAAAAAAAAATGATGGGAAATCTCTAATTTTTTTCGTCGTAAAAAATGATCTTACGAACTATATATGTCAGTATATAAGTTAGCAACGGTAATTAAGCCAGCAGAAGAATTAATTAATAAATAAAAACCATGATTTTTTATATAATGTTGGATATAATTGTTATCTAATATAACACTGATTACACATTTACTATAAAATGAAAATATGTTTGAATATTTGTAAAACTAAATACTTTTTTTTTTTTTTTAAATAATAAAAACACATTTTTAGTACTTATTTCCAAAATATATTTTTGATCAGGACCGGTTTCGCTCATCGCGGGCATTATCAACTGAGCTCGCGATGAGCGAAACCGCTCTTGATCAAAAAAATTATATTTTGGAAATAAGTACCAAAAAAATGTGTTTTTATTATTTAAAATATTATGCCTTTCCATCAAGAAGTGACAGTTAACACCTTAAAAGTGAAAACTAAATACATTGGTTTATTAGGTTGGTAGGGCTTCATTTTTATATGGAATATATATATCAAACACTGAGATCTGCAAAAACTACAATACATACTAATTCTATCGATGATATTAAAAGTTGAAACAACTATACCTTGTTAAAAAATTGTTTTAGAACTAATTAATTTAATACTTTCATTTCATTAGACATATTGCTCTTGTGATTAAGCACAAAACGCTTCTTTTCAACGAGTTACCGATCATCAATATATTATATATTGATCTCAATAAAGAAAATTTCAAGATTGACTGAAAAAACTTGAATACTTTTGTATTTTATATCTATACATCGCGTAATACATTTTCATTACTTATTTTAGAAATTGTGTGGCCGTTATATTAATTTAAATTTTCAATCAATACAGGAAAGCAATGTTCCCAAATCAAAAGTTGTTAAGAAATCGTTTTAGATGATTATTGGTTTATTATATGTGCGTTTAAAATAATTGCAGTGGTAACTGAAATTATTCTATACGGACATGCGGATGGCTACCATTTTCGATTACCCGCAGAGGCATTTGTTTGCATTGGGAGCGTAATAAATACGTAATAAAATAAATTCGGTCGACCGATCGGTCTTCATCCGTCAAAATTGATCTTCCGGTGGGGAGATGGCGATAAGTGGTCCGCAACAAGACTTCTCGCCGCGACAATAATACTATCCAACGGCTGGCACGGCGTTTGTAATCGAACAGGTATCAATTAATAGGCCAATCGAGCTGTGTAACTAACTCGCTGTGATTATACGAAACGAGTTTTCGTTATTGTGATTACCGCATCACGGCCGGCGGGTCGGTGTTGCCTGATTGAATAATTTTAAGAGGCAAACCATTCCAAAAGCCCACTGATAAATTCAGAGTTTCCATGTGTGTTGTGGTAAATCTACAATATAATACAAAGCACATTTTTCTTCAAAAGGGTGCTTAACACCTAACCATTTTCACGAGTGATTGGGTGTCGCGTATGCTTATTGAACGACAGAAAGCTTGAAAGTGGTAAGGTTTCCTACAATTTTTCTCGTTTTTAAGCACATAAAAGTTTCAACTAGGTGTAGTACCCGATTAATAATTATCAATATTTAGCGATGCGTTCACATAACGATCATCTTCGACGCTATCTCTAGCTCTCCAAATTTGACTAAATATTTGAAAAAATGTCAGTTTCTTTTTCTACAGGGATCATGTTTCGACTTTTTTTATAACTAAGTTGCTGCATATTTGATATATATGCTAACTAACACTGCCATTAAAGATTGTATGGTGAAGATTTACTTTCCGTAACCGTTTCAATGTTATATTTTCTAAGTACAATTTTTTGTGTAAAAAAAAAACATAAATTGGTGTTGAATTTTATTTAAAAAAAAATATAATATAAACATCGATTTAACCTTAAAAGTACAGTTACAAAGGACTTTGAAGTGATCGTAAATACTGATTACATTTCAGAAACGATATTTGCATTAAAATAAAACTTATGGCTTTCAACTATCATACCACAAATTGTTGCATCGATGTTTTCATTGAAAATAGCATTTGGAACACTAAACCAATTTTTCTTTCACTGTAGAATAACTAATGTATTATATTATATAATTTTATGAAACCAATGGTAAAGATAGATAATAATATAAAATAGTGTATATTGTTTCGATTCTTTCTCACCGATGTGAGCGTAAATTGGACATTTTAAATAGTGAATTTAATGATTCTGATTTGGAAAATTTCTTAACGATGAGAATTACTTTTTTATGTTCAAGAGACGTTGGCAACAATCGGCGTAAGCTACTTATGTACAGGCAAACAGATCTGCTGCTGGCTACAAACTGAGGCCAGTGGCCCATACTTGTCGATGACTTATAAGAATATAATTTAAAGTTATGGCGTCGAAAGTCTGGTTGATGAGGAATTTCGTGAGAGATCATGTGAATTTATTTATTAACGTATCATATAAGATAACTTCATGGCTGATCAAACACAATAAGGATTGATAGGTAGTTGACAGACGGGTATACAAATAATAATTTGAAAAATAACGAGTAATTACTTTGGTCTGCTATTTCAATAAAACTTATAAACTTTAATGACAGCGACACACATGTTCGAAAACAAAAAAAATCAATAATCATACAACAAAGTTTTTTTTATTCATGAATCGGCATTGCTATTTTTAAGTCAATTATGAGATTTAATCAGTCTACTAGATGTATTTAAAGTACATGTTGAATGTTTAAAAAAAACCATGAAAGCTTCAAAAGAAATCTACAATACTGTTACACAGTTGATTACTTTTCAAACGAGCATGGCGCCGCAACAGATAGCGTTGCGGAATCAAAAACATATTTATGTTTATTTTTTTAAGGTTGTTTTATTGAGTAAAAAAAAAACAATTTAATTAATCCGCATTCATTGAAAGGTTTTTTTAATCTGTTTTTACCCTACAAAAATTCCAAAAATAATCAATTCAGCTTTACATACTTTGATAGAATAACTGACTGAAAAAATCGTTTATTTTCATTGGCTTGATTTATCGTGTGAATATAATTTCAAATATGCATAATCAAATAAATTTAATTATACGTAATATAGAGAGTCAAAAAGTCAAGCAGACTTACCTTCGTATGTATTATCTAATTAAAATTTCTATCAAAAATGACGTAAAGAATGTTCCTGTTAAAGTTTAAAATAAAAATATCAAGATAAACAGCACTGGTGCGAAGTCAATTTTAAATTTGAAGATATCCACTGTGAACAGTTTGACAGAACGAGACAAGCGTCCTGGAAGTACCCGACACTAATCTGACTTCGCAAAGTGGTAATAAAACCACTGTATGAAAATTAATGCATCATCAAGAATTTTAATTGAATCAACTCGGTAAGTGAACGGATTATTATGTTGTTTTTTATTATTTCTTCGTGTGATTACTATTTCTTTTCGACCGTTTGATTATAGACTTATGCAAAGCGTGAGAATTAAAAATGAATATGTTGAAGTTTCAATATTCAGGGGTATATTATTTTTGTGGTATTCTTTTAAAATGACTAAATAAACAACAAAAACCAACACATTTATCAACGAATAATTCCTGAAAAAAATATTTCTTAACATACATGATATGGTAATTATTTGCATTTGTATAGGTAGGCAATATTATCAAACAATATTATTACACTTGCATCAATAAGAATGATATATCTTAAAATTAGTCCCACTTACGATTTGTGACGAAAAGGGACAAATCACAGTACAATAAATCAAAATATGATAATTATTCTTATTGGTGACAAATTTCGGATACAATATCTATAATTATAAACCGTATGCCATGATTATAAAATAATGAATATATATGATATTTAGCCCAATCCCTGCTGAACTGTTAAGCAAACATACCCATATTATCATAAAAAATCAAGATATATTACAATACAGAAAATTGGTTATTAGATGAAAGATTTGACACTGTTGTATGACTTATATTTTTGAGCGTTAACTATCAATACCCTGCAATCAGCCGTTTCAACGGTCGAGACTTCAGCAGTCCGTGGGTTAAATGGATTTATAAAAAAATACAAGCATTTAATATAAGATAAATATTTGATTAATGTTTTCTATTTTTTTCTGTGATTATATCAACATCTGATTCAGCGACAAATGTAACGTTAATATTTTTTTTTCTAATTTAAAAATGCCTTTTTTTCATAAAATTTGGCTAAGCTTAATTTCGTGAAGAACTATAAGTCTTCAAAAAAATAATTATTGATCTACGCTTTGATTACATTTGTTTCAGCAATTCTTTTATATTATTTGAAATATTTAATTCTCTGATGTTAAAATGTGATTATGGGTACGCATTAAAATGTCCCTTTATATAGGTACAATCCTCTTATTATGGATTCCGAACGAATCTCTGAATCGAGTCGATGTGAATCGCACGCACCTAATGGTCCGGTGAATACTGATGCATTTCCAACAGCGAGAGTGAAGTTTTTTTTCTCTAAATAAGCGATACCGATGTTGTCTGTAAAATACGTGCAGCATAAAACTTACATGTAAACATATTTATACAATGACGAAGTAATATAAATAAAATAATATTTAATTAAAGACACCTCAAAAAAGAAGAAAAATCTTTATTGAATTTTATTGTTTAATAGTTGTCTTTATTTCGATGTAAAGCGACAACAAACTCATTCAGCCAATTATACGAAATTATATTTATCTATCTTCCGTGGATGCGTTTTCAATTAAATGAACTTAGTTAATATGAAATATTCATTTCCACATGTTTTGTTACTAACGATCCGGGTTTCGCCTTTCGGTATCTTCAATAATTCTATCACACGAATGCATAATTTATAAAATCTATAAAATGTATCATAAATTATAAAATGAATACATTAAATAAATTTTAATAATAAAATGCTAACTAAAAATAACTATATGTAATTTCCATCAAACATCCGTAGTCGATATCGTAAGTCATATGCATGTAATAAATATTATTGATATATATATATATACATTTTCAAAATAATTATATTAATAAATTTGGTATGATAAAAACCAAAAAAATGATAATTATAAACTGATCAATGTTTATTTCAAGAAATGTATCTTTGTGAAGATGTAATTAGGTAAGGCGCGTGTTTCGTCTTTGTAAGAGACATCTTCAAAATAGCTTGATCGTAAAATTTCGAATCCAATGTGACAGATGAAGAAAAAACTACGAAGTATTATTATTGAACTGGAAACATTGACATTTCTTCAAACTAATGCCGATTAAAAAAAAATATTAAGAAACCAATTACCTCAATTTGATTTATGAAAGAATAATCCAATCTAAGGATGGGATTGAAAGTAAAAAAACTAGATAGCGAATCAACATTCGTTATAAAACTAAATAGATTCGAATAGTACGTAAGTGACGTTAGAGTCGGGTTTTTTCTCTCCTGGGTCAATATAAAAAGTTGTTTGCAGTTTCCTTTGAGTCGACTGGTCATAGACTTGGAGCTGTCGGACTAAACCGGCTGCAATATGCTCATACCCATCACTGCTCATTGCAATAATAGTAGTTTCCACATTGGAAAGATTCTATGCACAACATAGCTGGTTAACATGTTTTTTATCGGAAGTACCAATCGCCTTGGGTCCTATAAGTCAATAACGATGCGTGACGAAGCTATAAAAATTGTTTTGCCAAAAGATGAACAGTGTTATATATAATTCAGTATAATATAATACGTTCAAAATTACTCATTCGTTAACGAGACTAGAATATAACTATCGATATTATAATCTATAGGTGACCTCTAAATCAATTCCGATCATCGAATATAATTGTGGAATAATACACGCATTGGGTACATTTTTGCCTATGTATAAAAACATGTCATAAAAATAAAATGTAAACATCATAAAAATAATCAGTTGAAAGATGTTACGTAATAATCAAAACAATTCTTACACGTTGTTGAATCGTATGGCGATAAACGATTGTGAAAAAATTATAAGTTATAATACGTCATAAATATGGAATGTAATTCTTTGATGTAAAGTACTTTACTTTATAGACTTATTACATTTTAATCAATATTTCGATATTTTCATTCAATAAATGAAGCCAGATAATAAAACATATCAATTCAAAAGTTCAGAATTAAATATGTGAAGATATGCATCAAAACATCATGTATGTCAAAATATTTTGCAAGAGGTTTTTTTCTAATACATTTTTAAATTGTGGCTAGAGGAATGCAGTTTATTTCTTGTGTTTACATATATGGGTTTTATAAACTTCAATGCATAACTTAAACGTGTGAAGAAAAAAAATATTTATTAACTCCACTCTCGATTCAACCATGGCGAGGAAGATAATTCGAAATCGTCAAAACAAAGAAAAAATAATATAAAGTTTTCTTCATATTAATGGATCTATTTATATTAATTATACCAGCAGTTAAAATTTTAATTATTACAATAAATTATGTAATGTGTAAAATTTCCTACGTTAGTTCTTACTAAAGAGATAAAACAGAAGAGAAAATGTATTGTGTACCTTTTCTACACAGCTATATATAAAAAAAAAAAGTAATTGTACGTTTAAATATATTTCTGATGAAGGCGTGAGCCGAAATTCCTATCAACTGTATATCGTATAAACCTCCAAGAATTAAATACATTGCTATTTTCTCACCGTGTCCTAAAGAGATGTGATTGAATTAGTGAGAGATTAGCTCCACAATCAGTTATCACAGGAAAGTGTTAAATTCTTCTATAAATTATAATTAGATGAATTGAGTAAATAATTACTTAACATTTTTACGTTAACTCGTGATCGGTAATCACAACTAATCGTATATTTAGAGATGCATTATAAAACAACTGCCATGTCTAGCCAACAGCATTCTAGCAATCATGAAGAATCTGGCTTTTACCTAACAGAAAACCAGATAAGAAAAAACTTATTAGAGGCCTGTCGATAGCCACACAGATTTCCATAATGTATCATGATTGTGCAGAGCTTCTCCATTTCCTTCGTCTAAACTAAATCAAAATTACGAAAATATTTAAAATGAATTTCTGCAGATGCTTATGTGCGAAACTGGTCCTGATCATAAAATATATTTTGGAAAAGTTACTAAAAATATATTGAATGAATTGGCATTAACTTGGTAGAACTTCATTATAACACGATGCAAAAATAGCAATGTATTTAAGTTCTACAATTTTTTTAATAAGATATAGTTGATAGCTATTTCGGCTCACGCCATCGCCAGAAATATAATTTTAGAATGGTAAACAGAGTAGTAGAACTGTAAACCGTTATTTCTGATGATGGCGTGAGCCGAAATAGCTATCAACTATAACTTGTAAAAAAAAATGTAGAACTAAAATACATTGCTTTTTTTTCACCATGTTACTAAAAAATTGTCAATTGACTTTCACGACAGAATAAAAATTTACAAATAAACTATTCCGTACATCAACATTCACTTATGTATTATCAAACATATATACCTTGTTGCGAGTAAAAGTTTATCTTTAAAACGGTAATAATTTACGATATGGAATGAAAGTGCTTAATGGAGGGTCATAAACATAAAACATTAACCAATTTCAAGTCGCCAACATTTTCTTGGTGGATAGGTATTATACATAAATAAATAAAACAGATTTTTGTAATAAATTTTCTCTCATTAAGAATATAATGATCATTATTTACACGTAACAAATCTTCAAGCTTATAAAAGTTTTGTATTCTCATTTTTTTAAAACAAAATATATTATGAAACTAGAACCCAGCATAGTTTATTTTTGTTTGTTTACTATATGACGTGTGTAACTTCACAAATTGATTATTTTCTCAAGTAAAAAACATTGAAGATATATGTGATTGCCTACACAGTATTCGATAAGAGTTTTTAAGTAAAGTTATATGGAAATGAATCATGAAGTTGCAATTCACAGTTGAGAATCATTGTAGAACTCTCTGGAAAAGCAGTAATGTATAGGGATAGCGGCCCAGTGGTGCGGTAAGTTGTCTACAAACTGGGTAGCGGCTGCTCAAAACGGCTGACCGAGCACCAGGCGAAGCGAAGCATTGGCAAACAGTTGATAGACGCGTGTTTAGAATACGTACAGGCTATACAGACATCGGCCAGTATTCAAAGAAAACTGCAAGCCTGCAGAGTCGTCCTTGCTTATAAATATTTGATATACAAAATCAGAACACTACCGGTAAAAGCCAAGCTGTGTATATTGATTTTATTTGAAAGTACTTTCAAAATTGTCGATGAAATGTCCTTAAAATTTTAGATTGCAACAGTGCAACATCAGTTTTGAAGTCAAATTAAATTGGAAAGTTCAGTAACAAGATACAGCTCAAGTTTCAGTCGACTAACAAGATTAAACCAAGATGCTTTCGATCAGTGGCAGTTTGGAATTTGCATCACGTGATAGCTTACACCGATTAGGTCTTAAAAGTTTCTTTTAATTTTTCTGATTTCAAAAATACAAAGCGATAATATTTTTAATCGGTTTTCGTTACGAAATTATCTTGGCAAGTAAATAACAACTGAATTTATAATTAATTATTAACCTAATTAACATTCGCGTAACAAATCGCAATATGTATGGCGGTCTTACCACTACCATTGCAAACTTTTTAACAAATACGAAGAAGCTAATAGTTAATTAATTAAGCTAATAATAATAAAAATCGTTAAAAAAATCTTTTACTGATTGGTTGTAAAGTCGATTTACATATGACTCTTTATAAATATGAATAGACGGTTTCTATATACATACAGAAAACAAATGAGAAGTATTTATAGCGACAATGACATCAAAACTAATGAATACTTACATGGGAGATTTTTTGACAATTAATTAGGGATCGCTTTGTTTGAAAAGAATTTTTGAAAGTATTAAAAATGACAAAAAGGAATTATAAACCAAGTTATAGTAACATTTCTAAATCTATTTAAATTAAGTAAGTTATTTTCTTAATATGTTTGTTTAAATTCTTAAAAAAAATATATGTAAACAGCCAAATTTACTACTCCACGCACAATATATAATTTGTTTGACTATTGGTTCGAATTAATTTCATGAAATAAATATATAGTATAAAGGTTTCGGAAAACCGTTATGGCAAAAGTAAGCCAAGTATTTTTTTTTCTTTACATTAAGGAAGTTGACGCGGTAAAAAATAAATGTATAGCAATTATTTTTTCAAACAACATTAATACTTACAATAGGCAGAGAGGCCTATCTTTTTATTTGTAATGAGACTGAGAAATAATGCTTGGTAGTTGACTAAAAACAATGTTAAATAATAAATTATGATAATAAGTTGTAATAAATAAGTGAAAACGAAGCTTACTTATTTAACACATAATCATAATAACCAAACACAATGATGCAGTAACATATATTGATGTCAAAACTGTAACGATTTAAAAAAAAAAATAGGGGAAAGGGCTTTCAAATTAACTACAAATAAGGTATGGAAATTGCAAAAGTAGAAACTGCTACAAGGATAATAAAATCAATACAGCATCAATTAATGTTTAGTGGAGAGTTTACCCCCGATGCAATAGCCGATTCCATTCCGAGATACAAACAAAATCAACTTACCTCATAAGAAATTACGGTTGAACGTAACCGTGGGCTTATAAATTTACTAGGTAAAATCCTTGTTTGATGGAAAAACGAAGTTTGTTTTTGTATACAGTTGATGAAATAATACCTTTGACCTTTGCAATTACCATGGAAGCTTGCAATATAACGCGATAAATAAATAAAATCAAAATTTAATAATCTCTAAAATTTTAGTATAATAAAGTTCTGCCAAATAATTAACAATTCAAAAAATAAACATTGAAGCTCTTCGTTGTGAATATCATATAAAAAATATATGAACGTGTATCATTCATATGTTTTATTAATTGTCATTAACATATAACAAATGATACGCGTGACAATCAAAATATTTGGGGAAATTACTTACTTAAATAGACGATCGATGATTTATTGGATAAAACTTTTAAACCACCTCGCGATACACTTAATCGCTAACACTTTTTATTCGCGGCACTCTCAACTATTGGAAAAACAACCGTAAAATTAGCGGAAAAGAGGTAAAGAACCACTTTTTGAGCCAGTTTTTTCCAAGAGGTTAGAACTTGAATCATATAACCAACTAAGGCAGAAAATAACTGCGATGCACTCGGCTATTGCCTTGAAAACCAAAGGTGCTTTAAAATGACTTCACTTTATCGTCGCATTATAAAGTGAGTAATATACTTTATTAAATCAAAAGGTTTAACAAAGACACGAGAAAATCCAACTGTAAGAAAATTCTGAACTTAAACCGGACATTAATGTCGTAATAATATTTTTAATTTTATATTAAATAATAATAAAACGAATTAGTGTTGTCTAATATATTATTTGGGCAAAGATATAAGAAATATATCAAAATTTACAGTTGCAATTATTCATGTGACAAAATAACGAAAGAAACATGCTACATACATACTATTCCATTTTACGTGTATTTAAATTAAAAATTTATTACCGTTTTAAGAATAAAAATCGTTCATAATAAGGACTTCATTCCGCGCTTTCTTTCACCGTAAAAAAAGGTTCCGCGATTAAAAATCATTGTTAAACTATGCTTTAGTTCGTTGAAATCAAGTTGAAAGTGATAAACCACAGAAGTTATCATTGGCATTTTAATGTTGAGTTAAATTACAAATGAACATGTAATTTTATCGCAAAGAGAATTAATACCAAGCGTCCGCGAGAATATCACTATCATTAGATAGCTGACAGATGCATACTGTCAATTACCATCAAAGAATGAAACAATATTGAATAGCTTGGAATAATATGTTAGTTAGAAAAGCTACGAACCAATCAACGTTTCCTGTGGGTGCACTAACAATCGCAAATTCTTGCACTTTGAGATATAAAAGGTAATTGGTTCGAAGACATGGCTTACACTTCGTTACAATACCGATAACACCTGCATGGAACTCGTGAGTATGTAATGTAAGCGTAATAAATTTGTTGATTCTGTGTATTTTTTACGTATACATTATGTAAGAAGATTTGCATGAATTGAGCAAAAAAATAAAAAAAAAACAATTTTTATCCATAGGAATGAAATAATTTGTGTTTTAATGTATTATAATGAAATAAAACATTTAAAAGTATTGTCATGTGATAATAAGTGTATTTTCATTTTATCAAACAGCTTAAAGCTTCAACGATAGTCATTTTTTTTATTGTGTAGAATAATCACGTATATGATTTATTATACAATATAACAAGGCTTTTGAGATGGCTGTGTATAATAAAATGTTCTTTTTTTCTAAAATTAAGAAAAAAAATAATCTGAAAAATTTTAGTTAGTGTTCGTACATATGAAGATATATAAACAATATATAATAAACTATGTAAATGTTCCTTATCCATTGGCGTTATAATTTCAAAGTGAATGGTTTTTTAAACAGCCGAAATTTTGTATTGCAAAACAAATAAAGGAAAATTATTTTTGATGATTTATCAACGTTTACTTAATAAATAAAGTTATACATAAATATAAGAGATACTTTTTTTAAAATAATAAAAACACATTTTTTAGTACTTATTTCCATAATTTATTTTTTGATCAGGACCGGTTTCGCTCATCGCGAGCATTATCAAATGATGATTATGAACTATGTATTATTTAAAATATCTTTTCCATCAAGAAGTGACAGTTAACACCTTTAAAGTGAAAAAAAAATAAGACATACTATTGCAAAACATATTTGATATCAGAATAAAGAGAAATCTACAATGAAGAAAAATATAACATGTGAATTAATTCGTCCTGCGTTCATATATCATTGTTTAAATCAGCTATTACATAAATATATTACGAATTAGTAAACGATACTAGTACCAAAGATGTATCGGGTACAAAATAAAAATTTATGAGCCGTTCTCGAAAAATTCTTCGATTAAATTCCCCGCACATAACTCATCGTTCTAAACATGACAGATGAGTGACTCACATCTGATAAAAAGCTCAGCAGAAATACTTGCAACAGCGTGTACATATTATTCGGTAAAATGAGTATAAGAAAGATGAGCAACTTCACAAATATTCGTAGGGCATAACAATAGCTGTGTTATTTTGAAACATAAAATTTATGCGGAAGTGTAGTCAGGTGTAGAAATCATGCTATAAATATACTACAGGCATACACGTATAAATATTTTAGATATTTTTGACTATGAGATTTATGAAGTCATTTGAAATATTATTGGAATCAACATGTCATTGTTGCGTCGGAAATTATTACCTCAATTAGAATTCTCGTTTGTTGTCAGTATGTGACAATTAACAAAACTTTTCATCTATCGGAACACAATGACATATTAAAAAAATCAATCGCCTGTTTTCCGATACTTATAAAGAAAAGAAAGCACACTCAAAATTCGAACAATCAATAAAGAGTTCTCAATAACTATTTGAAAAATTAAGCTGTTTTCGATACGATATTTGTAATCTCGGCATACATAATTTCAGGTTACGATTTCTTTTCTTTTTGCTATTAACCGGTTAACTGCCGGCAGGTACATGTATTGCGGTACCCAGCACGCCGCGAATTTAACGACAAAAATAAAACCTTCTAAACATATCGTTATTGAAAGTGTAATAAAGTTTATTTATAAAAATTACCAAATAAATGAAGAGCGCGCGAGTCGTGCAGTCATTTATCCATAATCATAAAATTAATTGTTCATGGTGCAGGGTTGTCAAAAAAACAGGGTCAAGGTTGTTAAAACGGCGCGTCTTAAGACGTAATTTTTGTATGAGCGGCGCTCCGTTCACAGAAAATTATGCATCTTAAGACGCTTTTGGCAGTTAACCGGTTAAGTTTCATAACAGAAAAGTATTAACATATCACGTGGAAAGAGTTACATATTATAGTTAGTTACGCAGTTGGCAGAGGAATTTTAATGCAGTTTGTAAGAAAAAAAAATCATATTTTTACAAAATTGTATTTTATGCTATTCAAAACTCTTATCAAAATTATAACGAATATATAGAATAGAATGGCTATACATAATATAATACACGACGCAGGACACTTTTTTATGAAATATATTAAGAAAAGTCTGCGTGACGATAGAACAAATGAGAAACCACGATATTGATTACAGTATTAAGAATAGAAGAATTCGACCATCCAAAGACTGCTTTTCCTATACTGAATTCGTAAAAAAGGTATGCGAAAGTTATTGGTGTCTACAATAACCATTGAAATAGGAGTAGCATCTAGTCTGCAACCTTATCAGTTTAATTTTAGGTTAAAATTTTCTTCATTCTATCTCACTGGTTGTCCGCTAAAATTCAAACCGCTCATCTAAATGTTTTATTGGATAATGTACATATATAAGTCATGGCGGAGAAAAGACGTTTTCTCGATTCCTCCTGCATTATAGTTGTGATGAAAATTCTCATATGTAGTATACGATTTTAATCTATTCCATTCCACAATCTTAGATTGTATAGCCTATAATGAAGTTATTCTAGAGCCGATTGGCTAAGACACGAGGACGTAAGTTTAACAAGAACAAAAGCTATAACACGGCACATCTACATCGTCTTGGAATGAAAACAATGATCCCGCGTCCCACTTCGGGGCGTCCATATCGCAACCTCGATCTTGCTTCATTCTACAAATCTAAACACGGATACCGGAGGGTCGGCTCAGACGGAGCAGTTTATTAAGCAGACCTAACGCTTCGGATGCTGACACAATTACTCTATTTCAAAAGCGTGACTATCTGAAAAGAAAGTTCATAATATTGTTTATTGCCCTGTCAATTTTTGCATTCTGAACGCTTCCAGATTTAGTCTTCCGAATAACTGATTCAAAATTGATTAAAGAATCAATTCTAGACTAACAGACAAAATTATCTTTACCATGACAAAGCAACATGAATTTATATATACAAATAGATATGTTTCTATGAATATACATTTATATTATCTAACTGATACAAACTACAGCTAAAAGGTAAATCGTACAAGAATTCGAATGCTATATTCACTTCTAATAAAGGAATAAATACTCTAAAAAGTTTACTCATAATATATCTATGAAAACTTCTTGATATCTAAACTTGTAGCATATTTCTAGTGATTAACTACACATTTCTAAATGAAACGTTCAGACCGTCAAGTAGAAAATGAGGACAAAGGTTCCAAAAGTTGAATATTTATGTAAAGAACCAATGGCATGAGGAAAATTTAAATTATTAAATATGGACTAGAACTTATGATATTGACTGAAGGTGCTTGATGGAATTTCAATATCAAATTTGAATTGTTATAACTTAGTACGATTCCACCTGTTTTGGCACAAACGACCTGGATTTAGCTTTTCGACATCGTCAGGCATTGACTGTAAACTGAACTGTCTCAGTTTTTTGCATCTGTGTGACAGAATGCCTGAAGATGTCGAAAGACGAAACCCGCGTCGCCAGTGATTAAACATGTGGAATCGTACAAAGTTTCAACAATTCAAATTTGATATTAAAATTCCATCAAACGCCTTCAGTCGATATCATGAATTATCAAAAATATTTTTTTTATTTCTAGATTTTTAACACACCTAAAAATAAAATGATAATGCAATATAAAGTAGTATAATATCATTTATAAATAAAAAAAACAGAAGTAAATTTTCGTGTAAATTTAAAATTCATTTACGTTTAGAGTAGTGAATGTCACTGTTTTGTAAATACATTGTGAATATCTGTTATTTTCTTAAAGTGATTTATAAAAGATCAAACAATCGTGATAATTATTTAGACATGCTTGTACCTATTACACCTGGCAATAGGAGAGAAGATGGTATAGCGGAATAGGCATTATCACTGCCCGGCCGAGTAGTCATATTCCAGTTTGACATTTTGATTACATTTAGCGATGTTGATAATACTATAGTTATGCTAACATTCGTTGGTAGTAGCGCAAAGTAGAGCAGTCAGCCGCATTGGACGGGTCAATACTACAATGGCGGGCAAAGAATAATAGATCGTCACGCCGATAAGTGGACGCTCAATAATAACATAAAACGAAGCACAATGGCTATGTGATCGAGTCGCGGCTAGCAACTTGTTGGTCGTAAGACGGACATGTATTTAAAAAACAATGATCCTGCGGTCCACTTTGTTTGATCAAAATGTATACTATTGTAGCAGGCGCAAGTAAATCTGACATAACTTACTTGAGACTAACAAAAGTCGGAACTAGTCAAGTCTTAAAAAATAGTCGTTCTTACGTCTCCCTGTAAATTTACCTTATGTCGTAAACGTTACGATCCGGAAACGCACAATGTGGCGTCTTCGGATACGCGCAGCTATACTATCAAAAATTAGTTTGAAATTTAATTTTTACTTTCAAAATTTATCGATAGATGGATGAAGAATATACACGAGGTCTAAAATCAAAATAGGAGAAAACTATTTCGGTGTAGTTATTTAGCAAAAGTGTGCGGACCGTAAAGTGTAAAAAATGACTTTACCGATTTCACCGTCAAATCCTTAGGAAAATGAATATATTTAACAGCACTACGATCGCTCGCTTTTTTTTCTTCTTCTTCTAGTCGTCATATTTAATCATTTCAAATACTATATTAAAATTTCATCAACGGGTTAAGCTTTTACGTTCTAATACACATAATGTTAAAAGAATATTTTTTATAAAAAATTATCAAAATTTTAAAATGCAATTCATTATATTTTTTAAAATTTCTCGATTATTATAATATCGATTCATTTTTGGCATAGTTACAATTTCATAGTGAAATAATAATATTTAAAAAAAAAAACAATGTACATATATGCCAAGTTGAGAGTGATAGTTATTTCCCATTAACAAAAGTTCGTTATACATGCTGTGTTGATAAAAAACAAATATTTTTTTAATATAAAAAAATGTAAATGATTTTATATGTGTGAGGAATACGTCTGATTTCGTATCAGACATATTCCTCGTCTGATTTGTGTATAAGAACTAGATAAAAAAAAAACATTGAACGCCTCTGTCAGTAGGAATCTCCATGCGAGAGAAAAGATACGGCCCTCAGATTGGGACAAATACATGTTAATCGTTAATTAATTCAGATACCGGACAGCACTGAAGAGGTGACGGAATCGCTCCACCGATAAAACGCTGAACACCGAATAAACTTCCAGCAATGTGATCGTAGATTTTCACGGTTGTTGGAATAATTAGGTTTTAGTTAATGTAAAGATTTTATCACTGTATTGTGGTTATTAACATACATGCTATTGCATTATCAATATTTCCATCAATCAATTTAAAGCACTGACGGCAGGTGGTTTTATTCAAGAAAATCCCTAACCATTTTATTATACCAGTATTAAAAAAGTCTCATCAAGTCCCACATTTAAATTTGTCACATAAACATGTAGAGTTTTAACAATTTAAAATTCTATCAAGCACACTCAGTCGATGTAGTAAATAATCATAAATTATTTTGCATTATTATCATTAAGAATAAAAAAAAATATTATGTTATTCCACCAGTAGTATTACTAAGGACAACACTTGTTTCATCGAGAAACTCGTTTGAGAAACATTTTCACTTCGTCTTCGATGTTTAAAATAGTTTAAAATTTGTTCAAAGACGTTAAATATGTCATAGGTAAAATAACGACTAAAAGAAAAAAAAGAGGTTAAAACCATACGCAACTGACAATTTTATGTATAATGGATTAATTAGAGAACAGCTTATTTTGTGTCTTATTCTAAATTACAACAATTGCTGTACAAATTTATTAGAAAAGCTTTTAAAGAATTTTTAAATGAAGCTCCGTAAATCAAGTCAGGTGTATCTGTAAGCATGCACAGTGAGTGAAAAATAGATTTTAACACATTCATCAGACTGCAACCAACCTTATTACCAATAAATAATGTGTTATTTAGAAATTTGAACACGGATTAATTGCAAGAAAGCGGATACGGTAACCGCTTAGCCGCAAAAGCAACTAAACATGCATACAATCATAATGGTGCGTGGGTTTAATTCCGTAAAAATGCTACCGAGTGTGAAGAATTCGGTTGAAACATTGATGTGACAGATTTTTGAGATATTTTTTCGTCACAGTTTGTGGTTCTAATAAGAGTATGTACTAGTTTCAATTATGCTTCGTATTTGCCTGACACGTGAATTGCTGTATCCGGTATTCACATGCTTGATGTATTGAACACTTCAGCGATTACACGAGGACCTAATAAAATAATTCAGTCAGAAAAGCCATTATATCGTTTTTGGTGCTTTTCAGTGGTGACTGATTTTTGAATAAATGAGGTTTTTACTGTATTTTATAACCTACGTAAGTATACCAACATAAGCGATATAGACTGAGGGTTTTTGATGGAATATCATTGAAATATTTTGAGGTTTTGCCACTCATGACCCGGATTTCGCCTTTCGACATTTTCTTGCATTATATTAGACATATGTAATAAAACTGACAAACAATAGTTTGCATCGGTTGTATACAAGAATAATAACTATGGAAAAATATAGACCCTCACGCTTAGAACCAAATATATTATCTGAAATAAGCTTACTACCTAGTGATTTGATAATGAATTTTAATTTTAAAAAATAATTTAAAATGTCTTGATAAAATTGCTAATGATCAATTTTGTTTTAGAAAAAAATACAGCTCAAAATAATCAACGTTTTACTCAATCACTTTTTTTAAAGTGAGTGATGATAGAGGGGACAAGGCTTAGCTAATCGCTCTTGCTATATTTCGTTTTAGGCATTGACTGTAAATTTTTAGGGAATCAATAATTTCTACGAAACCGACGTATTCTACAAATTTACTACACGACTATTTTAGGTCGATTGATTAATATAATATTATTAACTACTTTATTAGTATAGTATAGCAGGATATATATTAGGAGAATTAAATTTTTTTTCACAATTTTAAAACTCATATACATAAATCAATTCCTTATATAAAAACTTTTACTTCCAATTCAAGTATTCAGTATCGTTATACATTTCTAAGACATAGCACATAGACATAGCAGTTTTACATAATCAAAATTATGTCTTCAGTTTCTACAAATATTCAAGTTACGAACACAATTGCTTTGATTTATCTTACGATATTTCCAGTATTTTTTTAATTTAAATTTTATTCTTATTCAACCAAAACTAGTAGACGTAGTTCCTTTACTATTTTAAATTATTGTATAATAATACAAAACTAAAAAGATATAATCTATTCGACAACTCTGAATCGTTGTGAAATATCAAATGGTTATAAGCGATTATGTGAATTGGAATAAACACAATATGTTAACATATTCAAGAATATCAAAGCATCGAAAAATTTCAATAAATAAAAAGTATCTCTACCTATGGACACACAAAAATGAGACTCCGACTCAAGATTAAAATTAAATAACGACTTATATTAAAACTCCGAATCCAGAAAAAAAGATTTCTATTAAAAACTGCTTTCGCTTCATATTCAAATAAACATTTTCATTATTTATTTACAATACTTTCCCGACTGCTGCAGCCCTGAATTTACTTTTATGTTAAAAAATATACTATACGAAAATTAATACAAAATTTTATTCAAAAACTAAACAAAGAAGTAGGATGTTTTATTATTTTTCTTTGGAATTTTAATGAGGTCTTTAATTTGTACATTTAATGTTAACGTATTAAAATACAACTTCAATCTATATTTGTATAAATTCCTTGTTAATACCACCGTCTTCAGGCTGTTAATAATTATCTTATGCCCTTTAAAAGTAAAACGTGAACGTTGAAATATTACTTTGTTCGAAAACCTTGAATACCAAATTGATTGTTAAAGGAAAAAAATCAATAAATGTAATTGATGCAATAAAACACTTTCGATATAATTTTATCAGAGATTCACATAAAAAAAACTCCATTAAAACATAACAAGGTGATTGTCTTCGTTATATATATATGAATGTATTTTTAACACTAACTATCGTCGCTTTGGCGAAAAAACATAAAGATTAAAAGTAGTGTTTCAAGTCTAATTTTGCATACTGATTTTTTTTTATAGCTGGTGCAAAAAAAAAATATTCAAATAATGATTCTCCGATTATGTGAAAAAATGCAGACAATAAATAAAACTTAAAACTTAGGTAAATTTCATTCATATAACTAGATTCATACGAATTTCGTTTGGTATATTGCTTTATTTTTTAAGATACTTGAAAACTTCATTTGGTTTGTATGATAGAAATAAATAATAATAGATTTAGTCAAAACTAGTTTTTTCGTCTTTTTGCAGATCTATCTTTAGAACTAACGTTCGTGCCTCTGTTAAATTAAAATAAAACAAATATTTTAATTGGTATAAAGACTAGTTTTTACTATTATATATGCGACAGTGGTGATTTGTATCATAGCAAAACTTGTAATGTTAAATAATTATTGTCGACCCAGCAATAAATTTCATTCAAGATCACATAAGTAAATACAAGACTCAAGTATAATATTATATGTAATAAATAAACTGCTTATAGCTCAAAGATTCGATATAAAGAGAATATATGCAATAAAGTTGGTTATTACATTTAAAAAAACATCATTTAAAAATTTAGGACAAGATGATATTTCAAATTTGTAACGATAGTGACATGAAGGTCGTATATGACAGAATAGATAACTTGATAAGCTTGATATTGTGTAACTATTCTTCATGTACCGTAAGGGCAGTGGCATCTCTTGCGAGTACACTGAAAGAAGTCTACCGTTCATTGTGGAATGCATGCAAGAGTCAGCATAAAACTGTGAAGCAAAGAAATACTAATGCAATGTCGCTGCAGCGATGCACCTGCATCTCCGTCACGCTTCAATGCACCAAAACAAATCCTATGCCAGACTAGAACCAAAGGAGGGTCTGCCGAACCACAATGACCGATCGTCTATTAATGTGCTATACACGACAGGATTTTGAGTTAAAACATTCTACATATCGGATACAAATAATGAAAGTATATGAAAAATCCCCGATACCAGTCTAGGTTATCGCTTTTTGGAAGGAAACGTGTTTCGTATGTAAGAATCAATGATCAAATTAATCACTATTTGAGCCCATTAAGGAAATCATACAAAGTCGTATTTTTTCTGGGGTTAATAATAATTATCCTAAGGATTTTTTAAAAATACATTGTACAAATAAACAAGTATTTTAGTTTTACAAATTATTTTTTTTTATTGACAGCTATTTCGGCTCACGCCATTGTCAGACCTATGCTTAAACGAACATTTGCTTATCTATATATATAGCTGTGTAGAAAAGGTACACAATACATCTTCTCTCCTGTTTTAACGACCTAGCTTGTTTCTTGTTCGCAATAAAACTAAATTTTTCAAAAATTGTAAATGAAACTAAAAAGGCGACTATGAAAATAAATTTTCATGTGGCACGGAAATAGTCTATTACGGAAGCAAATCAGACAGCGGGAGAGTCAATTGAACATTGCTATTTTTCATCGTTTTATAATGGAGTTCTACCAAGTGAATGTCAATTCAATCAATAAAAAGACTGTTAAGAAAATTTTTCAAAGTTTCAATATAGATTATATTATTATCATTAACGCAATCTTGCTTAATCGACGACAGTTAATTACGACTAATCAATTATGTGATCTATTAAGCATAACCGATTAAATCTGTTTCAACCGATACACCAGAAAACTTGACTAAATTTTCGTGAAATATTTCAACTAACGATTATAGCAACAAAATACAATCAGACATAGCCATCTAATTTCTTATTGTCGTTTTATGGAAAAATCATTTAAAAATTATTTAAAAACTTTAAAGTGAAAAAGTAAAAAATTCTTTATTATTGCAAAAAAATATTTTGAAATTCAGCTTCAGGGAATTAAGTCCTAGAAAATATTCATTCAGCTATGCCATAACTCTTTACAGTCAAATTTTAAAGTGGGCAATCACCAGAAACGTCCCGAACCGATATCTCGGAGGAGTTCTGAAACACTTGGGACATCCGGCCTGTTGGAGGACAAAAAAGCGAGCCTGACAGAGCGAATCGCCGTTGAGTGACTTTCGTCATTCATTCGACTGAGGAAACCATTATTTCGGTAGCTAGGATTTTCTAACACTCACAAAAAGCGGAATGTATTGTCTTGTCCCATTACCAAAACAACAATGCGGTATTTTTATGTTTGTATTAATTCCTTCGGTTTCTAATTTTGACATCGCTATTGTCACGCTTGTTAACTGATTAAACTATTTTTTTTAAAATTACTACATTTTTAAGCCGTAAAAATTAAGAATAGCCAAAAACCACAGCCATATCGCGAAAAAAGTTTCAGTTATAAAAAAATGAAGATTCTTTATTGATATGTTACCCTCCATAACGTAAGTTAGATTATTCTTCATTAGCATCAATCCATACATATATATTATTTGTTTACAATATATACTTATGATTTGAAAGCATTAAAAGGTTTCTTAGACGGAAGGTTTTTATAAAGTTCATTAGCATGCTATGAGATAACTACTTTAATAACACAGTATACCTAAAAGTAATTTAAACATATAACTCACTCTCATTTTTTGTTTATATATACCATTGAAGAACCGGCGGTGCCAAATTACAATTGTTGAAATTTAAGTCAAGATTTGTGAGAAGTCATGTTTTTACAGTGTATAATTTTGTGGTGGTGAAATTCCAGGATACCAAAGTAGCCCTCGGCCTATCGGTATATGAATTAGTACGATACATAGGCAAGGTTCCGTCGGGATGACGGTGTGTCGGCGCTCCTCAGCAATCGAACCACAAGTGCCGACGAGCTGATGATATCTCCTCAGACGGTGTGATGATGAGTGCCGAGCGGGCGATCTAAGTGCTGCGGAAACGCTTTCATTAGGCCCTGTGCGAAGGTGTTTAACTAGAGAGCGGCTGCAACAAGAGCTGCTGACTCATCTATGATAAACGCCGGCGCCATACTAAAACACATATACGGTCTCACCGTATCCCGTCCCATGTGATGATTGCGAGGTATTTCGTTTTTAATGTACTTATTTTCGACGGTGTGGGATATAGGATATATATTTTGTTAAAACACTGTAATAAGAAAGCTGATATAGTCCGTAGGAATCCTTCAATTTACTACTAATGTGATTCTGCCGTCCGTTTTCTATTTTAACAAACAACAGTTGCAAATAAAAGTTTTCTTTCCAAAAAATAAAAATATTTAAGAGAGAATATTATACATTATGCGACACACATTAATCGGGACTATCCCACGGAAATAAGCAGACGTCGGAATAAAGTCAAAGTAAATTAATCGTCACCAAAATACGTAAGTATTTGATGAGTATCATATCGTATCTAACTCCTTTACACAACAGGAATGTTTTAATCAAAAATCAATGGGTGGAATTGTTCAAACATCTTTTACAATAATCCCGTGCTTTTCATTAATAAACGAAAACTATGAAAAAATATTCTTTTTCTTGAATACACATACCATTAAAAAAAATAATGAATGTCCCGCTTCGATGAAAATATCAGCGGTCACAGAAATCATACAATAATGAAAATATTAATTAATTTTTTAAAATATATCGCCTACAAGCTCGAGCGTAGTTCATACACAAGCTATCTCTTAAAGATGTCTTGTATATTAAATGAAAAGAAGCAACTTTTGCTCGCGGATTACAAATCATTTTACATGTACATGACTTTGAGTGGTGTGTTATTAGAATGTCTGCAATTAGTTGATATATCAAAATTGATGACGCATTTTTATTAAAAATGCAATTAAATAAATAATACGAAAAAAATACTAACAAATATTATCTTATTATCTTCATTAGAACATCCGCCGATAGCGAGGTACTTTAAATCCAATATAAGGCTTTATGAATCTGAGATATTATATTAGTTTTACAGTTTTTTTATTCAATAATTTGGTCAATAAAAACATATCGTATGTTTTTAAAATAACTACACCATAAATATATTTATTTATATACACAAAGATTTTAATACACACCTAATACATATATAATTATATGAATGTATTGACAATCAAAATGAGACGACGAGATAGCCATTGAAATGGTCAAAAACTATTAGCATTAACTTTTCAATTTTATAGTTTTTTTTTTAATAATTGACAACATTCTAAGTATATTTAATATTTTTTGTTCGTCAAGTTTTAAGGAAAGAATATCAACGATGTGTTTATTTGAGTAAAAAATACACAATATTGTATGAGACATCAGACAGAGAATCATCGGCCGGCACGCTTCAAAACTGCGGCAGTTGTGTGAGTAGTGAGTCTTGGCTTTAAATATGTATGTGTACTATCATCGGGATGCTTTTATAAAATTTCATGTGCAATCACGTATGATATCAAATTTAAAAACATGAACGTGATAAAAATAAATTAAATTTCTTGAAATTAATTTATCGACAATAAAGCTTGAATTTCTCAGCAATGAGATGAAAAGAATATTGATTGCATTTTTACATGATACTTTGATTGCCATTGCAATGACTACCATGTGCATGTGTGATAATTCGTGTGCCCGCTGCGTTAAATGATATAAAATATTTTTAGCGACTGTTCAATTTTCTCATTGCCACTGGATATTGCGTGGCTGCTAGTAGTTTCGTCCTTCATTAGAATATTAATATTTTATACTCGGAAGTAATAAAATGAGCTCAACTTTGCCTTCACTTACATACATTTGTTACTTTAGTGCAGAATATAACTTTTTTAAATGTTCAATTCTTGTTGCGTTTACAACGTATTGATGTCTAACAAGGTATACTGCATTATTTATGGCTTTATTAACGACTTTAGCAGTTGTTTACCGGATATCTTCTGGAGAGTTAAAATATAAAGCGATTATATGCGAAAAAGATATTATTTTAACAACAAAAATTACCAAAGGGTTTTGTTCGTAACCAATTTTTTTACATATGTATTTGACACATTTAGCAAGTAATTTAATTATCATGTTATTTCTTTGGAATTCAATAAAACTTTAAATATATATATATATATATATATAAATTAAGTGACTTTTGAGCCTTCTTTGACTTGACCACATGTAAAACCGAATTATATTGAACAATCTTCATGTATCTGTATCTTGACATTATCTAAAATTGAATGCAGTCTTCATTGTGTACAAATATGTTCATTTTTTAAAAGTTAAAAAAATCTATATAAATTTACCATTAACCGTAAAATGTACACCGGGATGATTCAACTCAACCCCATTTTTTTTTCAATTAAATAAGGTATTTTGTAGTTTGTAGTTTTCGTAAGAAAACAGGTGAAACGAACGAGTGTTCTAGGAAGTAACCTTCCGATAATAATGATCCAAGTAATTCAGTACAATCAAGCGTGTTATTGGAAAAGTTACAGAATAGGATCCATGATATCGTGCAATATAGAAAAGAAAGATTTTATTGGTTTTGAATGGCAGTGTTATAATAAAATAACCAGAATATAAAAGGAAGCTTATATGCATACTGCATCTAAAAATGCAGTCGTGTGTTTATAAAAATTGTAATTAAAATTCCATTTATGAATCGATAAATTTTACAAATTAGAAAATAAGAAATGCATTTTTATAATGAAATTGATAGTACGAGTATTAAAATTCATATTCATTATTTTTAGTATAGTAAATATATTTTTATTAAAGTAAAGAAATAAATACTTAAATGAAATGATGCCTTCTTGAAGTTTTGAAGATTAGAGTACACCAAAAAAAAAGTTTGTGTATCTTTCATAATCCAAAGACTAATATGTAAAAAAACCTACTTATTAAATCGGCGAAAGAATTTCGGAGGATAACTAATTTCGTTAGTACAAGATATCAAACAACTGAGCTGTGAAAATGAGAATATCAAGATATAAAAAACATTTTGATGGTTTCGTTAACCGGACGCCTAATTAATATGAAGTGTCGTACTTGTCTAAATTACTATAATAATTTCCTTTGAAGTACGACAGTAATATTGTGACTTTTGATATAAAAAATCTTTATTTTGTCAAATCATATATTTGAAATCGATGGCAATGAATTGGCTCCATCGTTTTATCACATACAATATTAGAAACTTGATACTTATTTCCAAAGCGAGAAGCTTGCCAAAAGACCTCGTGTTAACGAGCATTCCCCGGTTCGATTCAAATGAAGTCATTTTACAGAAGCCGATTCTCTTAACATATTTTATCCCTTTGAGTCCTTCGTCATTAAGGGGCGACCCGTTGAGAGAAGACGGCTCAAATCAGTTTCGCTGCACGCACCACACGTTGGACTGTCGGTGTTAAGAAACTAAACCTTTTTTCCCTGAAAAAATATTTTCGACGATTTCACGCCAAGGTGGTGGAAGTGATTTAGTAATACTAAAGCTGGTCTGACAGGGTTGCGTTTTTCGGATTGATAATTGCACAGTGATGAATGAAAGTTTTGACGATACATATAACTAAATAAATAATATATTGATGATTTTTAAAAAAGTAGTAATATTGTTTATTTAGTTTATGAAATAACTATACGTCGTTTTTTAATCCACGATAATAGAGAAGAAAGAATCAATAAATTTAAGACAGTGATTGTCAAATATTGCCGTTGGTTCTTCAAACAATCTTATGTAATTTTTCATTACGATATATCGGTATTACAACGACTTAAAATTAAAATAACTATAAAAATTAGCTACTTCTAAGGTATTAATTGTCAATTCTTGATGGAAAGGCATGATATTTTAAATAATAAAAACACTTTTTTAATACTTGTTTCCACACCATATTTTTTGATTAGGACCGGTTTCAGTTAATAATGCTCGCGATGAGCGAAACCGGTCCTGATTATAAAATATATTGTGGTAATAAGTACAAAAAAATGTGTTTTCATTATTAACCGGTTAACTGCCGGCAGGTACATGTAAGGCAGTACCCAGCACGCCGCGAATTTTACGACAAAAATAAAACCTTCTAAACATATCGTTATTGAAAGTGTAATAAAGTTTATTTATAAAACTTACCAAATAAATAAAGAGCGCGCCAGTCATGCAGTCATTTATAGGTTGTCAAAAAAACAAGGTCAAGGTTGTTAAAACGGCGCGTTTTAAGACGTAATTTTTGTATGAGCGGCGCTCCGTTCACAGAAAATTATGCGTCTTAAGACGCTTTTGGGAGTTAACCGGTTAAATATAAAAATTAGGTATAATTTACTGGTTATCAAAAGTTTTAAAGTGAGAGTGAATTATTACAGAAGTATATCAATTATATCTTTTATTCTTCACCTAATCAATAATATTCATGTCAATGTTATGTCGTCGTTGTTACATAAATAAGACATCGCGCAAACTTCTTACACAACATTACATTCTAAAGATTATTAAAATAGAATCCTTTTAAAATATATGCAAATAGAATATTTGGGTAAATGGTGCGATAATCCTGTAATGGTATCTAAACTAAACGATTTCGATCTTTAAAGTCGCACAGGGAACGTATTGTCTTACGACCCATCCCGCAGGCCGTTTAATATTTAGGGATGCACACATTACACATTCGCTTAGTTATTTTAGTTACTATATAACTCCAAATTGTACCTTCTATCTTACTTTGTTTACTATCGGATAAGAGCTTCTCGGTATCAACGTAGAAATTTGATATAATATCTAGAAATATGTGGTACGACTACATGGCGCTCGATGAGTATTATAGAACACTTCATCTAGTCACTTTCAATGTGTTAACTGTCACTTCTCGATGGAAATGCATGATATTTTAAATAATTAAGAAACATTTGAATACTTATTTCTACAATATGTTTTTTGATCAGGACCGGTTTCGCTCATCGCGAGCATTATCAACTGATAGAATACAATTTACAAACGAGTCTATTTATACAAAATATTTGACTTAAAGGTGGCTGGTAAGGTATAGAAAACCATGGGTTCAAGAAATTGAAGAAGTATTGTTTCTTAGCTCTTGAACCCATGGTTTTGTATACCTGCTAACTTTAAGTCAAATATTTTTATAAATAGACTTGTTTGTGAATTGCATTCTGTTAGTTGATAATCCTCGCGATAAGCGACACCGGTCCTGATCAAAAAATATATTCTGAAAACAAGTACTTAAAAATGTGTTTTTAATATTTAAAAAAAACTTCATCTAGTGATCAACAATGGCTGTTGATAACAACAACAGGCTGAAAGTGCATAATTTTAAATCTAAAATATCTTTACTAGAGTGAATCATAACAAAAAAATAAGCGCTTTGAAGTATTAAATATATATATATTTTTTAATTTATGATATCGACTGAAGGTGTTTGATGGAATTTCAATATCAATCAAAAGTCAGTTCTGTTGCATCCGTGTGATAGAATGCCTGAAGATGCCGAAAGGCGAAACCCGGGTCGTTAGTGACAAAACATGTGGAATCGTACAAAATTGTAACAATTCAAATTTGATATTTTTTTTAACTTATCTATCATATCTAACTATGTGTTAAGACTATGTTGGGTATCCACATTTCGGTACTACCAGTATGGTAATGTAACGATACTTTTTGGTAACTTCTCATCCCTAGGTGCAGGGCGAAACGTCAAATTTTATTAAAAATAAAATTGGTGTGATTTATCGCGGCGTCCAATCAACGCAGCCGGCTCCTACCAAAGCGGGAGGGTAAAAGCGAGAGGGAACTACTCCTCGGGTCAAGCCAGCCGGACGCGGGAGAGGGATGGGCTACGCACGACGTGTCCGTGTTCACACCTCGTTTCCCGGTGATGCATCTTCGTGCATGATTCTAAAATAAACGTACATTTGGAGGTCGTAAAAACTATATCCAACAAATGCTTGCTATAATTAATGTGATTTTGCGATTAGGGGAGTCGCCTGTCGAACAATGAGTTTTATTTATACAAAAAACGACTTCAATTTCGAAATATACATAATATTTGAAATGTACATAATCATTTTATGTTTTTACATTTGTAAAATTTTTGTAGTGTCTACAAACTTTTATCATGATGAAATCAGTAATAAAATAATTCGTTAATAAACAATATCTTATTAATTTTAGGTTGAATCGAAGAACCACTTCATCAATAATAGCAAAGATAATGTAATAATCTATTATGTGGAAAGTACGGGTAATTTAATAATTCACTCTTTTGAAAACAAGTCACTGATATTGATATCAACGAACGAAATAATTGTTGTTATTTGAAGTGACGGCAACGTCTTTAAGCACGCAACAAAGCAAATAACCGTTGTCACAATACAAAAGCATTCAGATGGGCTAAATATTGTAATGCAAAATGTATATATCATTTCATATGAAATATCTTGAATCTGCACTGCCAAAATTGAAAATATTTCATTCCTGAATTAGGCGAAGTTATAAGCAAAATCACAAGGAGCAATAATCAAAGTGAACAATATTTTTTAAAAACTTGCAGTACCACAATTTTATTCTTATTTTGAATGGAGATATCAACGTCTATGAAAGCGGCAAACCTGATGAAATGTTAAAAATATTCCATCTATAATCTTTATTCAGTGTTCTTAGTATAACTTCCAACATAAACGTGTGCGTAAACGTTTAATCATTATTTAAAAAAACGTAATATGTCGAATAAACGAAGCTAATTATTTCATGTATAAACAACAACGACTTGACAAAATTGATACTTAATTTTGCAAGATGATTTGTTTTTAATACGATCTGCTTCTTCTAAAACAAAGTTGCTTAAAGAATTGATATAAACTGTATTTTTAATAATATGTTGTACGAATTCATCATTTTTAACTATGGGAAACTATTTTAATTTACGAACCTACGCAAACGGCTTAGAATCGGTTGCACCAAAAACAACCTTAAGTAGGTTCTATCTGTCTGCATATAAATAGCATAATTTTGACTTAACAAATTTCAGCAGACTATAAATCAGCTACGTAGAAACCTGTAATTCATTACTGTGGAGCTAATATTTATTTAAAATTGAGACAGTCGTCGACACATAGATTTGGCAAAACGTCATAGCTATAAGCAGTTGAATATAAATTAAAATTAACTAGCGGATATTTACGATCAAGTTTCGGCAGCGAGTTTATTCGCGCAAGTCGTCCCCATAAAACACACACAATATATAATCATTTTTTTTTATGTTTTAGGGACGAATATAGATTACTGAAACAATTATACGTGTGTTATGCAAAACAAACGTATGTTAAAACAAAATTTATTATTGATCCATAATGGAAATCTAAATAGTTGAATATATACGTCAGACCAAAACACAAATTGAAACTGTAATTGTAAATTGGTAAAATGTAATTAAAAAACGTAATGAACGTTATATTACTGTTTTCGATGAAACTATTGTCAATTATACAAAGTACATCAGTAAATATTAAATAGGAACATGCCTCACACCAAAGGTACGCAAACTGTTTATCGCGAAGCAAAATTCAGATGATCACAAACACAATTGGGAATTTTTCAATGTATTTTGATTTTAATTATGGTAAACAAAAACGAATAATTTATAATAATGACTATATTTTGAAATTGTAAAATAAATATTTTTTATTTTTCAAAAAAACTTCTGATTTGGAATGTGATCGCCATGAAAATTCTAAATAAAATTACTTCCATCCTTAAAAAGATTGCGTACCCTTACTTCTGAAAATCAAACTATACACCACGTAAAGACAATTTTTTTATAAAATAATGAAAGATTTATTTTTAATTTAATAATTGAGTTATTTTATTTACCGCGAAGTCGACACCGATTTCTATTGACGAATTGTTACGACCAAGCTTCGGTATAACGAGGCAGGGGTCGGTCGCTGGACAACAAATAATAATTTAATATGATTGATATTCCTGCACCGCTTGATAAGAATTAATTATAATTTAATTTGAAACGGGAAACATCTATGCGGGTGCATTCAACTGTATGTTTTAATTTACTAAAAAATGATAATTCCGACATAATCTGCTACGACATGATATGCCTAGTAATTAAAACGTTATAAATATGAAAGGAATACTTGAATTCTATCATATCCGTTACGTTCGTAACCAAACGCATACCTTGCATATATGCAATACTAAATGCTAGAAATCCAAAAAATTATATTTATTTTTAGTAATAATCATAGCTAATTGAAATCATTTCAAAACGTAAAATGATAAAGTAAGTGTAATTTTTAATATCTAATTAGCATTTATAACTAACAAGCGCATGTAGTTTGATGATCATTGGCGCAAAATTGCGACTCAAAAATTATTAAAATATTACAACGCGAAAAACAAAATAACGAAGCATTGAATCTACCGATATTCCATTAAAATTTGTACAAAAACCCTATGTATAAAATTTGTAAGCTTAAGAGACAGTTTATTAAAAGATTCAATAATTATTCCTTCATATTATAAGTCAGTGTATTATTTTGTATTACACTGTAATACTTCACTTCTCATAAAAATAGATTATATTCATAATAACATATGAACTCAAAGTCATAACATACGTCTGTCTTTTTTGAAATATGATTTAAGAAAGAGTTTCTTAGGATATTTGAAACCTTTTTAATAATACAGATGTGTGGAAACTATATTTAATTGACAAATACAACAGTTTTGATATCGAAATGCCAACAAGTGTTTAGATAAATAAGAAGGCATAATAGAGATAATTAAATTGGCTAGATGAAATGATTCTCAATCTCTATTATAATTTTACAAGCCATTTCACGATTTTACAATATGCATAAAACTTGTTAGAATTTAAACGTATATTAAATTACGTACAAGCGATAAAAATGGAATTATTTGTGCTAAATTCTCGTGAAAAATTTCAATCATGGTTTTTAACTCATTTTTTGACAAATAAATATTATATGTAATTCTAAAAGAAGCAGGAGAATTAACGTTGTAAACAGCTTGTTTACAACTCTTGAGATATTTACACAAAAACGAAAACAAATTACTTCAAAAAAACCAATGTAAGAACAATTTATTGTGATGAATATACCATATAAACACTGAGTATAAAAATATCTTTGTTCAAAAATTTTAACAAAGGCTCGATCGCAATTCCATAAAAAAGAAACAAATTGCACCCGGAGATGCCGTAAAATAGTAGTAAAAACCATTTCAAATTAAGCGGTTTTCCTTGAAAAGCTGGCAGAAGTTTCTTTAACAGACGTCTGGCGATAGATGAGATCTGTGTCTCTTGCAGCATCAGAGACTTCATAACCTTTTAAATGTTATGCGGATTTACTGCCGCATTTTATGGCTGCAAGTAAATTGGATTGAATTATAGAAAGCAGGCTTTGAGTGCCTGCTTTTTTATCAGCAATTCTTAACGATATCGTTTATATTTTGTATGTAGCGAATCGACACTATTTTATGACATATTCGATTCAGCGGTTAAGGAATATTGTCCGGCAAAATTTCAGAACTGATAGAAAATCACGAAGTAGGACTATCAATAGTATCATTTTTACTACTATTATAGGATTATTGTGCTTTTTCCTAGACTCTATGTGTAAATTGATGATGAATCGTACTAATTTTGCTAGCGATAGATAAATTATGAATACTAGTGAATGTAGAATATTATTAAGTTTTTAAGTTATAGCCCATCATACGTATGCTGTTACGATATGCATAAAAATGAAAATATTGCAAAAATATTGTAAGCAAAAACTATTTTCAACGATCCATGCAATAAATTATAGTTGTTAGATTACAGCGATAAAAGAAATAATACAACATTTCAACACAGATCGCGTCGTAGATACATCATTAATTCAGTCAGTACATTAAACTAATGTATGTTTTTTAACATTTTTACATCACTTTAACAAAATTTTCTAGTAAAATGACCACACTATAAATATTATACATTTAATTCATAAATTAACTTATTTGCCAATGTTTTATTTATGATGGTTAGATCGCATAAAGCATGCTTATCAAATTAATAAAGTGAAATTTCATTTCCAGTTACTAGCAGGTAATATAAATTCGTTAATGTCAGTATCAAATAAGCGCGGCTAGATTTTTTGCATTTTACTCTCACGCCGTGTTGAAATCGAATTATAAACGCGGATCGATTGACATCATTATTTAATGCCAAATAATATTGCAGCTTTTTTAAAGTTGATACATAGTATTTTGAACGTATGTAATAATAAGACTATTTGTTTTAACGAGAGTCATAATATATTATTTGGATATTGCTATGAAGCATACGTTGGATTCTATTAAGGGATAGATTGTTTTGTTCAACTAAGTAAAAGTGGGCATTCAAGTGTCCTCATATTAATGTAATGGCGGTACATGAACTTAAACCTTCAAGACGATTACTAGTACAAATTCAACGACACTTGCATCCGATCTATTTCTTTGGAGAAACATGAAACCCATTTCAAACGATTGCAAGAAACTTATACAATATAGGCCGGCAATATAGTTGATTCTTAATTAGCAGTACGATAATTTTTTTAATGTTTTCTGTATTTTTGAACATAAGAAATTTTCTGTAATGCATTTTTAATTTGATGAAAGAATCATAAAATGATTGTATCAGGATAATAATTTAATCTACTTTACGACCTAGCGTTTTTATGAAATAGTTGATTAATGAAAGCACGACAAAAGATACATTTGCTTCTTTTTACCAGGTGCATTAGGAAATTCATTGATAATAACCAAAATACCCAAAAACAGTTTCTCATAGATATATTCTGCTCGGGAAATTCGCATTGTTTGTCAAAATTAATAACTATGTTACATTCATCTTGCATAGAAGCGTTCATATGCATTGTATCAGTTAATATTGTAGTTCCACTTATATTATATAATAGATCGCCGATCGTCACACAAGTGGCGATCCAGATTTTTTCATACGAGTTAAAATATCAATAAAATGATCTTTATCATTTCGGAGTGGAGTTATTGTGATAAAAGCCCCCAAAAATGCGTCGTCATAAATTATTTGGTTATAATGATAATGAGCAGTAATAATTACCTAATGTGGCAAATCGCGGCGGCAATGCCCGGCGGCGTCAACCCTGCCCTGCCGTGGTAACTACAAATTAGCATGCGGCGACCATCAATTCGGACCCAGTTAGCGTTGGTCACGCACTGTGCCGGACCGGGGTTCATATAGCCGTCCTACTCATGAGTACCTGAACAGCCAAGCGCGAAAAGGACGCGCGGCCGGAAACGACGACTGACGCCGAGCGGAACGATCTCCGACGGTGCGACTGAGAGCTTTTTATTATTTATTTATTATTGTTTTAACTAACGACTTCTTTTTACTATGCAAACTTATTTGTCTTAATGCGCGTATTATAATTCTGAATACTTGAAAAAACGTGTTGAAATCTAAAATGGTTACAGATTAATTATATAAGTTTTTTTATGCTTAGAAAAAGTTAAAATTTTAAAAAAAAAGCAGACAAATATTCATCGTATGAGCATGAAGATACAATTTAAAATTGTACTAAAATATATAAATATTTGTGAATAATAATGTTCAGAATTTCTATAACTTCAATGTAAAATAATCATAAAAATATGTCGTTATTTATATATATTAATAGATTATTTAATTTATTAATTATTGTTCCCTAGAGCGACGAAGACAGTTAAACGAATATTATCAAGCGGTTACATTAATAAAGTGTATTAAGCCTGAAAAATATATCAACGTGACTATTTCCAATTCGCTTCATCTATTTATTAAGTTCAATTGAGAATCTAATGGATTCTAGTATTTACCAAGTAAAAGCTTGCTATAAATTTTTAAGCAAAACAAATATACCTCAATTCATATACTGTGAATAGAAATGAACGACGAATATTTTATAATGCATTCGATTTATTAATCTGGCAGCTTTACATACGTTTATTTTTTTAAACCAAAGAACGGGAGTGTACGTTAATTTGTCATTGCTACGCTCACCGTTGAGTCGGCCATTTTTCATTTTTATATCTCTGACACCGGCGAAACAGACTCAATAAATAATCAATCGAAAAATAATCGAAGCAATCTGGCGAACGAGGAATATACAGGTATCTAAATCACTGTTGACATTTCATACATCTCATCCGCAAGCTTTTGACATATCACGCGATGGAACCGAGCGGGAAATCAAACGCTAACCCTCGATTCACCGCCTAGTTTATACAAATTACTTAATTATTTGCAAAATCAATAAATGCCAATCTTTAAATGACATGCAAAAAATTGATCAACACAAACTTAGATACACGACAAAGGAAAAGAAGTAGTGAAAATTGTGAATAAAAAAATGATGAATAAATTCATTTTACATAAAAAGGTAACCAGAAACATGTTTGATCGAGTCGTTATTGACACGGATCACTATTTTAAGATTTAAAGGGATGTTGTAAAAAAGGTTTGAGAAGCACTGATTTATACTTTTAGTCTGAATTCACACACCGTCTACTATATTGCATGTTTTATTTTTATGTAAAAAAATCGCAATATTCATGTAACTATAATATATGTAAAATATTCAATCTAATTCTTTGATTATTGAATGTAACAAATTATTGCGTAGAAATTGCTGTTCTCCGCTTTTATTTAGAAATAGAATCATGCGAGTAAATAAAAGAAATTTTAACAGATAAATGATTTAATCTGTTAAAAAAAGCTACACTTTTGATTAATGAAATTTAATACCATAAAATAATATTAATTGAATGGGTTAAACACATGATACATACCGTCAGCGCTCCGTTGAAAATTTGATAATAAATTAGAAAAAGATTTGTAAATATTAGATAGAACACACCCATCATTAAAATCTTGCAAAGTAACGCAACATGGAAATCGTCGGTGGATTTTAGTAAAGCCATAAATTATTCAGACCTCCGCGTTTTTACTTTTTGTAAGACATCTTAGACAAGAATGTATTATCGCCTAAGTATTGTATTCGGCACAAGTGTAAAAATTTTAAATTTTCGGTCACTATTTTTTTAAACCATTTAATGTCGTCGTAACATAATTACGAGTCTTAATACCATTGAATATTCAATCGATATTAATCTGACAGTACGAATTTTCAGTCTGAGCAGGCCAAGCCAACAAATGCTTGGCCTAATCTATTTTATAACTATTTTTGCAAACATAAAAATTAGATATATTTTAAACTGTATGAATACTTAATTGAGAAAAGGTATATGCAAAACATAAGGGTTATTAAAACGAATCTACGGTTATCATCATTTATTCACTCACTGTGAATACACAGACAGTACCTTATGATTCATCTATTCCATAAAGAATAACACGTAAGTCAGTGTAAGATATTAAATAAAAGATTTAATAATGAAAAAAAAAATTTCAATGATGGAACATTTGTTTATAATGTCACCAAAGTGGCGGAAGGGTTAAAATTAAGGCATTCATAATGAGTTATTTGAAATATGAATTATCTACAAAACGCATCCCGGGAGCGATCAAGTCTGCTTAACTCACTATCTTTTGGTTCCATCGTAACATCGCAATTACCCCATTAACCAATTATATTAACATTCCGAGATTATGTGAAAACGACGGGAAAAATAACAAAAAAAAAAAAAACGATTATTCTGGCAGAACAAAAAAGCTACTTGCATTATTCTATCATAATAATAAATTACATATGTGCAAAAAGTATTTATTACACATATCTCAGTAAAATATGTTCCAAGATAACTGCAGAAGATCTTTATACAAAGTAGTTCAGAAAGTACGTTGAAATGTAGTCAATATTTAACATCTTCTCTTTTCTTCATGCGACTTCCATGTAGCTTCCATGTCTTTCACCAGTCATTTCAAATCACCAAACTGACAGGTTTTCCAATAGGAAATGTGTTCAGGACAACACAAAATAAAAAAGAAAAATTGTGAAATATTTTTGAAATACATTCGGTAAGTATCGTGTGTTTAGCCAAAATGAAATATTTTTTTTCAGTAATATTGAATTTATCCTCCTTTGTACATTATTTTAATCGTGCATTACAACTATAAATTTACAATAATTTGTGTTTTTATATATGGAATGCTTTTTCCTGCTTAAAGTAAAATTACCAAACGTCTTTTAGATTTCAAAGATTAAGAATTATATGTATGCAATATCACCTGAAACGTTGCAAACAATACTTTAGAAATTTTAAATTTTTCGGCTTTTCTATGCAATATTTTTGTGTTTTGTGTTTAAGTGTTCATAAAAAATATTTCACCAATATTCAATTAAAAATCGATGAATAACATATATTTCACTCACGGAGAAAACACGTAATGTCATAAAACGGTATCTAAAAGGTTAAAAAAATAAAGTGATTCTAATTTATTTTCGCCGCATTTACAATTCGTTTATTATGTTTCAGATCAGCTTAAAAAATGCACGTTACGAAAGAGAGTAATTTCTAGATTGGTGTCTGTCGATTGCAAACTGAATCACAAGGTTGTAAAATTAAAAAAAGAGTAACATTGTTAATTTCGGAATTTTTAATGGCATCGTACCCTTAGGCTTCTGTAAATATTTACTATATAAACTTCGCTTTCACTAGCGGTTTGAAGAATAAAAGTCAGCCATAACGTATGTATGTCGTAATACAGTCGGACATGTTTTTTTTAGATAATGAAATAGCGGAAAAGATATTTTTACTTGGAATATTTAGCTACTTGATTTAACGCAAGATATAAATATTTATATACTTCCAATTTCGCTCTTAATTAACTTATATTGAAAAGGCCAGAGAAATATGCTTAAAACAATTGGTAATAATAGGTTTCTGATACCATCCGTAACCCTTTAAAAGCTTGTAGTTTTTTAACCACAAAAATCATAAAATTTTTATTTACATTCGGGTATATGTTTGGTTTTGAAAGTGCCTCAATTGATGAAGATATTCCATATGTACTGTAAAGTTCCATTACCCGTTTATCGTGTATTATTTCAGAAATTTTAAAATAGCATCCATACGCGGCATTTCAAATAAATGACAATATTAAATTTTAAAAAGGAACAGATTACTACTCAAGACTTTTTTTTACTACCAACTCTTAGTTTTAACAGTACCTACAAATTACCTTCGTTCATTATCGTTTTGTCACAATGGATTTTTGATAAAGAAAAACCGCAATTTCCTGACTCGTGGCAGAAATTGTACTAGTACGGTATTAAATATTAACAAACAAACAACACACATGCATTCAAATATTCGAGGACGTCGATTCTTTCTTCGCAATCGATCCACACAGTTTGTATAACGAAATATAATACATCTTTGACATATATATTTTTATTTGTGTATTAAGTATATTGATAAAATGTTTTTTTTTTAATCTGTCAAAGATGGTAAAATTTGACGAATCGCGATTATATCTAAATTGTATCAAAAGCATCATTTGGTGTCTCGGAGTAAGGGGGCGGAAACAATCGCCCTCCTCCCTCATGAATTTCAAGAAACATGCACTTATCTCTTGCTTCACCGGCTTGCACATTTATTTAAGTGAAGTAAAAAATAAAAAGCCGACACCTTTTGAACCCATCTCGCTTTCTGGGGAAAAAAATGCAATAACGTGTCCTCAACGGTGTGATTTACGAGGGAGTTAGTTACCTGTCAATATCTCAATTTCTTTTAAAGCTTACTTAGCAAGAATACCGTTGTGATTAACACAAGAATAAAATACTGCAAAGTGAATAAAAGTCTTCTTCATTGAACTCAATAAAAATCGTTCCAGTCTTAATGTTAAAACTCATAAAAAATAATAAAATGATTAAAATCCAGTGGAACTTAATATTGCTCAGCAAGAGGAAAAGCGGCATTAAACTTTAAAGATGTAAACAATCAAAGCTAAAGAAACCTACTTTTTGCAAGTTTAAAAAAGAGGCTCTAATAAGATGGCGTAAATAATTGCTCTCTGCTTTTGCCCACGCAAAGCTGTCTTTACCAAATAGAGTTAATAAGAAAAAAAGACTTAACAAAAGTGGTTCGTTCACCTTTAAGTGTTGCGCTATATTTAATTATTTGTTCCAGCAGTGCATTGTTTTTTGATCTAGAAAACTATTTTATTTAACGACAGATATGCATTGCATCTTATATTACATTACAAGAAATTATTTTTACTTTTTCAATGTTGAAATATAAAAAAAAACATTACAACAGAGATTGGCTATATTGGAATTTTGGAAGCAATATTTGATGACTATATCCTGCGTTTGATTTTACGAGTGCGGGTATAGATGAACTAGTAGAATTAATATACTACAAAATTGAATTTATACGATATAAATAAAAGAAATTCACGCATTTCTAGTCCAATATAAAAGGTATAATATAAGAATGTTCATAGTGTTTCACATTTATCCGTCTCCTTTTAAAATACAGAAAATAAAGCATTTTTTTACTATTTAACTTTTAATATATTACTTCAATATTTTTCATTCTCCATCTTGAACATTTAATTTCTAATACTTACACAATAAAAAAAATATTATTTTTCAAATAATTATTCGATATATAATATTTGTCTTGAAGGGAACAGTAAACAATGTCTTAAATCGATATGGTTTATTATTTACAATTTAACGAGCGCCAGATGGTCAGATACATTTCTTTTCTGAGGAAAATTAAGAGTATTTTGAATTTACATGAAAATATAAATTATATTTTGTCATTCCATAAAAATATTTTACAGATTTTTTAAATATTCGTCAACGCTACATGAGAATTTTCTTTTGATAAAATTGGAAAATAAATAAATTCGAAGTTCATATATAATATAAAAAACAAGCGGTGAATGTACAATTATTTCACCGACCACCGAATGATAATTTTTGCACACCAGTTGGCGGCTGAAAGTCAGTAACTTATTAAGATTTTGAAAGCTCCATCGAAAAAAATGATATTCGTATATTTAATTGAACCGAAAAATTAAAAGAAAAAAAATACAAAAAGCTATTATTTCGAAGCAAACCTAAAAAAAGAAATTTAAAATATATACTGTGCATATTAAAACAAACATCTTTTCACGGTTTGATATCAAAACATTATTTTTAAATAAAATATATATGTATATATATATATATTTCAATAACTGTTTCATAAGTTGGGGTTTCAATGGGGTTGCACGTTGACAAGTATCCATCACCATCGACTGTATTTTGAGTTATGAAATAAGTGTGAAAAATAATACTTATAAAATATTGGCATGTCCCCGTTGCTTGTGAATCTAATTGTCAAGCAACAATATTGATGAGATTCGATGAATTCAGCTATAACGTGGAAGTTGATTTTAATATTTTTTTTTAAAATACTTTTGATTATTCCACATCTGAAGATGCCTATGAAAGACTCAACACGTGTTACAATTAGTAACACAATACGTGGGATAATCAAATAAATAATAAGGACTGATTTAAAAAAAAAAAAGCCATATAGGACAAAGTTCATTTGCATTTCTTATTAAGATGAATAATTGTTACAAAATTTATCACACAAAAAACATTCCTTTAGATCCAAATTGCATTAAAATGTTACGGTTTTCCAAAAACGATTATATGAGAACAGTTAGTATCGGAACGAAGGAATCGATCTTGTAAAAACGTCGTGTGCACACCAGCTGAGACTAATTGAATTTTGGCAATTTCTCCAATATATTCTCGGTCATACGTTATATCATAAATAAAAATTTAAAAGCTCTCAAGAAATGTGAAGCAGCACATGAAATTTTATTTCTCTCTGCTCAATCTCAATCCAATAAGAAACAAGTACACAGCAATCAAATTTTCACATAAAATTGTAAAAACATGTCAGTGGCGCAAAGTTTACAATCAGTGCGGTTACAACAACATTCGTCCTTATCCAAGAGGAGCCTCTTTAGAGATTAATAGTTCTATTCACTCAACTTCACGTACTTCATTTCAATTTAAGATTCAGAACATTATCTGAGTTAAAATGAACATTTCAAAGAACTGTAATAACTGCTAACACATTTTAAAAACTAATACTTAATACATACATTTAAGCAAATATCGTTTTGCCTCTCAACATTTTCACGCATCACACGGATACAACAGAACTAACAAGTCAAACCAGGCTCGTGAGTAAATAATCGTGTGGAATTGAATAATGTTCCAATAATTCAAATTTAATAATGAAGCTCCATCAAGCGTCAATTGGTAATGAAAGTTTTCTAAAGATCTATTCAATTAAAAATTGAAATACTTTCAATTCCACTGAAATAAATTTTTCGATTTCTTTTTCAGTAAAATAAAGTATTATGTAAAATAATGCTATACTTTATTGGATTAGTCGGTAAAAGAAAACTGTTTTGATGCGTAAAAGAGATCAGAGGTAAGTCAAATTTACAACAGAACAACACATTTTCTCAGTTCTAACCAAAGCAAATCTGTTTTTGGATCTCTTCAAAAGTATTGATTTAAGATTTAGCGCTCGCTGATTTTTTCACACGGAATTTATTCTATATATTCAGAAACTTTGCAAAACTTAGTTTCATGACAATTTTTTATAACCGTTTATGTTTTGTGGGTGGTTTTTTTCGTCTATTGAACGGCCTATGTTCAGCTCTCGGGAAAACGACTAGGAAGGTGGTTACGGACTGCAGTGACGTTTTGACGTGACGGCTTAATTGCGAACGTGACACGGCGATATTTCATTTTGGCGAAATGCAACGTGGCCGCCACGAATACGCAGATGCAACGCGCTGCTTGCATTCTGAACTAGTACTTGAGCGAAGCTTTGCAAACGCATGATACTTTTGCAACGGTGAACTTAATTATGAAAGTCGCAATAAAAATTGTGTATACAATATGACTGTCAACCACTTCCTGTATACCAATATCAATTTATCCATTATATTAGTACACAAGTCATATATTCGAATAAACATTTACTTGCCATTTAAAAAACAATGAATGCAGAGTTAAATTTATAAGCAAATGTTAGTAAATTATAAAAAAAGTAGTAACTTTTTCTGGTATACGCAAAAAAGCTCATGGGCATTGATAATAAAAATATTAACAGTTTTCTAATTTCGCCTCACTTTTAAATTGTGTAAAAAATATTCCATCAAAGCGTTACGAAATTTGGTTACCAAATGGTTGATAAATAATGCAATAAAATAGATATCATTATATTATTTATATTGAGTAGAATATTAAACATGTTTAAATATAATTTTTTAGATATTTAATTATTGTAAATTTAGTAGAAGAGATCAAGCGTCTACTATGTGGAAATTATTCGTAAAATGAAATTTTACTTTATTGATTGAATTGGCATTTACTTGGTAGAACCCCATTATAACACGGTGAAAAAATAACAATTTAGTTTAGTTGTACAAAATTTTTATAAAATATAGTTGATAGCTATTTCGGCTCACGCCATCGTCAGAACTACCCAGTTGGTACTACTACTAATAGTTCTGACGATGGCGTGAGCCAAAATAGCAATCAACTACAGCTTATAAAAAATTGTAGAACTATAATACATTGTTTTTTTCACCGTGTTGAAATTTTACTTTTATAGCAAAAATTTTAAATGTTGCCAAACGTTCTACTTCGGTAATATTTATTTGCCTAAGCAGACTATACTATGAAATAATATGAAAAATGTTTTTCACTAACATTCTTTTTTACCACTCAGATATTTAATTATTTTATTCAGTAACGAACCTTCAATATTTGACATGTCCACAATGTAGAGTGAAAATTAAACAAACATGCTACACTTTCTTCGATTTCTTGAATGTCATTTTTGAACCCCTGATACTCATTAGCTGCATACGAATAATGTTATTTTTACTTCCTCTTTTGTTATATACTTGCAATCTTTTGCACCTGATGGGACGCACATACACGTTTGCTAATCTCCTCGTGATAAGTGTTGGAATGCAGAGCTAAATTCATCCATCAGACTAACGATCATTTTCTGAAAGGAACCTTTGACCTAAGTGCATTAATGATTGAATACATGAATCGACTCATCGATTCAAAACATCAACATTTTAATGATATCATATTTTATATATTAAAAATACACTATCAAACAAACCCTAATTAAATCAATTTTATTCTTGTGTGATACAGCAACCAAAACTTTCATTTTTAGATTTGCAAATTAATGCAATTTTAATATCAAAATTTAATTGTATAATATATACGAATTATTTTGTACAAGTGAGGTATATTCTTATTGCATAATTCGAAACACGTTGGGTTAAAGATTTCAAATTAAAAATCATTTTAAGAAACACAACCAGTAGATCTATCCAATAACGCAGTACTTTTAATGTATTAACTGTCACTTCTTGATGGAAAGGCAAGATATTTATAATAGTAAAAACACATTATTAGTGCTGTTTCCGCAAAATATATTTACAATAATTAAGTACTTTGTCGGAAAATTATAACATATTTTATTTATGTGTCTGGTATATTTGGTTATTCTTGTATCAAAAGGCAGTATAGACAATAATACAGAGAATTTGCATAGGGGCTTGTTGTGTCGACGCGATTGTGCAGTGTGCGAGCGTGTGCCGCCGGCAGGACATGACAAAAACACGGGTAAAACGTCGCTGGACCCATTTCAATTTTCAATTCCAAACTCCATAGAACGCACAGTGGCATCCAGTAATGGAATTATTTTAGATTTAAATATGAATTTTATTCTTCAGTCAAATGATTCCGACTATTGTAATATATTAATGTAATGATAAAAGCCATTGCATGCCAAAAAGGCGTTAGTGACAAATTCATTCATTCTAAGTGTACACATTTTAAAAAAGCCCGAAAGAAACTAGCATCGCTGATGTCCCTGTAATGAATAAAAAGAGCAAAAGCGTCAATATTTTATATGTAATATAAATAATTTCCTGTGCAAAAAAGCTTACTATCTGTCATTGAAATATATTAGGCGGTAAATAATATTTTATATCACATATTGATTGATTAATTTGTTTAAACGTCTAAACGTTGCAGTTGGTTCGGAAAAAAACAATTCTTCGATGGAAAATACGAAAACCAATGAAAATGTTTTTTTAAGAAATCTTTGTTTCTCGTATATATAAAAAGTTTTTTTAACAACCAAAATTAAACACGTGAAACTTAGGCAGATTAGACCCAACTTAAATAACACCACTGCTTTGAGCGCAATGGATTCCGAAAACTGCACAAAGCTCGCTTTCCCAATCGACTCGTTTGAATATGCGCGGTTACACAACATACAATCTTACACTGAATTGTGGATGACCTATTTTCTCGGAAATCAAAAGTGAAACACAAACGCATTAAATATCTATTTCAAATACAATAACAGCATACAAACATGTCCGTCATATAAATCCTATTTCGATTCAAAGGTATTATGGATAATGTAAGAATAAATTGATAGTTCATTTTATCGGCTTAGATTTCATTTTTATATACAGCTTTACACTTACATGTATATACATATATATATGTGTGTTTTTGTGTGTGTGTGTGTGCGAGTGGAGATTAGCCTTCAAAATATTCTCAGTGTAATATTATAATTGAAGGAATTATATTATTATCAAGAACAAAAATCAGTCGGTAATACTTGCGATAAGCGAAACCTGTCCTGATACATATATATTGTGGAAATAGTAGTAAAAATATGTCTTATTATTTGAAGTGACAATTAGCAACTTGAAATTGAAAGGTTTATATTTTTTTTAAATTATTGACGTTTATAATTGAAAGTTTACTAAAAACACGTATTTGATAATAAAATTTAAGATAAGCATATTCTTTTATTTAATTGATATCAGTTTACTAAATAATAATCTGCAAACTGCCAATTTTCCTCAATGACAATATAAAAGAGCTATCATTTCCTATCCGAAGACTTCTTAAATATTTCCAATACGACTAATTAACATTGTCTGCAATGAATTTCAATAAATTTGTGTTAATAGATATATTCAAGCAATACTATAATAATTTAGAAAACCTGTAGCATAATCGATTCGCACTCATTTGAAAACGATTGCAGTAGTATGGCTGCGAATAAAAATGACAGATCGTAAAGGTGCGTGCAGGGTACTTCATCAACACGCAAACTCGAATGCAAATTTATTGCTAATTGCACTAGACTCACAACCACGCAGAGAGCCGTGTCAGAAATCTTTGACGTGGAGCAAGGGTTGCTGATTTGTCATTGCCTTAATTTTTTTATATGTCGTATATAAACCTTGAATACAATTTTATTTTATTAAACATAAACCAACAAAAAAAAACGATGAATATCATGGAAATCGCAGTTAATAACTCGCTAACTTTAACTGTTTTGGAGAGTGTGGTTATACAGAATTATGCAGTGAGAAAGGAATCTCTCTTACAGAGGGGAGGACATAATGCTGAATTCTATATTTAAAAAAATATATTATGTATCATAAAACTATTCTATAAAAATAAATTTCTTTAACCTGTTCATAATCAGAGATTTAAAATGATAAATGTAGTTAATTTAATACTCTTTGCTGTAAGCTTTAAGTCAATATTATTAATTGTTAAATGCCTTATCATAATTTACGGGGATTTTCGAGTGTATATAAAATAGTTACCCAAACTGTGCGCTGCGGCGCTCCCGGGTGCCGTGGTTGCTCTATTGGGGCGCCATGAAAATTTTCCTTTCCTAATTATTATTAATATTACTACTTTATACAATTTAAGGTAACATGACGTTTGCTTGAGATAACCAATGTTTTGATTTGGGGTGCAGCATAAAATCTGATATTTTAAGGGCGCTGGAAACCAAAAAAGTTTGGGAATCATTGGTATATAAAATTAATTATCAAGCAATTCAAACAGAGTTTGTATGTTTCCACTCATATAACACACCAAGCTACTAAAATGATTGATTTAGTTTACTTTTATGACAGTGAAATCTACATACATCTCATTGCGACTAAAATAAATTATGTTATTTGAGTATAATATCTTTGAAAGTGTAATGCGTTCATAATAATGGTAGTCGAAATGTAACCTTTTTCAGGCTGTAGAGGAAAAATTATTAACAAAGTCACAAATTTCACGAATCGTCATTTGTTGATATGAGAAGAATTTATCGATTCGCCGATGTGAATGGGAAAGTAAAAATATTTTTGGAATTTAATGACAAGAATACAGAAAAAATTGAAGCCCTGAATTCGGCGCTTGCTTGTCGACATGCATACAGCCAAGTATTACTCATACAGCAAAATGTGGACTAACATAATAAATATTGGATCGAGGAGAGGAACGAATCAATGTATTATGAAAACAAGCCATTATTTCTGAAAGTTTATTTTATTCCGGAACATCGCCGGTGGTGCTTTGCCTCTCTGTTGATGGCGTGCGAGTGGAAATAACTACTGTTAGCGAACATTTTGAATAAATTTGGTTATGCACCCGAATATGAGGCTTCGCATAATGAAGTATGCAAAATATTTTTAAAAGGACGAACATAACAAAAGAGATATTCAAAAAACTTTCCATAAAAATTCTGCTTTTCATTTCCTGTCAGTCATAATGAAAAATGCAAAATAATCAGTTCAGAGAAAGTTTTATACACATTTGCTGAAGATTCATCTTTCTACTACTTTTCACCCTGAAGCCAAGAAGTATTAGAGTTAAAATCGAAAAATCACACAGAAGACGCGAACAATAAAGTCTATTATATATTATATATTTTGTCAGCCGAACGCAAGAATTAAGTTAACTGATATATCTTAAATTGTGCAGGATTTTAAGATTGTACTTTAGTAAGAATTATATGGTGAGTGTGAATGAATAGTGAGGATCAATTGAAATATAAAAAAGTAGCGAAATCTTTTAATTGATTTAAAATTTTTGCCTTACATTAAAAACAAGCCTGAAAAAGTTCGTTTAACTACATATATACGGAACGAAAAGTTATTATATAATTATACCCGGGCACAAACAGATGTATGGCAGAAGAGACAGCTGCCATGGGAATACTTTATAGGAAAACATCATACACATTATCGGTTTAAATATTTGCAATATGGTATTTTAGTGTGATACTTGACATCTCAAAGCAGAAATATTTAATATGATAATTTCAAAGTTTTTTAGGTTTTTAACCAACGAGTGACTAGGCTTACAATACATAAAACCTAGTAGAATAATAAAACTATCACTTAAATTTTATAAAGGAGTATTCTAGTCTACAGGTATGAATTTAAGACATTTTTAAAAACGCAATTTAAAAAAAGCAAGCAAAAATTTTAGTATTCATTTTTTACCTGATTTTTATTGATGTTTGAAGAATACATAAAAAAATGAAATGAAAAAAAAATGAATTGTTAATTATACAGGGCAGATAAAGTGACGATCTCCAAAAAATGGTGCGTCCTGGGTAACATAATTCCAACCTTAGTTGCTAACTAGAGCGAAGTAGCGAGTGTTTGAAATAAAAAAACATTTTTTTTTTCATGTTTCTTTGACGTAGCCAAATTTTCGATGAACAGTAAAAATTGAAATTTTGTTTTAATTCTAGATCGTATGATAGAGGGATAAATAAAGAAGATTTACACCAAAGTTCAAGTAAATCTGTCTAGTAGAACATTAAATATAATGTCAATCGACTCGAAAGAAGTAGCTTCGAGAAAAACGTCTTCAAAGTTTCGGGCTGGTTTACATGCGTTACTTAATTGCTATATATATCTGAAAATAATTAAAAATCCTTGCGAAACATATTTTTAATATTAAATGCCAATTTTATTATTTATATTTTTTAAAAATTTGGTTTACATACAATAGTAACGGAATTCAAAATTGAACCTTTTCTTATTATTATCATGATAACGAAAGAAATGTGTTTACGACAAAACAATCAGTTCTTGCATTATATAAATCGTATTTTCCCAATTAGCGCAACGTTTGTGCGAATAAACGGACTACATAAATAACGTAAGATAATATAGAATGTGAATTTCATAAAAAAACATGTGTTCTTTGTCTGAAAATATGCAAAGCTACAAAAAGCCAGCCAGAGTCGTCCGTACAATCCTTTTCGCTTCACATTTTTCATTTGTACAAGGCATTCAGATGAACTCTAAGCATTTCAGTGATTTGTTAAATAAAACAATAATGTGCTTTAATCATTAACAATTGGATTTATGATGGCTTGATATTGAAACATTTATGTCATCATTACAATATACATACCATGAAGCATTGAAAAAATAAAATTTATTGTATGAAATTTTCTTGGTGAAAGCAATCATAACACATCGGTATTTCAGCTCCCCAAAATGTGCGTAAAATTTTTAAAGCTTCTAAAAAAAAGTGACTATACAATTCAATTATTTACTAGAAAATAATTGTGTAGGACAATGAGTTAACGATTAAAAAAAAACTGAGTTGAAATTTCAATTTTAACAATTTTCATCTTAATCTCTTAATTGTCACCTCGTAACATTTATGTTTACAAATTTGTATAGTCCTAAGCTTTCTTAGTCTTTTTGTACGAGCGTCTTTTTTTTTTTTTTTTGCCGTCAATCATATAAAGGTTTTCACAGTGTAATAAAAATTGTAAATGTAAAAAACTTAAAATTAAAGTCTAAAATTTTGATTCTTGTAATATTTGGTAACTATTTGTTTCTTATGATTTGATGATTTTGAGCTTTGATTACTTTATAAAAAAATTGTCGGCAAAATTACTAATTTAGGGAATTCAGTAAAATATTTTTTGGGCACCGTATTTCGAAAACGTAATATATTCGAAAGTCCCACGCACGGCCAAATATCTCGGCGGGCTGTCTTCCCTTCCGCACGCTCAATGCCCAAACAATACAAAGCCAATTGTTCAGTTCGCATTTGTAACAAAGAAATTAACGACAATGCCTGCTAAATTTGCAGAAAAAAAATTCCGACTCTGTAATTAATGCAAAACATAAATTAAAGAAATTGGCGAACAGATTTTGATACAGTTTTACCCTCCACTTTGGACGCGCTCATTTTGTTTTCATTTCAAAGAAGGAACGGCCTACTTCTTCGTTGGATAAAGAAATGCTTCCAACATTCTACACGCCGATCAATTTTATTAATCTAAAAAAGTTAAATGAATATATTTATTTATTCACGGAGACTGATAAAAGTACAACTTTTCGATATATATAGAGTGTTATATAATAAGGCAAGCATAAAAATAAGAAATAACATTGAAATTCCTAGTTCAACATTCAATGTAATAAAATACCTTAGACATAACTAATATTTTAAATAATAAAAACACATTTTTTTAGTACTTATTTCCACAATATATTTTTTGATCAGGACCGGTTTCTCTCATCGCGAGCATTATCAACTGATAGAATACAATTTACAAACAAGTCTATTTATACAAAACAAAAAAATTATTTGAGTTAAAGGTAGCAGGTGTACAAAACCATGGGTACAAGAACTAGGAAACAATTAACATAAAATCATACAATATTGATACAAATAAAGTAAATTAGTATAAAAATTAAATGTTCACAATCACTTATTAAGAATTACAATTACAATTATGGTAAATCAATAATAATAATAATAATGATTTTATGTAAATTGTTTCCTAGTTCTTGTACCCATGGTTTTGTACACCTGCTACCTTTAACTCAAATTAATTTTTTGTTTTGTATAAATAGACTTGTTTGTAAATTCTTTCTATCAGTTGATAATGCTCGCGATGAGCAAAACCGGTCCCGATCAAAAAATATATTGTGGAAATAAGTACTAAAAAAATGTGTTTTTATTATTTAAAATATCATGCCTTTCCATCAAGAAGTGACAGTTAAAACCTTAAAAGAACATAACTAATAATACAAAAAAAATTTTAGCATTGCAATTGCCGATTAAAGTGATTTTCATCTATGTTGTATTTATCTTGTAGATTTTTTAAATAAAGAATGAAATATTGTACACAAATTATTATCAAAAAAAGTCTTTGACTCATTTTAAGGTAACAACATGTTTTCAATGAAAAAAATGCAACTTGACCAGCTGGCAATAAATAGAGTTTATTAAAAAATATTACTATTTAAGCACACAAAAACCCATTAGAATGATTATATTTGAGTCGTGTACATTGTTATTTGAAATATCTTCCCTGAATATGTAACGTATGGACTCTTTCTGGTATATACCAGAATACGGGAACACAATGTAATGAGAAGGGGTAGTTCTGAACTAATCGCTCTATCTGTGCTTCAAAAATTGAATGAAACTCATATTAGATATGCATAAGGATACAAATATATAAGTCGATTTAAAAATAAAATATGCATACCGAGATTATGAGAAAGTCGCAGACGTTCATGGCGATCTACATATATCTAAATACTTGATTTCTTTACTTCTAAGATACAATCAATAATTATTTAAATAAATAATAAGCCATTGTAATTCTATCAACACAAATAACAATTAGAAACACAGTTTTGTTTCTGCTGAGAACTACATACATGATCATTATAACAAGTCATAATAAAATGTAAACGTATGTAATTGAGAAACAGAAGGCCGATTAGAAACATAATTAAACTTTCTATTACTATCAACACCGATCTGAAAGCGCGCAGCAACAATCAATATGGAAATATTATGTAAATAAAAAATAATTCGGCACCATGGCAACATCGTCGCCTCAGTTCAAAGTGAGAGTCGAAGTTTTATGAAGTGCTAATTGAAACCGTGTAAATTGATCGCTTCACAGTTGTCCGGTCGTAGAATTCGCTCGAGAGTCGAGACGCGCGCCCCAGGCCGTTTGACTTTATTCAACTTGTAGGAATACAACAAACTTTTTCGTCGAAAACAATTAACCTGTCACGTATACCAGACGAAGATGAGTCCATACAATTCTGAAATCATCAACGGCTCCTTGGTTTAGTTGTCCATATTAAATTGAATATAAATATCTGTATAATAGCTAGTACACTGCACATCAAATCGTTCAATAAACATCTTGTTTCTCTCATCACGCTCTGCACTCTCATGCCAATTTTGGACACCAATTTTCGAGCACCTGCACTTCGATTTTTTCTTGCACAGTGGATCGTAATTGTCTATAACGGGTTCAGTAACAATACAAATACAGACAATTATTTGTAAGAATATTAATAAAATTAAAACACTCTTTGATAGTATTAATTAAACTTGCATGCATTTTTTTTTTTGCTGAAACCCACAAATTTTTTTAAAGCTTATATAACACAAAAACAGTAACATTTGATCAAAAATTTGATTTCGTCAAAATGATTTTCATTTTTAGTAAAATGAAATATTATTTTTATCAAAATGTCCTATACTGAAAAGAAAATATTACATTTGCAAATGGTTCTCAAATAATATAAACACTTTACATATATTATATACAAAAACAGAAAAATCTACACACATTTTTTTTGATTATTTGAAAGGAACTTTAAGTTTACGGGCGCGTTAATGTCAGACGTCTTTCAATCTACAAAGCTAATATTTCGTTAAATTTCATGTAAATCGTCGCCTAAAGAAAATTACAATAGCTACAGCATTTATATTATGCTCACAAACATTAAATGTACAAATGAGGAAGCCCAGATATTTTCTACAAAATAAACATCAATGAAACGTTATCGAACCGTACCATAAAATTTTAAAATCGTCAATCCATTCCGTGGCTTTATCTTCACAACGGTAAGCCATTCTTTCCATGTGTTGCATTTTTGTCATCACTTGGCGGAATTTATTTGGCTCGGCAAATCTAGAATGCATGCAAACATCCCTTTAGTTCGGTGATATTTGAGTTTTGTTGGTCACGGCAGTGAAGAAACTTCTCGTTACCAAAGTTTGAAAGCAAACTGCTGTTACTTACATAATGTATTCAAAAATATATTATATAAAGAAACGGCCACATTTCAATAATATTGTCACTTTAGCCTTATCGTTCCCTATATTCAATGTAACTAATAACCAAGCGTCGACAGCAAAGGAAATAATTTTAAATTCATAAACAAGTTTATATTTTTAAGCTTCAATAAACTTACAAGAAACTGACTAGCTACGACAATCTTGACTCGCTCAGGGGCTTATTCATAACAAACCAACCTCCTACCTGTAATTTGTTCCGCACGGTTGCAGTACATAAATATTCTAAGTCTGCAAAACTGGTCGAAATATTATCGAAGAGGTAAAACTATTCAGACCACATCGACAGCAAACTATGATTATCTGTTGTTTAAATTATTTTAGAAAGTTAAAAGCTCCCACGATTTGTGTATGCGAAATCGGAAATCTGTCAAAACCGTGTAAGGAAACAATGAATTATTAATGAGTCAATCACGTATCAAAGAAACACTGTAATATGTTAATTTTATCATGTGGATAAATAAAGGTGTATATTTGATTTATGTAATTTTGTTTCCGCGATTTAAAATAGTGCTTTTTGTTTACTTGCATAACATAATTGAACATTGCTCCGGGTTTAGATAACCAATAATTATATTTAAATCATGCATCCTTATTCATAACGAAAAAAGAAAACAAACATTAATGTCGAATTTTAATCACACAAATACATTAATATTTTATATTATGTTTTATCGATAGCTTGGAACAATAGAGAGACAGCTTATAGTTTGAACGATTCACGTCAAGTAAATCATTCCAATATTTAAGGCAGTGAACAACATAATTCAATGATAATCAGTAAGTATTTCTAGAGAAACATTTTATTAATTATATATAGGTATTTAAACACAGTTGCGAAAAATAAGTACAATGTTATCTTACGGTTGCACGCATTTGTAATAATTTTATGTGCTCAGCGGTCTTATTCTATTTTTTATAAGATGATATATATTGATAGAACCTAGACTATTAATGTTTAATTTTTTCAGACTGAGTGACACGTATAACTTAACCATTTAAATGATATGTAAATATAAATAACACAATTGAAATAGATTGTTCAAAAGAAAGAGTCAAGCATTTACTGCCTGGGTTCTTAGAACTTAAATAAACTTGAAGAGAATACCGTAGATTTTGATAAATTCAATGACTAAAACAAAATTCTGATATCAATGTTTCATTTTCATTAAACGAAACACGTACATACATACACACAATAACAATGAAACAGATAAAGCCAATATTAGTAACGTTATTATCTCACGACAATTTACATTTCAGTTATAAGTTGAAAAACGTACTTTATTAAACTATCAAGTGAGAATAAATCATTTAATTTGATGTCATACTTCTTAGCATATATTGTTTGATTATTAATTACTAAATGACAGCTGTTTGATCCAATCGATAAAAGTATTAAGATGAATTCATTACAGTACTTGATGCGGAACATGGCGACTTTTCGTGTATTGTAATAACAGTATTTCAGATATCAACCACTGTTGTGGTCAATAACATTCAATTAGATTTTGACATCGACTTAGTTCATGATTCGATAAATTATGACAAAAAGTAAAGCGCTACGCCTTGTTGCATAAAATACGGCGGGCGTTTATGGTTCATGAGTAATTAGTACCGGTTGTAAATACATAAATAAATAAATTTATGCTTGCATTGAACATGTCTTGTAGAAGCCGTTTTCTTTGTGAAAATATCAGCTGACGCATTACTTAATATTAGGAATTAATATGCGGATAAGCTTTGGTGACTGCATTACAATACAAGAATGATTTTAGATCATTCGATGACAAATATATATTATATTAAACTATGTGTATTACATAAAAAAATAATAAATTCAAATTTGAATAGTTGAAGCTTTGCACAATTCACCTCTCGACATCATCAGGCATTCTATCACACGGATGCGAAAGAATTAACAGTTCATGTGGAAACGTACAAAGTTTCAACAATTCAAATTTAATATTGAAATTCCATTAAGCAGCTTCAGACGACGCAATAAATTATATAATGAATTTAATATGAATATTTGTAATAAGATAATATTGAAATAACTACTAGATATTAGAGGCGTCAGTCTAAATTCGATCAATACGCTTGATACAAATTGTCCGCAGACAGAGAGTGAGTATGTGTGTAGTGCATTAAAAATCACGTTGACCGAAAAAGTCATTTGCTGTTTACACTTACATTTTAGCACTGTCGGCGCATATTTTGGTTGATTCTAGCGTTGTATTTAGAGAAAAAAATTGAAAATGTATTTTACAAATATAATTTTGACATTATATAAAAAAAGCTTTAGATACATGTACAGTATTAACAAACACATCAGAAGAAGAAAAGGCAATACACTTAATGGGCAAGCTTTATTATTCATGGTTTCAATTTAAGCTTCGGTGTCACTGATTATGATATAGAACAAGAATAAGATATGTGTATAAACTAAGAAGAAATAATACATTAATAAAAAACAAAAACAGTTAAATGGAGGCGAGTGTTTCCGATAAATTTAATGCAATAAAAATCTCATGAAAAAATACAATAAAGAATACTTTTTCAGTTTCGCATGGGTTTGTACAAAAACAGTATTAATAAAATAGCAAATATTTGCAAATAATACTAAAATAGCTATTTACAAATAATTCAAATAAAAAATGGTATATTCAATACGTGTACATGAAATTTATGTATTTAATTAAGTATAAAACTCCCAAGTTTAGTAAATACGTAATTTACTAAAATATATTTGCTTTCGTTAAGCAACAAATATTTTTCGATGAAAGCTCTTTTTGGCATGATGCTGGTGAATATTTATTTCACTCAACTATCTACAACAAAGTAAACACCAATTATATGAATAAATAAGAAACTTTGTAGGTCATTACATCTCCTTATTGAAAAATACATTATATATATATATATATATATAATATATCAATTAGTATTCAGTTTCTTAAAATAAACGAGAGATTGGAATCATGTCAACCGTCTATCGATAATGATTTACTGCTACTTACCTATCAAAGCAGCAAATCAACTGAACGCTTATACTTAATCCTGAAAACGACGCAATATTTTATGCAAAACAGCTTTAATTATAAGCTCAGATTAATCATCACGGCAATATGTATGGATTAAAATAAAGTAACATTTAGATTTATCGATAAGTTTGTTTCCTAGTCACGCAAAATGTTATGTTGCAGCAATAATTATTGGTAGAAAACGATTTATTTCATTATGAAATTCTTAACAATGCAATAGTTCTAAGTGTTGTGGCACAATTATCTTGTTTCTCATTTAATTTCGGTATTCGATGCCGTGAGATAAGGATAAGTGTCAACATTGTTGCGTAGTAAATAATATTGGTTAAATTTAGATGAAAACCATTCAACGCACCGTCATAACAAGCAAATAATTTTCAAATAGATACCTTACGATTAACATATTTGTAACACGATTTTGTCACTTTGCTATTAGAGAATATGCTTATTTTGATAAGGAATTTTGAAACGAGCAAGATAATGAAATTGTTTTAATTGAAGTTGGATTACTTTTCAGGTGTTAACTGTCACTTCTTGATGGAAATGCATGATATTTTAAACAATAAAAAGACATTTTTTAGTACTTATTACCACGGATACTGCTCGCGATGAGCGAAACTGGTCCTGATCAAAAAATATATTGTGGAAATAAGTACTAAAAAATGTGTTTTTATTATTTAAAAAACAGAAGTTGGATTACATTATAAATTTAGCTTTTATGCCAATTTCTCTCAAATGCAACTGAATTTTTATAAGTTAGTTTTAAAAGTGCCTTTATAAACCAAGTGTTAATTATTACCATACCGAGTGATGAATAGGCAATTAAACTAAGACAGGCTGGATAAAAAAAACACTTATCAACGAGGTGTTTAACAAAAGAAAATAAAATAATAGTATAATAGATATGATTAAAATAACTTCCAGTGTATTGCTTTAGCGCCATATTCACAGACGGATTGTTTGGAGGTATTTCACAGATAATATTCGTGCTGAGAATTTAATTAATCTCTATGTACAGCGTGCACTGCTTACAATATCGAGAAATTGCATTGTCATTCTTCATACGAATTTACGGGGGCGATTTCAGAAGTGAGATCGTGCTCTATGAATCAATATTGATATTAAGCCACGGTGTTCAGAAATCAGTCGATTATCTCGAACGTTAAACTGAGTAGGATGCTGACGGTTATTTATGAAATGCATGCCTAATGCATGTAAGTGATTTTTGCCAGCCATGTGGGCAAATTATGCCGGTAAATAGTATTAAGCCATTCTATTATTCGATATTATAATATCATCAACATTGGCTGTACAAAGAAGACAGAGAAAGAAATGTCAACATAATTGAATCAGATTGCGATATTAAGTAAGTCGATCGATAAATGACTGAGCACATTTATTTGTAATTGATTGACGCAATGATGAAATTTATTTCAAACAGAAAATTGATGTAAGAATATTTTAGGATAAATAAACCCAATTTGTTAAGGATAACTTTGACATTTTATATTACGATAATATTATTGTGACTAGTTTCTCTTATAGCGAAACGATCCTGTTTGAAATATTTTTAGTATCGAAGTAGCAACAAAAACGTTTCATTTCATTTATTTACCTTTCTACCAAAAAAATAATATAAATAATGCCATTTTTTCGCGATTGATGCCGCGCAGTTTAATGATCCACTAGTACTCACGTAAAATTTACTGTGACAGCATTTTAAACATTAGGGAACCCATGAAAATATTTTGTGATCGTACCGGTACTAAGCTAAATAAGCTATAAACTATAAAACCTGTGGTGACTGCACATGAATCCACTTCACTAAGTCCGTTGAGTAACGATTTGACTGATATCGTTTTGAAAAAATCTTTAGCTCACAACTATTAGATGTTTTCAAAATAATGTAAGACTTAAGAGAAGTTAAAGAAATAAAGGGAGCTGACAAATAAAGGGTTCGTGGGATGGTAATGGGATTTTCGATTTGGAATCGAATAATTCTTCAATGCGGAGCTCAATACCGGAAAATGAATTTTATATGAGAGAAAAAAAACGATGATACAAGTTAACGCGACCGTAGAAGGTCGTAAATCAACCGCCCGATGTGTTGTTGCCTGTCAATCGACTCCATATTATTACATTATTTTCGCCACGAAAACTGACCTATTGAAATATGATTAAAATACATTTTAATAATCAAAATTTTTAAAACAAACCGCGGGTAATCATATTTGAACTATAAGCACTTGTATTTAGTGTTGATATCAGTGGTCGATTATAGGCAATAAGAGACATATCCGAAAAAGTTTCGCCTTATTCTGGTGGTGAAAATTCTGATGAATATTAGAAAGGGTAAAATGTTGACATTATTTGTCGATGAAAGATGAAAACATTCATCAAAAGTATTAGTCAATCCAATAAAAACAATTACTTGCATTGTATTTGAAAAATTGTCAAAACTACTTCTTAACATGAAAAAACGTACAAACAATCATGTATTTTGATATAAAAACTACAAACTCTAAGATTTTTATCTAAAAATATAGAATAAACTTGTAGGAAAAACAATTACAAATAATTAATACATAAGCAGTAAGTTGTCTGTGAATTTGATTTCATTGTAGGACCTGCGACAAATTAAATCACTTTTAAAAAGGCATGAAAATTTTAATGATCCAAATATATAAAAAAAATCCATGCCTTAATTCTTATTTTAAAACATCGTCAAATGACTACGTCACACGTACCACTATCACAGTTTATTCGACATAGCTCACACTTCGTACACTTGACTAGCACTGCGTATAATCGTGTGAGACCTCCTTCGTCCCACCCTCGCGGCAGGATCGTGAGACGTGCCAACAATTTGCTCATTTTTATTCGATACATGTGAAATAAAAAAAAAAAAAAAACAAAACACACACATACCTACAATTTAATAATAATAATAGTAATAACTGAACGGTGCTATCTTCGGTTCGTTAACATCGCAATGAGAATGCAATTTGTACATGTCCACTTAGAATATTGCGTAATGGTTCGGCACTTATTCACGACAGTTCATAAGTTTGATCACAATATCAAGTTCTATCCGTGCTTCTTTCGCATGACGTATTTTTTGTTATTTAAAAGTAACATAAAAATTACACAGCTTTTTCTCCTTTTTGTGAACGATGTTTTCTGTGGCAAAGATTATTTTGAAATCACTCATATAAAATAAAAGTAAACAAAAACGGAAAAAAAACATACTTTATTTTATTTTATTTTCTTAGTAAATCATTACCATTAAGAGAACGTTTTCTTTCACTTAAGTAGAGATGTGCCTAACAACTTTTTCGTCTTATTCAATTGTTGAGAATCTTACGATATTTTTGACCGAAAATATATCTCCAAAATATTCACATAGGTTTCCAGCAATTTTCATTTTGAGACTATCAAAAAACAATGAATTCGGGTTACACTACATCTATCAGTAAAGAGCATTAATATCACGTAATAATCAACAACATCTATCACCTATCGATATTCGTTGAAACAAAAGAAACGCGACATAAATGATGGCTATAGGCGAATAATAAACAGAAAAACTAAACAATACATCGATAGAATAGAAAAAGTATGAATGCCAAATTAATATCGCATTCTTGATAAAATCGTGTTATATTAAGAGAATCTTGCTGTGTTCACAAAAAAATATATATAAACAGCATTTTGTTTTTCGCTTAAACAGGATATTATAAAATCGACTTTATATTACACATAAAACACAATTTAAGATGAAAATAAATAGTGTTGAAATAGGTCAATTTATATATTGTGCAATTACGACTCGCTATTCGCCTTACCACATCGTCAGGTACAGATGTACTTCAACACTCAGAAAGAGTTTTCATCGCTTAAATATAAGAGGAATAACAAAGTGTATTGATTTATTGATTGAATTTGTATTTACTTTGTAGATCTCCATTATAACACGGTGAAAAAAATAGTAATAATTCTGATGATTAATAGCTATCTTATATATATATATAAATATATATAAAATATATATAAATATATACCTTATAAATTTTATAGAACTAAAATACATTGCTACTTTTTCACCGTGTTAAAATTTATATACCCTAATTCTAATAACTACTGATATGATTGTAATGTCATTTAATTTTGGAACAGGCAATCTTACCACCAATACAAACAGATGAAAGGTTATCACGACAGTCAATTATAATTCCACAAAGTAATTAAGAAATTCAAAAGAATTTATTTTAAATGAGTGTTTTATAATGGTATCAAATTCGAGATGGCGTATTCTTGTAAGAATTAAATTATTCAAATTCTTGACTTTTTTAACTAATCTCACATAAAATATAAAAGAAAGAATTAGGGAGGTTAAGCTGTTCTTTTAATAATGGAAAATATATTAAACATATAAAAATCCTTATTGGGCTCTTTCCCAATATTGAATGAAGAGTTATGCCTTTCTATTTTTTCTTGTTGTATCTTATACAAGAGCTCAATTACTTTAATTAAAATCAAAATATTTTTTTAATATTTTTTGTGTATACTTTGCTTTTAATGTGTTAAATGTCACTTTTCGATTGATAAGCATGATATTTTAAATAACAAAAACATATTTTATTACAATATTTTCACAATAATAAGGACCAGTCCATTCATCGCAAGCATTATCTATTAATCAATATATTGTGGAAATAGTAACAAATAAATACTGTATACCTTACCTTGGCTGGATAAAAAAAAATATATAAAAATATTCCAAATTTACTTTGGCTCGTAGTTATAATTTTCATCTGATACTAAAGCAATTGAAAATAATGCTTTATATTTACATAGATAAAAACTTATGTGTTTCTACAATATTTTAGGTATATTATAATAATTTTACTACTATGTTTTATTATGGATATATATTATTTGATCCCATCGTAGAATAACATATGTTTTATGATTGAATCTAGCGCGATTGGATTTTGACTGAAAGGATTTGAATTAAAGTGATTCGTGATGACCATTCGGATTTTTCCCTTTGCAGTATACATTCTTGAAGAACATCTAATACACAATGTCAGAATGCCTAACGAACTAATTGAAAACTCAAGAAAATATCAACGCGCGAATGAAAACACAGGCCCGCATAATCATTTTATTCAATATTTATTTAAAATTAATATAAAGGATTGATTTTATTTGTTTTTTTTTTTATGAAAAAACAATGTTGATAATTTATTCTTCTAAATGGACAAATAAGGCAGTGTTATTTATGTCCTATTTTTTTTTTACAGTGAGCCAAACATGTTTCATTTGAATTAATAGTAATAATACTTTTAGCTTAAATAGCTAAACGATGTCTTTTTTCAAATATTTTTCATTGGATATAAAATATAATTTATTAATTTCGTGGTGTGAATATTTTTTATGTACGTAATTTATTGATTGAGTCGGCATTTACTTGGTAGAAATCCATTATAACACGGCAAAAAAATAGCAATGTATTTTAGTTCTACAATTTTTTTAAAGATATAGTTGATAGCTATTTCGGCTAACGCTAGGACAGTTCTGACGATGGCGTATATACGTAATTTTCATGAACTCTTCACATAAAGTAATAAACGCTGTTGATTGATGAATGGCAAATATCTTGTTCAATAGGCATTTTGAAAGTATTAAAACAATAAAAAAATGTCGATTCACGAATTATATTTTGCTGAATGTATATTTTATTTCAAAATTTTCCTTCATAAATAAAACACACATAATTCTTGGTTTGTCATAAATAACAACAACAAAAATGATTATTTTTATTAGATAATGATTTTAATAGTTAGTCATTATGATATCGATTTACCAGTACCGTATCAGGTAGGGGCAAATCACACCGAGCGATACCAAGAACAAGCGCGTTGTATATATGGGACGTCAATCATACGGATTACCCGGAGGTCTTATTTCAACGCATCTTGTCAAGGCGTGTCCGCATCTCCTTCTCGCAACTGCCCATCGAAGCACACAAGCACTTGCAGTTTAAGGTCAATGCCTTGCGATTTACATGGCTTATCAGCATAATTTAATTTACAACTATTAAAAATAAGCCCGACAAAAAAGTTTTATACATAAAGCACCGTCTTTTTTTAATAACATTTTTGATTGATGAGATATTTTCTTACACTCGAAATAAACACGAGGACAAATTAGTTCACAAACATTTAGAAATGTTCAAGATTACAGAAGATCGCAAAACTAAAATGAGATCAGATAAAAATAATTTGAATTACATATGACTCTAGTTCAGTGATACTCATGTGCGGCCACCAAAGGATTTTGCTGCGGCCACCAATAGTTTTATAGTAAATTTTGATATTTAAAAAAAATGTGTTTTTACAATTGAATTTGTAAAACTATCATTATTTTAAAATTGATTGAATAAACCTGACTTATCCATCATTTAGTCGAATTTAAGCAAAAGACCGTTTTAATAATAAAACTGTTAAAAACTTTTGGTCGAAGTTATGCGTTGACCATGAATCAAGTCAATATAAAATATTTACCACAATTGTTTTATTATAATTTATGATATCGACTGTAGGTACTTGATGGAATTTAAATACTTAAGTTGAATTTTGGGAAGGAAGGGAAGTGTGATAACATCCATGTGATAGAATGCCTGAAGATGCTGAAAGGCGAAACCCGGGTCGTTAGTGACAAAAATGTGGAATCGTACAAAATTGTAACAATTCAAAATTGCTTTATTGATTATGTCGATTTTACCTACAACTGTTTGTGAAAGATCATTCAGTGTAATGCGCTATATAAAAAATAAATATTAAAACTATTTTTATCACATTTGGTGCGGCCAAGAGACATTTCTATAGGGCAGCTGATGAGTATAATGCGGCCACAGTGAAATTTCACGTGAGAACTACTGGTCATGTTGAACGCTCGAACTCAGGGTCAGCTTATTACTAGGGTACAACTCTTATTTTGGCCCAATTATTAAGTACAGTGTAACGAAAACAGTATCAATCAAACAACGAAAATGTGATACAATTATGTCTTATTGTTGAGTTGTATTACACATAATTTGTTAGAGTGGATTAGAATGACGTTTTCCACACATTACGATAAATACACAACGTTAATAACCGTTATCATTGAGCCAAATGAAAGAGGAAACATAATTAGCATTTATTAGAAATAAGAGTAGATAATTACACAATTAGTTATGTCAATTAGCTTTAGGAATTTTCTCATCGAATAATTAATTTTATTGTACGTCAAATTGCCGCTTTTCCCGCGGTTTGCTATGTAAACAAATTTATTTTATTGGCCGTTTGTGCTATGCAAACGCTCATAGAGATAAGATAGTTGCGTTAAGAAGACAGTGAAATTAAGAACTAACATTTTTACCGTGCACTTTAGTTAACCTTTTACAAAACAATGTTATCTGGAATACGATCGGCGAAATAAAGCCTTCAAAATGCTGTAATTGCGTATTATTCAATACAAAATAGATAAAGTTTTTCCAAAATAAAATCTCTTCCTAAAATATAGAGAAGTATTTTTTTTTTTATACAAAAACATTTTTAATATACTACGCATTCCAGTCAATGCTGAATCTCACCTTCAAATAATTTTTCATATGGACTCATTTGACAATTGTTTATTGAAGATTTCGTCTAATCTTTAGAAAGAAAAACTATTTAACTACTTATATATAAATGAATTAAACAGAATGCTTCGTGCTTTTTCTCTTGTTTCAAAATATAGAGATAAACTGACGATATCAATAATGGATTTTTAAGAACTATTTTTAATGCCATTCATTCCATGTCTATAATTTTTACAGATGAGCACATATTTAATTTTAATAAATTTAAATGTAAAACACTATTAACATATTTTATTGTAGTACAATTTGTATGACTATCTGTGAATTTTCGCCACATTTCTTCAATTAATTGTTTTACATATCCGTTGAATTTAAACATTCATTGACGTGTAAAAAAATCTTGAAAAGTTATATATTTTATAAATCGATCGAAATCCGTATTGACAATAATATGCAAATATCATTACGTGTTTGAGTATTGTTTTTACGTATGATATGTTTAATGCCTAGATTTGACATTGAACACTTTAAAAGTCACTTATTATAAGATCATTGGTGCAGTACTTTTAAGTTTATCAAACTTTTGAAGTGGTAAGGAGTCTGGCTATTTTAAAATGATAATATCAACAATAATTCCAATGAGAAATCTTAACAAAGGCAGCTACTTATACCGGTACATATTTTTTTTATTGTACTTTTAAAAACTTCTGCACAATACCTTTGTCTTCATGCATATAAAGAAGAACCGGCAGCCGAAAGCTATTCGATTTAAAACAATGAATTTTTTATACAAAAAACGAGACTCCAAGTAGTGTACCTTACGGCTGATTCGGATATACCTTTACTTGCTGAAATAACCAAGTAAGTACTCAAAATGTATCGCGGGAAACATCAGGAGGATCAAAACGAAGTTATACTATTGTAGAGATCGATTTATTAAAATCACACAATTTATCTATTTTTACACATATGAATTGTGCCTGATTTTTTTATTGACCGGTTATGCTCTTTGTTCAAAGCATCTGGCAATTTAACGATTCATCCAAGCTATGAAACCGTCCCGTTTCTCTACTGAGAACATCGTAACAGAGATAGTATGAAATTTTCCGAGTCGGTTTCCATAATAAAAATTATATTCTACACTAAACGTCTTTATGTATTATCTGTTACAGCCAAGGTTTCTAATCTCTTTAGATTGAAAGAACTTGCCTTTTTATTTGAATTTGAATTTTAATATAATGGGAATCACACATAAATATTTACAAGCCCTTCTGTTAGCTGTACCTGGTATCACTACTTAGAGTGGAAAGATATGATATGGTAGACATAATCCTCGGACGGCCCTGCATCATAAGAATAATAAAAAGAATCAAATTTAGCAAAGTCGTGGTGTACTACAACACAACCATATAGATGTGTATATTTAGCAACTGGTCGTTAGCAATCATTTTAATCACAATCAAGGACTTAATAAAATCGTAATATTTGGTTAGAATTAGATTTTTGGTAATATATAGTATTGGAGTCGACTATTACTTTTTATAGATATATGACTTTTCTCATTTTACCCATATGCCTTACGTATGATATTCACTTGAGTGCATCGTTACAATGGTATCAAATATTGCAATCAACAATGGAAACTTACTTCAGAGAGAATAATGCCTTGAAACAGTTAGTGTCGGCAATGCACCTCGCAGCAATGAAATAAACTTGGACGGTGAAAGTAAGGTGATTTACTTACGAATTTTTTCCAGTACGGAAAGCGAGTTTACTGAAAGGAATACCTGCTGAATACTGAATAATATTACGCAATACGCAACGCCATGTGGAATTATTTACTGAATACCCTGTGGTAAACAATACATCGATACAGGTCGTTTGATCCTTTATCACCCATCATTTTTATAAAGCCAAAAATTTACAACTTTATAGGTAAATAATAAACACTCATTATTTATTTAATGACTGCTACACCAGAAATAGAAGTGATGAAAGATTGTCGTATACTATTTAATTATCGTTATTTTTGTAATAAAAAATTCTATGTCTAAAATAGTTCGTAGTAATCAATATGCAAATAACGATCTAGGATATTTCTGGATAATAGAAGAAAAGATAAAAATTTAAGTATAAAAAGTTGTCAGAATCGATCAGTAACTCTTTTTTTCAAGTACATATCTAAATATGGTTCAAATCGAAAGTATAAAACATAAGCGGTCTTATATTGAAGTATACTAGTGGCTACAAATTAATAGAACCCAGGCAATAGAAGTTCAATTTCTTAAGGCTGAGCTCTACGATTTCTTTTTTATCTTGGTATTAATTTCATCTATGTTCAAGACTGTTACGATACAAATAAAAATGGATTTGAATAACGTACAAGCAGGTAAAATAATTTTACAATCCAGGAAACGATTTTTGCTTTTATTTATTGCACTGTATCGTACAAGAATACTGACAGGAATCATGATATTCAATACATACATTGTGAAGGCTTCTGGAACCGCAACCATTATTATTTATTACCGGGGCGAATTGCGCACGTATGCAAATGTATGGTCACCATACTTCTAAGATAATAAAGATTCATATGTAAAAAATACATTTTCCTCAATTTAATTCAAACTATTTTCGTTCCTAATGAGGATAATATGAAAGCTCTTGGCCAGTACAACATGGTGGCGGACCTATGGTAAAATAAATTAGCACTACGATGCTAACTTGAAATACATAATTATCTGCGATATGTTTGCAAAACTTATTTTACAAATATTTATCTAAATACAATTCGTGGATTTGTCAATGCATCATGTTAAATGAAAGTTTTTTTATATAAATATATTAAGTGGGAAAGTATTACGTGTAAACTAATACTTATTAATCCTTGGTATTCAAAATTATAATTTATTTACTTTAAGGCAATTAGACTTCTCGTTTCATTACTATCTGGAAATGCCAAATGGCATTACCTGAACCTAACTAAACTTAAAGTCCTTCCTACCTTGTATTCTCACGTAGATCAGGTAAAATTTCAGAATATCGAGTCGTTAGTTCGTTTGCATTATATTCAACTAGTCAGATTATTTAAAAAAAAAAATACTTTCTTTTATAATACCCTCAAAGAAAAATTATTGCTGTCACTAGGCATGTTACCGCTTTCGACACATTAAATAAATTAAAAATTCTGGTCACTTATACTAAAATTAATTCTCTTAAGCGATAATTATTAATTCAAGTCTATGGGAAGATACAATATCGATAACGTGGGAATCATAGATGCATATAGAATAATAATACAATGAAAATTAACGTTATTCTCAATTTCTTATTACTAGAGAAAAAAAACTTCCGAATTATAATTGCAGGAAATTATGTAATTTTATTACTTAATACAAAATAAAACTTATCTATTTTCATAATAGTACTTAATTAAAATAATCTTTGAAATAAAAATATAATGTAGCTCTGATATTACTTTTAAAAGCAGCGTTAAAAAACTTCTGTAAAATTCGACGGTCATTTCATGGATCAATCAAATATACAATAAAAAATCACTGTTTTCTTTACTATTATAGTTATTACACTTTTTCCTTAGACATAAGGACAACTTTTGAAAAAAAAATATCAAGATAAGTTTAGTATTATATTATAATTGTTGGAAAGAAATCTCAAGCCCGCTGAACACTTTTTTTACTTTCGCAATGTGTAGCTACTTAATTATTATTGGCTTCTATTTCATGTTTATATTAACGATGCACGATCTTGTATTGCATATAATTATTATGAAATGATATGCATATTAATATAAATTTCTACTGTATTTGCAGCACAAAAAATCATTTATAAAATTTTACATATACTTACTGATAAATAAGTATTATAACCGCAGCAGTAAATCGTGCTTAGCTAGAAATATCCTTATATCTAGAGTGAAAAAATACAAGCAAACGAACAAAGATAGAAAGAGAGAAAAGCGAATGGCCGCCATAGGGCTTGGGGAACTTGCAACAAGCAAATCGTAGATCTTGAATTCAGCAACGTAACACTTGCCAATTAAAAAAAAAATGTGAAGAAAAATCATCCCTTTAAATTTCAACATTTGGATTTTTAATGATTATGGTTTTACAGATATAAAATAAAATATAAGTGGGTAACATTTTTCATCCGCCGTAAGTCATTTGTATTAAATATGAAATGGCATTTTTAAATGACGCATTATAAAAATTAATGAAAGTATTATAAAATAAAAAATAAAGTAGAAATATTTAAACAAATTGAGAGAAAAATAATAAAGAAGTTTACGTTTTATTGACAAATTTAGGTAGCTGTTTAACAACAAAATTTCACATTTGATTAAAACATTAATTATTCCACTAGTCGTTTTGTATATGAGGCAAATAATATGTCTTTTGATGTTTCTCGAAGAGATGTTTGACTCAACTAGGAATTAATGTTTGATATTGCAAAATCTGTTATTGATTTTATTCTGCATGTCATATTAGCTTTAAAACAATATATTGTTATTCCCAGTTTTCAAAAAAGTTTAGAGAGCTAAAATTAAACGAACCAATGAAAAACGCAATATATACATATTATTTTATAATTTATGATATCGACTGAAGGTGCTTGATGGAACTTCAATATAAAATTTGAATTTTTACAACTTTGTACGATTAATAACTTTAATATATATACGATGCTAGCTGTTTATTTTACGTCAGTTCTGTTGCATCCGTGTGATAGAATGTCCGAAAATGCCGAAAGGCGAAACCCGGGTCGTTAGTGACAAAATATGTGGAATCGTACAAGTTGTAACAATTCAAATTTATTATTATATATTCGACATAAAACTATTTAAATTAAAAATGAAAAAAAAAACTAATTTATTATTCAAACAGTAAAGATGTTTGTTTGTTTCATTTACAAGTATTGACTGATGAAGTATATCTATACCTATGGAATTTTGTGAGAAGCTCATATTTTTTTTAGATTTCATGTTTAATATATTCAACGTTTAATAACACTCAAATGAGCACGTTTATAAATTCACCACAGAATTGCAATTCCATTTGCTGCATCCATTGTTCCACAAGGCTGTGTTGCGCAAGACTTTATTGTAGCAGGGGCCGCAAAGGAAAACGAGCGTCGGTTTTTGTAGACGAGATACAAGGGGGACGAGATCAAAAACTGGAGCGGCACGTTTTCAAAATGTCTACCTATGCGCCTCTTATGATATTTTATGCACCGGCGCATACGAATGCCATGAAACAGCCAAAGCATGTGATGCAATCGTAAACGCAGCTCATAAAATCACAGATAAAACGGAAGGATTATGCGAGCAACTTACACAAGGAATTGTTGCTTTGTACAAATATTGTATTATTATATTCGCTGGTTATAGCATTAAACGAATCTTAACTTTACTTCACATGGTTCACCTGTTATTGAACTTATGTAACCGTCTGTAATAATAATTTACGAAGGCTTATCCAATAAGATCAACATTTACGGTATACTCAAACAATAGTAATAACTTATTTACTTGCGATGAAAATTGCGAGTTTGTATTCGAATAAAATTAGATTGTGCAGAATAAAACAGATATTTTAAGGTAAAGTTAAGTTAAGCAGAAAAATCTTAAGGAGGTTTGTGTGAAAATGAATGAGAAATATACTTCAGTAGATGAGGTACAATTTAATAATATATGATAATTTACCACCGAACTTTTCAGACATTATAAACTCTTCAAACCTTTTTCATAGATAAACCCTTCAAACTTTATTCACAGATACTTGCACGCGTCCCATAAAAAATATGTATTGGAGCAGTAAGTCATATTTCGCGAAATATTATATAAACACGTGGTCATAATTCACGCGTCATATTCTGTGAAACATTAACGGTAAACGATAGTAAAATAAAAATGAGGTTTCCTTTCAGTGATCACGCCCGATTCTCTTGTTGCATTTTTTTCAATAATGTTTACAAGCAACGCGGTTCATGAAAAAATACCAATTATTTGTTGGAATTTACTGTTAATTCAACGTACCCATACAGATTGTAAGTGAGCATTAACATAGTTTTGATAATATTTTCATTAATATTGGATCGAATTACATACATATTAACTAATATATATTAATATTATATTGATTCGGACGTTAATAAGATCACTTCATAAATTCTAAGCAAATACGATGTATGTTAATTCTCGAAGAGACAAAAACGCGTTTTAATTAATAATTAACACAAGCAATGGAATAAAAAAGTTATTAATTAAAATTAAATAAAATAAAAAAATGCAGTTACTGCTGAAAATTTCTGATTAAGCATTTTACGTAATGGTTGGTTACGGATTTATATCTCCAAAACATTATCAATCAATGTTTTTTACACACAGTATTTTTTACAGAAGTCAGACTCAAGGGAAGAGTGCATATTAAAATCTTCAATAATTTAAGTTTCATGATTATTATTTTATGTTCTATGAATATTACCTATATGCTCGTTACTGTACATGAATGTAATCATAGCTTCTTTTAATGATTTTTTTCAAAGTTTTCAAAGTCATGTAATAGTCATAAATAATTTAAGTACGAAGGTAGCTTTCACTTCAAATCCGTGCCTATATAATTAGTGTTTTAAAAAAGTGAGTAATACTAATTAAAACAAGTAACTATGTCGAATATTTTAATACTTGCAAAAATAAAACAACATTAAATGATGTGTGTCTAATTCAGATCGTGCTTAAAATTTTGCATTAGACATCGTAGCGCCAATTTTACTTCTCAGTGACCTATCAATGAATTATAACCCATCACCATTCACTTCCGTTCGTAGCTTTCATGCAAAACATTTTTAAAAATCTTAAAATGGCCTTTCACTGTTGGATAACAATAATTGAACTGATTGGATGCCGGAATCGTTCCAATTATCGATAAATGTAGCGATACGTACAAGGGCCGAGACCCGAGACGAATGGCAATGCGATTTTCTAACTAACTCTCCGTTACGTTGGCCCACCGGAAAATGTCAACCGATCATCGCCGAGTCAAATGTCATTCGTGGAATGAGCTCTTACTCAACTCAATATTGTTAAAACAATTTGGTTTTGATTGAAGAATGATTTTGCATTTTTTCTAACAGCGACTTTAAATTGAAAATGAACGAATATTGAACACGACGAAGAGAGATTAATATCTAGCAGTCGCCAAAAGTATATTTCCGCTTAGTAATGTTTCACAATAATATTTTAAGCTCATTATGAGGATACATACAAAAAGTCTGTCTCAAATAAATCCTCAGCAGATTTGCTATTTTATAAGTTTATAAATAATAAAAAAAACAATGATCGATATTGCTTCCGCAAATTTAGATTATACAGAACAGAACTGATTTCAGTTGATCATTTTATTTCAGAACTGATTATCAATTAATACCGCCCGCGATGAGCGAACCTGGTCTTGATGGAAATTATTGTGGAAATGTATACAAATCATGATGTATTATTTAAATATAATATAATGCCTTTACACATTAACATGATAGTTAACACCGTAAAGTGAAGAAAACTTTAGTGTGTTCCCAACCAAAATGGTTTTTTTCTGAGAGTGCTTTCCCTAACGACCCGGGTTTCGCTTTTTGGCATCTTCAGGAATTCTATCACACGAGCCCCAGGTCTTCAGTAACAAAACATGTAAAATTGTAAAAAGTTTCAACATTTCAAATTTGATATCAAAATTCTATTAAGCGTCGATATCTTCGTAAACCTTCTGTCGATATCATAAATTTTACCATAGATATTTATATGTATCAAATAAAATTTATAAATGAGGAAAGATAGTTGATGCAGCCACTCAAAGGAGTTTGTTATTGATGTCAATTATTATGCTCCAAAATTTTTTTATCGACGAGTCGTAGGAGCTTTTATTTGCTCTTAAATATCAGAAAGTAATATAATCGTGAACAATTAAATTCGTCAAAATTATTCTGAAACTATGGTTGCTTGTTTAGTTTGTATACTTAAAATATGAATAACACATCAAAGACAGTAAGCGAATATAAAGATATCCGATACATTATCGATAAGAAATGGAATGATGATTGTGTGACGCAACCTTTTACCTGATTTAAAGTGGTATTTATCCTTGATAAATCTTAACGTGTATCGACGCTTACAAAAAAAAAACATTTATTAATTATTTCGTTTTGAGAACGCTAATTTTAGATAGTCTTATTAGCGATAATTAACAGCTTCTTTCTAATTTTAATTTGCAATTAAATTAGCACTTACATTCTTTTAATATGCGGCACAAACCGAAGGAATTCAATGTGAATTATTTAGAGTTTTTTTAAACTATCAATAAATTTAAATTTTTCACATTATAGCTAATAAATTCCAAGTTTCCGATATTATAAAAAATCATATTTCATGAAATCAATTCAATAATACCTTTTTACTACTCGAAATCAAGTTGAGAAAAAAAATATAAAAAACCCTAGTGCCCAAATTAAAATATACTAAATTGTCAAATCTGATTTTTATATTGACCAGGTAGGGACTTTTATGATCTTAAAGGGTTACTCCCACTATATAAGTCGACACGAACAAACTTATTCATAAATTTAAATTGGACAAACATCAATCAATCTTACCGCTTGATTTTCAATATTTAAATATGTAATAATGTTTGGATCCATCCCTGGATTGCGATCCCTAGTTGAAAATAACATATTGAAAAGATATTATTAACGTGATATCATATTTTGGAACTAGATTTGACACAAAAGAAAATGCAGCGGAATGAATTATCATTTATGTATACAACCTTTTTCCTTACTCTTATCCAACAATCTTCATGTAGAAACCAAAAATTTCATTAAGTTCCACAATACATGATATTAAATTCATAAAATGCAGCATTGTAAAGAATTTCCCGTTTAATTCATTAAAATATTAGGGATATTATACATACATTAATATTTTTAAGGCTTGCATTTTTCAAAGTAAGATAATAAATCCAGCAACTGTCTTACACGTTACAATCAATATTTAAAATACGCAGTAACGAAATGTCATAAAACCATGACTGCTATATCAAATGAAATGTGGTTATTGTTTAAAATAAAATGCACACATAAAAAACAATAGTAAAATAAATCGATGTCCATTAGCGCTACGATAACAATCCAAAATGTAAGTACTTACTAGTAACAATATTAATGTACAATCAAATTGCATAATGGACAATATTGATGAAATAACAGGGGCAGAGCTGTAGCGTGGTTAAGAAAAGCTCCGAATCCGATTTCACAAATATTTTGGCATTAAAAAGTCATACAATATAAAGTCGACGAGTGGCGATTTCATAAACATCATGAATTTAAACTGAGAAAAATATTTATTTTACCTAACTATTGCGTTATGGTGTACGCTACTCCAGTGTGAGCCTATGCTAACCAGAAACATCTGAAGACACTTTAGATTGTTCAAAATAAATTACGTATATATGCGTGTGTGAAAATAGTATATGGGGAGATATTGTAGATATAATTTTAATGCGTGTGGTGTCCACGTAAACCGGATTCACTGTGGATTGCTCAGCTCTGCAGCGACTTACGTTTATCAGCAACGACACAACAATTATGCAAAAAGTTTCATTAATTTGATATCCCAAAAAAACATTCGATATAAAAGGACGGTGAAACGTAACATGTGACAAATAAAAAGCAATCGAAATCAGATTGATCGAGATGAGTTTCACGACGACACGACAAAAAAACGTGCTGCTCTGTGTCTAAGATCTGCAAAAATTCACAGCAGATAAAGTGACCCTACATATTCATACACTTGTTTATTTATTTTATTGAATATAAAAAATGCAGTATAAGAAAGGATTCGAAAATTTTTCACAAATCCAACGAACAATTCCGTGGCTCCGAATTCGCCTCCGCGGCCCTGGTATTACGATTTCGTGTCATGTATGCATTGCTAACTTATTTCTCAGCTTCTTAAGTAATGTGTTTTAACAACATGAATTTTTATGGCACTGTTGAAATAACTACCGCGTCTGCCATAAAATTAAATAATTATGTTTTCTAACACACATAAACCAAGCAAATTGTTTAGCGTCAGATCAATAAACAGTAATCAGATGTAATATGCAATAACCGACCCTGGCCTAGTAAGATCTTTGAATTAACCGCAAGCAATTCTAATATATTTATAAAATATAATAAATTTTAAAATCGAAAGAATTTTGACAGTGAAGATTAATTATATAAATAATATACAAGGGTGACATTTTAAAACGTAGAACATGTCTCAATTGCGATTGTGAGATTATCGTTGCACGATTTTCAAACATCTTATTTCATAAACTATCACTTCTTCATTTTAAAAAAGAAACACAGTGATTGTTAATATACTCAAAACTTTATAACATAGACAACAAGATTAGGACCAGTATTGTTTATTACGTACATCATCAACTGATACAATACAAATCAAAAATAATGTGAATTTTACGAATTTCGCATTGAAAATTATAAGGTATTCAGAAAATAGTTCAAAAACAATGAAAGTATTTAATAGGTGATCAATCATACAAAATATATCCGAAGCAAAAATGAAGCAAAAAAAATAGGAAACACTCTTGAGTTTTCAAAAAAAGGAAATAAATAAAATAATTTGCCAAATGTCAGTATAATTTTTGAGTATTTAACATATATGTGATACTAGCTTCAAATCATGGAACTGTAGCGGTCATGGAAAATAAATGATTGTTATGTTCTTCACCACTTTACTACTTGACATATTGATGTATTATATTGTAAAGTTATGCAAAGTAATCATTTGGATCTCATTTTTCGTTTAATATTGGTAGTGTTAATAACAGATGTTATCATACGTAAATAAGTTTCATAAGCAAATTGAATTTACTTTCACATTTTGACGAGACGGTAAAGCTCCTTCGAATATTGATTGATTCGTATTAAATTTAGGTGCCGTTGGCTTTTAAATTTTTCCATAATTTTTTTAAATCCAACAAAACAAAAAATGCAACGAACGATACGAAGAAAAAAAAAACGATTACTTGCAATAACGTTAAACAAAGACATTGAATGACGCCTTTGAAAATTTCGCTTTCCAAACTATGAGACAATACTATAAAACATAAGTTTGTTATATTATTGATACAAATAACATCTTCTTGAAAGAACTTCTTTATTGTTAAACAAAATTAGTTTATTTTTAGGAAGTACTTAGTCGCGTAATAATTCAACGAAAAAGTTGCTGTTTTGGATTCAAGTCATAGTAAAAAATATAACTGATCTAGAAATCAATACTTTGTGGCATATGTAATAGGCATTCGTATCTAAGAGTATTATAATTATGATAAAGATCTGACTGATTGATCGATAAATTAACGGGAATGTTTCTTATAACAATGAATGGTTAAGCTACAAAGAATACTATCATTTTGATCCAGTTTGAAAAATACTGTTTGAAGCCAGGGAACAAACATGTCAAGTATGTATTTCACATTATTCTTGAAAATTATAACTAGAGAGATAATTTAAATTTATAAGCTTTACCTACTTGAACCCCGAAAAAAGTTATCGAAGACTTAAATGGCCACCATAGTGGGGTTTTTACGAAATACAATCAAGTTTTGATATAAAATATTTTCTCGACTATAATTTGATAGGTCTTTCTCTAATTAGTAATCTGGTAAATAAAATAATAGTATACAATCATATGAAGCGTCACGTTCAATCATACAGAAAAAATAATGAGAAATTGGGGTTTGTTTATTCATTTCGATTAGTCAGATATTTTGCTGAAATTATATTATTATATGTTATTCTATTTACCGTTTAATGATGAGGAAGTTCAAACTTTGCATTTTGATAAGCGTACAATTTTCTGCGTTTCTAATTTAACAAATGTTGTTAGTGAAACAAATTTTTTAAACTGCACGTAATATCTTTAATAATAAGCCTGTTTGAATGTAGTATAAAAAATATTTTTTAATAATCATACCGTTTTGAAACAAGTTTTAAATTTAATCGTCATTTATTAAAATATAAACAAGATGAAAACGATTGGTGAACACTTGCGTAACCCATTTCGGATGCCAATCAATCAAAATCGATCGACTTCCGTCATGTTGGAAAGTGAAGTGAAGGCAAGTGTGTCTGCTAACTTGCCTATACTGCTCCGCCCTGTGAACCGGGCAAAAGACGGCTGACTGTCACTTCTCAAAACGCAGATTACACCGGGTGTCTATAAGTCAAACACACAAAAAACAACTGCCAAAAAAGTTAACAATTTGATTACAAGAAACAATTTACTCTTGACAGAATCCCGGTGCTTCATGTTACTAGTTGAGGTTCAATTTATTATGAGCAATGATTTCTAAATATTACTGCCTTAGAGCTAAGACATATTCAAATGATTTGTGTTTTACAATAGAAAATTTTGCCTTCAGAAATTAACGACAATCTTAAAAAAACAAACGTTTTTTTAAACAAACTTAAACTTCGTAAAAAAAATACATTAAAAATTATCTAACGCTTTGATTTTATTGATATGTTTATGGACGCTTTCAATCAGCGTTGTCCAACAGAAATCGTTTGGTGGACCAAATAAAATATTATCGGTAAATGGTGAGCCGCATAAAAAAACAAAACATACGTTATAAAAACGATTTATTAATTTATAATTACAATGACACTTTTTTATTAAAAAACAAACAAAAAAATTTATCAAAACATTTTATTTTCTTAAAAATTAATTAATTAAATTGGGCCGCTGAAAATCTTAAATTGGGCCGCGTGTTGGACATGGCTGCTTTAAATCATTATTAAATATTAATTCAACAGAAGGATCTGGTGTTTTTAATTAGAAATCGACAATAATTTTTAAGGAAGAGTGTGTTTGACGAAGAAGCAATACCCGAAAATCGTACCTGTGTGACAGGAAAAGAAGTAAATGTTTACTACTAAAGTTTGACGGTATTTTTTCAATAATAAAGAATCACATTTTGAAAAGAAAACACAACTTATTTTATTCATTATGCACTATATTAAAAATATACGATCACGACCGGTGGCTCTCATCGCGAAAATTTTCAACTTATGAGGATGGTGATAATCAGTTCAAGATTCTAACGTCCAACAGAACTAAATATGATAATTGGATAAAATTATGAAATTCGTACAAAAAAAGATCCATATTCCATTAATTACATTTTTCAAACATATTGTTTTTTAACAATTGTAAGTCGATTCTTCATAAATTAGTTATATGCATCATAATATCTTGTGTGATAAATTAATAATCAATTATTGAAATGTACAACACTTCCAAAGTTAAATAAAGTATTAGTAAAGCAATTTGTTAAACCATAATGTAACAGGATACTATTAATTTTTAGCTTAATTAAATCAAAAGATAAAAGCCAAGACATATATAATATTGGGCATACTAATCTTTTAAATCCCGTAAGAGTTATTTATCAAATGTGACGTCATCAGAACTACAGTACGTAGTAAAAATAGCTATCAACTATGTTTTTTTTTAATATTTGATAACAATAATTTTTGAAACATATTGTAGCTCTTCAATAACACAAAAATACTTATACAAGGAAGTGATAGTATTATTAACAGCGTCACAAAACTAACGACGAGAATGTCTCGCACTTCGATCAGCATTTATTAAAATGTATTTCAAAACACATAGCAAAAACGCCCACAAAGCATTTGATTAAAATTACAAACATCGCTACTTATAGTTTAATGCGTTATTGGGGTCGATCTTTCATGTTTAAAAAACATGTTAATGTAGAAATCAGTAAAAAAATAATACTTAGCAAAGTCACGTACATACATAACTATAGGTGTTGTAAAATATATTTAAATTAGCAGGTTAAGAAAGTAATTGGATAATTTCTAATTCAACCCAGACTTTCAATTTCATTTGAAAGCAAATTTATGTAAAAAAATATATATAAAATGATTTTTTCTTGCATATAAAAATAATAATTATATATTATTATATTATCTAATCTGTCACGTCATCATAACAACGCAAACTTTTTCCATGTATTATTGATGTTGGTTGTGGCATAGCAACAATAATAATAAAGATAGTTCTGATGGGGCTACAATCCGAAATTGCTATAAAGTAATATATAAACCTAATAAATTAAAAAAAAATTAAATGTCTAATAATATATAATACAAATTTAACAAATAATAAACTACTATACTAAAATCGTAAAATTCTTAGGCATTTTTCTTAGCTCAATAATCGCAAGATAATATATCATTTAACAAATAAAAAATGCTTTTAATACATTTTGCTAAATCATTATGTCTATAAAATATTTTTTTTCTTCAAAAATTGCTGAAAAATATTTTGATTTAATAGTTTTTAGCTGCACATATACCAACTTTTATATATTGTACCATATAACGCCAGATAAACTTTATTTAAAAAAAAAGGATTACACCGGCGTAGTTCCAAGTAAAGTTCCAAGGAAATTTACTTTAAAATTTTGAAAAACAAGTCGACTGAACTCACTCATGTTCAAGATGAATATATTGACATATATGTTATGTAGCAATATCGGAGAACGATGAGATGTACTTATTTTACACTTTGACAAGAGAAATAATTCTTATCAACGCTACTCAGTTAATCATAAGAAAACTAGCAACTTAAACTGTTTAAAAAAAACTTTGAAATCAATAAAACAAAATATTTTCGCATGTGTAAATGTTTTCCATAGCTTATAAACAATACTACAATTTATAGGCCAGTACATTTTAATCCACGAGGAAAACGAAATTCTACAAAAAAAAGCTATTTTGACCTTGAGTAAGCAGAAGTCTACAATTCACTGTAAGTTTTAACGAGTGACAGAAAAAAAAACCATAACTTTAAAATAGGGAAGTATCGAAAACTTCTTACTTACCTTCTTAACAACAAATATTCAAAACTAGAACCCGAAATTCAAGCGTAATTTTAATAAAATTAATCTTCTAGCGGTATGATAACCTGAATATTCGCAACCTAAATGTTATATGCATTACTATACATTTTGTACACTTTCGGTAGATAATAATTTAATACAAGGTTAATATAAATATTATTAAATTCAAAATAAATCATAAAGACTTGAACGATCTGACCAAATGGACATGTCTATTAAGCTGCATTTTTATTCTGAAAAAATCAATAGAATGCATTTAACAAATGCCTCGAAGACAAAGCGCAAGGCAATCAACCAAACTTTTGCTAACAGATTAACTAGCATAAAAGACGTCTGTTTTGGTTATTACGTTTGCTATTGCAGTGATATTTATTGTAACCCGGTTTAAGAGAATAAAAACGGTGTACAAGTATTGCCTCGTTTTTTATTGTATAACTCATACATAAACATAAGATCTTAACACTGAAATTCCTTACAACGGAATTCGCATATATAATAAGAAAATTGGGTATAAATCGAATCGCAATAAATATATTAAAAATAATAACCAAGTTCAATCAATAAGCTTTATTATATCAGTGCTTAAAAATGATATAGATGAAGCGTGTGATGTACTTGAAAAATTCATTCGACTAAAATAAAATTACGCTCACATACACAATCTCTCTCTATAATTATACGCATGCGCTGTCAGTGTATATGTGTGTTTATCACATTACAGAATTAGACAGACGAACTGAAATCATATATTATATATAACGTAAGATGCCTTTATATAATTATATTATATATTATTTATTGTACTGAAAATGGCTTGATATCGCGTTTTAAAAAAGAAGCGAATCGAAATGATTATGTTTTAAGGCAGTATATTTCTTGCCTGATACTTTATAACTTTCTGTAATCATAAATTAAATCATTTTGTAACATTTCTTGTTGAACAGTAAATCCTCGCTCAATTCAATCCTGACAAAAAAAAGTATTAAATATATAGTCATTCTGGCTATTATTTATTTTTTAATGAATAATCAAACATTATTGACCGCTCTTCAATCTCATTTAATAACCACAAAAAAAACTTTCATAATATTTATTGTGTTGCAGAATAAGACCTCCGTTATTAATTTATATTAGGAGTCAATGAAATATCCCTGCGGCCGATTATAGCTAGTTTTAAGAAAGAAATAGATGACTTATAGAGATTCCATACAAACATCATGAATCTGCTACGTTGGTTTCACTTTTATATTCAACAAAGGCGAAAACTTGCGCTTTTGTCTGAACTGCGTCCATATCTATAGCGCAATATCGTGAATTTCAAATGGAATTAATCAGACAAGCACATTGCCCGAGCGAAATCATTTCACGTGCAAAAAGCAACATCTTTAAAAGATCACATTTCGTTTTCGTATATCTATATACTGGTATTTTAATGGGATAAGTACATTTTTACTACGAATTATTTAAAATGCGGTGTGAAACTATATTTTAAGAATTTAATTGTATTGAGGACATCAACAGTTATGGTTGTAAATTAGGCCATCGACTGAGGTTGCTTAGTGGAAATTCGACATCAAATTTGAATTGGAAAAATTCTGTAAGTGTGTCACGTGAGTGGCAAAACACATTGAACTGGACAGATTTGTAATGATTCAAATTTAGTAATGATCATAATTGAACACTTTTTGAGCAGAATATTTAGCATTCAAGAATCAATACTGAATGAAATATTGTATAACATTTCTCAACAAAAGATTATGAATGAATCAAAATATTTGCAGTAAATCGTTACAAAATAAGATTTACCTAAATATTTTTACTCGTATAAAAGCAGACGGTACTCTGCCGTGCCATTTCTCATAAGTAGAATCAAGAGATAAACAAATTATCCATTGCTTATATTGGCCTATATATTAGAAGTTACCACTTCCACACGGACGCGTAAACTTAAAAAAAAATGCACAACTTACAGCGTTCGCATTAGAAAGGCAATGTGTAAGGAATCGCTAACTTTTAAAGACTCTCTTTGCAAATACATACCCACAGTGAGAGAGAGAGAGAGAGAGAGAGAGAGAGAGAGAGAGAGAGAGAGAGAGTATGCGTTTAACGCTTTATACAAATAAATAAAGAAAGACTTTATATAATAGTAACTTCCTTTTCAAGTTCAATTCATCAATTTAATCACATTTTTTCTCTCGCTGTTGATCACTATATCTCGTTCATTAATCATTTAATTGAAAATTACTTTAAGAACGTGTCATCAGTTGCTATAATTTATTTTGGTAGAAATCAATTTATTCTTTTCGAAAATAACTTTCTCATTGCCGAATTTACATTTCAAAATTGCTTTTTATATTTCATAATATGCTTGAGCAACAAAATTTGGACATACATAATGTTCGTTCAATCAATTATTTATATGTTGCGAGGTCGATATAGTTGAGATTCTCTGAAAACTATTATTCTCTTAGTTAATATGATATAGTACACCCAGTCCTTTTTTTACACGATACATTGGTTCGCAACAAAATCGCAACTTTCATATAATTTGATAAATTGGTTCCAAAAATTAAAATATCGCGTGAAAAAGTACCAGAAGCGTATGAAAAACCAAAATTTGCTCTTTAAAATTCGTGCAAAAAAATATATATATATATTTCATGTCTTTTTTGATTATAAAATATAATGAGACTCTAACAATTTAATTTTTTCACTTATATGAATTATGTTTTGAAAATACACATATTTTTTTATTTAAAAAAATAATGAAACGTAGATGCCTAGCATCATATATAAATTTCTTCTTTAAAACAAATTTGGGGAAAAAATCGCGTAAAAACGAATGAAGCGCGTAAAAAATGTAACGGTGCCGTCCAAAAAAATCGAGTATAATCGAATTCGCGTAAAAAAAAGGACTGGGTGTAATATAATATTTGAGACGACGCCAAAGATAAGCAAACGACTCGCTTCAGATTTACCATAGACACCGCGGTTGAGGGGGATAAAATAAGGAGACTTTTATCTAAAATATAGCACTTAAAAAGTTTACACAATACAGAAGTATTAAAAATGCGATACTTGGCGATTATTGAATGTTTAGCTGGTCACAAGCTTACAATTTATTGCCACCTAACGGATAAAATTATGTTAACACAATTATAATTGAATCTTGTTTAGATTAAGTGAAAAATTTATGTCAGCAATAAAAACGTAATTGCCCTTTGAAATATCAATTTATTTTTATATTACTTAGTTCAGAACTCAAATCAAAAGCAAATTGCAGCATCGATAGTTTCTTTGCGCTTAACGTATACTGATACTAAGCATGAGGCTATCATTTGACAATATTATTTTTTATTCGGATAGGAAATGACCAATACAATATTACTATTAAAGCTTTGAGATTGATTAGAAAATATTCAAAGTGATTATTAAGACGTGCCATCAAAGTTTTAGCAGTAAACTCTGTCTCACCCTTAAATCAATAAAAACTTACTTTCCTAAGAGAAATCTTAAAGACGAAAAAAAACGAACTGGTAAAAAATTTACAATGTCGATTAGACGCATTTAACATTACTTCTTTAAGAATTTTCGATACAGTATATGTAAGGGGTATTTATTTGATATATTAAAAAGAAGAAATAAAATGAACGAATTGTAATTGTCTGCATATTTTTCCGAAATAACTTACTTATACACATTTAATATTACGTAATAAATATGAAGTACTATAATCTATGGCTTTTTTTTCAAGATTAATGGTTGGATTCTGCGTAATATTAATCAAATAATTGTATGTGACATTTTCCTATAATATTGTTGTGCTGAATCTGCGCACACCCTCATATCCAACAGAGAACACCGCTTCCATGAAGAGTGCCATCGCTAATATTTCATGTCACAATAGAGCGCAACGAACTTCACTGATACGCCAACAATTCGATGCACTATCCATATAATAATATGGTTTTCTTTGAGTCTATAAAAGTATTACCCTATTCGCGAAAATTCAGCTGTCTTAAAAGAAAAAAATCCAGATTTATATAGTTAAAAACACTCTTATTTAAATTGTGACTTAGCAAAACCTTTATGCGGATTTATATTATTAAAACCACTGATCAATTAAAACTGTAAGTTAGCAAATAGTTTTTTTTTCTTCTAATAGTTGAACTTGAGACATAATCAGATTGTGGATAAATTAATATTTAAACAAAACAATATAAATTCATGATCAATATGGCCAAGTGTTTATTATTTACCATAATTATATATCAGCAATACTTAATAAAAAAAGTATATATTTAGTAATAAAACGCGATATTTTCGCTGAAAGCTTTTCGTTTAATCGCAAAAAGCTTTTGTATTATACTTTTGATGGTGATATCACGAAGAAAAATCAAAAAACTAAATACAGAATTGATCGACTCATTATAATGGAATTCAATCATGATTAATACCAAATAAATGTACGTGCATTTATTTTGACACAGGAAACTTAATAAACAATTGAATGACACAGTCGAAAATAATTATAGGTTGATGCATAAAAAAGAGTCCCAATGACAACAGACAAGATAATATCTTTAAAATAATGTTTCACTAACAACAAGGAAACAATTAAATCTGACTGCATCATTTTCGAGTAATAAAGATACTAATTAAATTTACAAACAATATGAGCGTATTTTTTATGCTAATACCATATATTATGATAAAAATAATTCTACATTTCTAGGTAGTAGGAATTGCCCAGCATATCATCACTAGAAAATACAGTAATTAATTACGTATTGTATTATTTTTAATTATGTGTATAATAGTAAGTGTCCGAATGCTTTAAAACTTTAAATGAAGTATTTATTTTCATAGCGCGTGACGGCGAATAGTCAATCCGTAGTCATTTTACGGACGTTGTTCAGCATACTGTAACACAAAAATTTTATACATTAAATGAATGCATTCAACGATAAATGTTAATATTTCCGTTTGGTTATTTTAATGAATAAAATAACGAACTGGATATTTAGGTTGATTATTATACCATCGGAAACGAATATCAACAATAAAATTTTATGCATAGTATATATATTGAGTTCGTCAATCGAATGAGGAATAAATATGTCATAATTATAAATGTAAAGATTTAATTGAAATCTAATGACATGGATACAGTAAAAGATTCCACCTTTATATAGGTATAATACTTACCCCAATTCACCCCCAGAACGTGGTTAACTATGACACATCATTTTTTTCCCTTATTTTTCATTGTTACTGATATAATTTAAAACTGAGCAGGCAATCTTATACCACCGTTTTATTCGATACGCATATTCAATACGAAGGTCAAATACGATTTTAAATATATTTTTGAATTCCTTAGGTAAAATTGTTGTATATTTATTTATAAATCGTATATATTGGAGTAGCACAATTCTTAATTTTCTTGATAAAATACAATTACAAATGGGTATGAAATGATACCCTGAAAAATACCCTGTTTTTACTTAATTCTGGAACACAGAAAACCACATGTTTTATCGATAAGAGGCATATTTAATGTATTTCTTTAATCGTATCATAAATACATTATTAATATTAAGATCAAGTATAAACCTCAGAAAAACCACCTGCAACGGTAAATGGGTGTATTGGAGAGATGGCTCGGAAGGCATTAATGCGTTACGTTTCATAAGGTTTTATCTCGGACGAGTCTTAGAATATTGGGACACTTCGGCACAGTAACGATTTTCTGATTGATAATGACGTTGTTGATATAAATATATATATGTATATATCAATAGACATCAACTCAAAGGATTCTTTACGAACAAACTAATATATTGTCTTCCCCGCTAATTCAACCTATCCCTTCTAATTTGCTTCCGTAATAGACCACTTAAACTTATTGTCATAGCCGCCTTTTTAGTTTCATTTACAATTTTTGAAAAAAATAGTTTTATTGCGAGAAAGCAACAAGCTAGACCGTTAAAACAGGAGAGAAGATGTATTGTGTACCTTTTCTACACAGCTATATATATAGATAAGCAAATATTAGTTTAAGCATAGTTCTGACGATGGCGTGATATAGCTATCAACTAAACTTTTAAAAATCATTCTGTAGAACTAAAATACATTGCTATTTTTTCACCGTATGATAATAACTTTGTAATTTTCAATGCGAAAATGTAACTTAAGTATGCAGATATACATCACATATATCATTTATTGGTAACTATAAGATGTTATGGATTGGTGACATGATTAGCTTAAAAAATCTTTACAATATTTTGACATACAAAACTACAAACACAAAATCTTCCGTTACTTAAATGTCACGACATCAAAGATGTGAACCAACATGGATCTCATGTAACACATAATAGCTGTATATTTTGTGCTGAACAGAATTAATGCTTGATTAACTATAAAATTAAATATCAATAAAAACTGTAGTTTTCTGATCAGAGCAACTCAACTTTCAGGCGTTGACTAGTATATCTCGTGTAAATACCACACGAAAGGCGGAAACATTGTCGTGAAAAACCATCGGCGAAAATTATATTCGTGTCAAAATATGATAAACGATAAATTCAACGTAAAGGTAGAAAGTGGACGTATAGAAACGACATCTGATAAATCGATACAAGGTTTTACAAATTGCACCGTTATTACAAACTATAAGTCATCGATTTTTGTTCATTTTGTTTGTATAAACATTATAAGCGGCCAAACGACAGCCGCTACCATTATGTCTACGCTAAGAGGCATTTATAATCAATTGATTTAGGCCAAGAGAGATCAATTCCTTTACAGGTGCATTTGATATATTGTAATGAGTAAAGAACGATTTCACTGTACTAATTTACTAACGATGAGATTTTTGACAACATCGCAATTTATAAAAAAAAATCTATTAAGCAACCATTCAAACTTTTTTTTTTAAATAATAAAAACACATTTTTTAGTACTTATTTCCACAATAATTTTTTTGATCAGGACCGGTTTCGCTCATCGCGAGCATTATCAACTGATAGAATACAATTACAAACGAGTCTATTTATACAAAATATTTGAGTTAAAGGTGGCTGGTAAGGTATAATAGGGATAATGTCATCATTTAACATACAACAAGTTTGATATTTTAGAAATCTATTTTTTAATTAGGCTAGAACATTGTGGTTTAACTGTATATGAACGACTGGTTAATTTGTTACCCAGTCTTGTCAAAAACCGAGATCGCATCGCTTTATGTAATAAACTTTCATGCCAGCCCGCGAAATTATGAATTTGTTTTAAGTGGTATTTTTATACTGGAAATTATGTATGTTCGAAACTAAAGTCTTGACAGGGACACGTCCCTGGCGGTGTTCTTGTAAATATTGTGAGCGCTTTTTCAAAGAGACAAGTTGCTAATTATATGACAGTGCGTGCCCAAAGCGATTCCTCGGACGGGCCTTACAAACAAGCGACTGCGGGGAGAATGAAATTCTTTTTGCGTATGTAAATAAATACACGAGAAAGTACCGAAGGCGAGGAGGTAGCCGAGATCTCGTAACAAGGAATACTTACCTGCAATTTCGTGTGGCCTTTTTTCGATTACAAATTCGAATTGGAAAATATCTCCAAGGTATCAGGTGCTGGGAACATTCTTGAAATATCAGAAGCATATTCAACGTTGCCATGGATACGAGAATTTTCAAAAAAATATCATTAAACCTCCCAGACCAACGAGATGTTGGTAGCATATATAGATATGCACAATGTTATATTAATAAAATAAACGATATTGACTGAAGGTACATGATGAAATTTCAGTATACATTTTTTTACAATTCTACATGATTTTTCACTTACGATCAAGGTTTCGTCTTTACGCATCTTCAGTCAGTCTCTGATACGTATGCCACGGAGCTGAAGATCAGAAACGATTTGATTCGTTTATATACAGGGAAAATAATGGAGAAAAAATATTTACACCCAAGCTTAGGAACATTATTAGAATTATATTGACATGTTACTGTTTTTGACATTATGTTTACTGACAGCAAGTTTTATTTCAATTTTTATACTATAATGCCTGAAAGCGCTGAAAGGCGTATGAGAATGGTCGTGAGAGGCCAAACGTGTGGGATTGTATAAAATTTCAGCTATTAATAACTATTTTGTATAAATTTCATTTGTTTCAATTTCATTTCATCGTTCATATTCACATTAAGAAGATAATCGTTTCAACATCATATCACACATCGATCCAGTAGGGTCGCCGTCGATGGAAATATGAAAATAATAAGACAGGATGTGCCCCTTTGCTTACACCAACAAAATCATTCATATCACAGGGTGACAAAAATAGCAATGTATTTTAGTTCTCCAAAACTATTATTTTTTAAGGTATAGTTAATAACTATTTCGGCTCACGCCGTCGTCAGAACTACGCATAAGCGAACATTTGCTTATCTATATATAGCTGTGTAGAAAAGGTACGCAATACATCGTCTCTTCCGTTTTAACGACCTAGCTTGTTTCTGGCTCGCAATAAAACTAAAAATTGTAAATGAAACTAAAAAGGTGGCTAATATATCATATAATACATCAATAAGTTTACATATGGCACGGAAATGGTCCATTACGGAGACAAAACGGCTCCCCTTAGCGGGTTAAGCAATGGCGATCGACATATATTAGTTTGTTCATTAAGAATCCTTTGTGATAGTAGATCATACATATCAACTGATTTCTACTGAAATTCGTCCGATTCGCAGATTATGATATGCATATTACTCGAAAAAAGCAAAATAGCCCATTATTAGTATGGTAATGGCGGATTACTAGTCTTAGTGTACAACAGATTTCTGTTTGACTGACATTCAATTTCGGATAATCGTATTCACAAATTACAATGTAGAAAGACGTTAGAGGAAGCCTATACAACGACATGCTCGTAGAATCAATTGTGACGGTGTTTATCGATTAAAAAAATGTGGTTTAATTTATTTATAAGCTCTCAAAATCTGTCAATCAGCCTGAGCCCAAAATACGATGGTTTAAAAAAATTTCCGTCGCGGGTTGAATTCGGCAATTTGCACCGATTGACGCGGATTATGCGGTGCAAATATTTCAAGCGTATAAAAACCGCAGTTCAAAAAACAGCTACACTGGATTGACATCACGCTTACAAAAAAAAAAAAAAGCATAAAAAATCACAAAACACAGATAATAAATTCGGTAACGTGATATATCTAATTTCTTATGTATTTATTTTCTTCAAATTGAACATAAAGTTTATGGAATATGAACCATTCACGAAGGAGTTATGTTTTCACATTCGATTCAAGTCGATACAACAAAAATATCGCTGCCTAACTACATAAAATACTTTATGTAGTTATGTATTTACTTAAATACTGAATGATTTTATTGTATAAAAATTGTGAAACGTTTTATTTGGATGACATTTATGGCAAATTTATTTTATTATCAGCGAATTTAAAAAGAATAAACACATAAAACTTTTGCAAAAAATGCAAGATTAATATGAACTATCAAAAGAGTAAAAACTTCGTTTCTCAAGGGAAAAGGACAAAGTTTAATTGGGTTTACTGTTGACGGTAACAATACAAAACGGTGATCAAATAACATGAAAAAAATATTACATAAAAAAAATATAATAAAACACGTATCGATGTAATTCATGATATCGACTGAAGGTGCTTGATGGAATTTCAACATCAAATTTGAATTGTTACTATTTTGTACGATTATGTGTCGTTCTGTTGCATCCGTGTGATAGAATGCCTGAAGATGCCGAAAGGCGAAACCCGTGTCGTTAGTGACAAAACATGTGGAATCGTACAAAGTTGTAACAATTCAAATTAAGTACGTATTGGTATATAAAAAAAATATTTTTTTTAATAATAAAAATCAGTTGACCATGCTCACGATGAGCGAAACTGGTCTTGATCAAAAAATACATTGTAGAAATAAGTTAGAGTTAGTTAAGTTTAGTTAAGAGTTATAGAAAAAATGTGATTATTATTTTATTGTTCAAATTATCATACCTTTCTATCAAGAAGTGACAGTTGGCACCTTAAAAGTGATCTAAAAATTCCGTTCTGTTTTGTCACCGAAGCGCTGTCGACCAAGAATGGTTACAAATGAACTTTATAATATCAAAATTGTGCGGTGAATATTTTTGATTTGAATAATAATATGCCTATATTGAGCTATGAAATACATTGACACCGAACCAGATACCATTAAATTTACACATATTTTTGACGAGTTATGAAATTGTGTTAAGTAGAGTCAACAAATTTCAGTAGTTACAGGACAGTTAGGAATCTTTATGTGTCGCACAAAAGAGGTTAAACACTTACTCTTTTCAAGAAGCGATAATAGATATGTAAGAGTAAATAACCATTCATACGATTTGGAAGCTACGATAGCTTACATTGTCGGTTCAGAGATTATTTAATATTGTCTCGCAAGTCAGCGAACCCGGTATTAAGCCAATGAATCAAATGACAAATCAAATAAGCGATCCGCCAACCGTGAAAGAGGTGTCCTCTGAATCGCAGGCTACCACCGCAACGGCCGGACACTATCATTAAACACCAACGGTTAATGTACGTGACGGTCCAGTATTACAATCGATAATGACTACGAGTCAATGGCGACGTTAAAAAGAAACTGCTCAACCGAAACCTAGAGCAATAATTGATTGTACCGAATGTTAAATTCGATATCTCACAGTTTAAAACAACGGTATGCAAAATCTCAGCAATTATACTCGATGCCGCCAATTGAAAAGAATGATTCTTTGCCCGTTTCATACTTATAATAGTTAGCATATTTTAGAAAAACATTTAACTATATTGCAATTTGTTTGCTATTATTGCAAAATCATCAGGACCGCCAATAATTTAACACATATTGATCTCATTCAATTCAATGTTTTTATACAAATTCGACCTCGAAACACAAAAACAAAATAATACAATTTTATCAGTTCAATTAAATAATTAATTTCATTTATTTTTGTCATATACATATATTTTTTGTCGTAATCCTTTGAGCTATCATTCTATAATATTATTTCTTTGGATTTGTTTTATATATATATATAATAATTGCAAAAACTCGTTTGACAAACGAAACGAGCATAGATAATTTTATAATGTTTTGAAATTCATTCAGTAAAAGCTGTTATATTTTAATAAACTCAGTGCATTTACATTAATAACTGACAGTTATATCTTTAAGAATGATTTATTCATAAGTAACGAAATTCACTCTTGTGAGCACATACAATATCTGTCAGCAGAGAGTCGAGCAGCACATTTTATGCGTAGCTGTCTTATTTGCGAATAAGTTATTTAAGTAGCGAAATATAACATATTATAAATTGGTATAGTAAAGCAAAACCTATTTTAAGGTATGCACGTAGATATCTATGTGTGAATTTAGAAACGTTTTAAATATATCCCAGCTGCCTTAAAGCTGCACGACATCCAGTGATCGTTTTGAATTTAAACGCTAAAAACAAAGCGACAGGAAATAGTAATAGTCACTAATTTACATATAACATGACGAAACAATGAGTCAAACCAGGTAAGTGTTATGTATATCGAACTCACCAAATCGCGGAATTTAGATTTTTGAATTTACATTTTATGACATATAAAGAGCAGTTAATTTCACCCTTCACTATATAGCACCATAAATTTGCAATAAACTAGACGAATTCATATACTATCGACAAAATCGTTTAACACATCAAATTCCAGATGATGATGATAATAATAAAAAAAAATGTTAATATTGGATTCAAATAAAGGCTTCCTAATAATCCATTTCATCTACCATTGGCGATGAGTTTCGTATTAGGTATAAAGGCAGAGATCAAAACCGAGTCAAAAAAAATATAATTTACGAGGTAAAATGTTGGGGATGGAATGAGTAGCGTTTTATAGTGATGTCATTTAATATACATTTATTTAAGTTCTAAAAATTTATCTTAATTAAATTTTCATGAATCTTTGAACACTTGCAGATTGTTTTATCACTCACGAATCGGGTGTCGGCCGGGTCGGTTCTACTGCATCCGAGTCATGGAATGCCAAAAGTTGCAGAAAGACAAGTCCCATGCCCTGATACAAAAATTCAAATCCACGTTGAAATTCTACGTAGTACCTCATTGTAAATGAAATATTTTTTTTTTTAAGTATTAAGAAAATATTTTTGGTCGCATAAAAGTGAAATACTACCAAAGTCTACAGATGAGTGTATTTAGGATTTCAGACGGTATTTGTCATTACAAATACCGTTCGCTGATACCTATTATAACCAGCGGTGAAATCGCTCACGTTGCATATCACATCTGATTAAGAACAATCGGTTTTTGATCGCTTATGCAAACAGAGCTTAACGAGTTCAATCATAAAATACCAACAAAACCGCAAGAGCAAATCAATATCGAACATTATCGGTGATGAAAGAATGACTACTTTTCGAAAGTGCCAGCGTGACGCATTATAAAAATCACAAAACAAAAAAGCTTCCGATTGCTTTAATACTAACTGATTTCTTAGTATATAAAATGTTTTGATAAATGACAATCACTTTTGTCATGTTGACGAGTATTGACTCAATAAAATATACGACAGTTAACAGCAATAAAACATTAAACAAATGATAAAAAATACTATTTATTAAGTAGTTTAGAGCTTCATAACATTGTGACGTATTTCAAAACGTTGAGGCCAATATATTGTATACTTAAATTATGTAAAATAAAGAGATTCTCGCGATTGGCAACTAACACAGTAGTAAATAAAAAATCAATATGAGCCAATACTTAGAAGATCGACATTGCACGATAGTTTAATGTCATCGTGATTAAACATAAAAAAATGTATGTTTATTGAATATCAAAGCATTTATATCGAATTTAAACAAACTGTGAGAGAAAACAGTGCGGTCAGTAGATATCCTGTTTCAAAATACGGTAGAATTAGCATGGCAATATAAATGTCAAAACCGTGCCTAAAATCACGCTAACCTTGGTAAAAGACGAAATGTAGCGGAATATTCTTTGAGCTTATAAAACAGATCACTTTTACCGAACCAATTAAAAAACTCGATTAAACTTGTGAAATACACCTATAGGCTGTGTTCTCTTTACACAACAAAATATTACCTATTGGTTTTTATGTCTCTAAAGACTATATTACTTGTTCAGACTTACCGAGTGCTTAAAAATGTTGAGAATTTTTGAAAGACCGCATAAATGAGAGCCAACATACCTGGAACAAAGAAATAGTTTGTTGGTGAATTTTATATTTACAGTTTAGGTAAAAATTAAATAATTCATTGGTTTTGTCAGCATTTATTATAGCATCACGAAATTAGCAATTTGTTTCCATTTTGTGTGTATATAATGAATTAACAATACCCTATTTATACAATAAAATACTCCTTTTTAACCTATGTTCATATGATAGTTGTCCTATGTTTGTATAAAAAATATAGAGAAGAGTGAATTGGTTTTGTTAATTACGTTCTTGTATTGAGCTCTTGTTTGTTTTTAGTGTATATGAACTGCATATTTCTTATTTGTTTCCATATAACATACTTAAAAACCATAACAATGTGTGCTTGTTATTTATATCAAATAAATTTAAAAAATGAATAACCGAATGTAGTCATATATCATAACTTCAATATTTGTTATATAACTAGACGTCTTGTTCAAAAAAATGATCGATCAAATCACTAGCAGCTCGGCATGTTGCAATAAATTCAAACGCGAGATAGATGCATCTGACAACTAAATATCATTAAATAAAGAATACTTGCAATTAAGAATATAGCCGATTGCACAAATGACCAAATCGATGAAACGTTTTTTTGAATTTATGTACAATCACTTATTGATTAATGTAATCGTACTAGAAGTGCACAGTTATGGATAGATTGAAAAAATGTGCAATAGAAATATTGTACATTTCAGTTGTCAAAGATTACACAATTTATAACTATGGACTAAATAAGAGCTTTTTTAAAATTCAATTCTATTCTTTTGATAAAATAACTTGGAGCGACAGACATTATAAACATTTTGTTACTTCAGAGAGTTATATCAATTTATAATAGAAAAAAAATGCACAACTAAAAACTAAATGTTTCGATAGCTTTAACGTAAAAATAAAATTCAACGACGTTCTACTAATTAGTTTTTTTTATTTATATTTGAAAGCAATGATTGGATATTTTTTGTGTATATGGAATCAAATTATTTTTCGCTATCTTTTTAATGCGCTTCACATCTTTGCCTTTTTAACGTTCTTTAATTTTCTTGCATTCATATAATTTGAATGCAGTATCAGTTTAATTACTCATAAAATCGGCATTTATTAAATATATTTCTAAATAGTAAAATATGTATTTAAATGCGAACAAAGATTGCTTGCAATTAATTATATATCCGATTGCAAGCAATGAGAACGCTCTGCAAGAATAGGAACTCTTGCTAAGTTTTTTTTACATTTTTTACTACATCAGTTTTATTGATAAGCTACATTAGATTATATTTATTAATGACATTTAATAAAAAGCTCAAGTACATTTATCGAATTGTTCTCATAGAAAAAAGCTACAGAGTTAATATAAAACTCTCGTTTATGAGTCAAAAGTGTTTTTTCTTTATTACCTCCATTCGAGTAGGTAAAGTTTATACTACACTTATACTTCATAGTCATATATGATCAAACGTCATTCTATGACCCGAATCCCAAATGAACAAACACAATAAAATCAGGGTGGAGAATTTTGCTCAATAAAATAATACATTTGAGTTTTAGCACTTTATATATTATTGTTTACAATTCAGATATGAATGATAATTGATATTTAATGAACTATAGAAATGTACTGTTAACGGTCAACGGTTAATCAATCAACTTATCAATTCAATGCAAACGAGACAAAGCGAATCATAATGTAACGGGAATACTTTTAGTGTGTAATAATTTTCCAACTAAAAACATTTTTTTTGGAAATTATTTTGATAAATTATCTAGTGAATCTCGTCGATCGATCATGTAAGTTGCCAATTTTAAGCTGAATAAGTCCACGTCCTTTGACACATATAACGATCACTTTAAAGGTGTTAATTTTCATTTCTATTCTCGGTGGAATGTAATGATATTTTATGCAATAAAAAAACTATTCCCACAATATATTTTATTGACAGGATCGGTTTCGCACATCGTGAGCATTATCAACTGATCAACCGATCAACTATTTTTATTATTTAATAAAAGTAAACAATAATAATGACGTTTTCAGGAGATACAAACAGTTTTGACAATTATACCGATTCATCAAATTTAAGATATCCGTTGATTCCATTCATATTATAGAAATGGTATGGTGATCAACAGTGGTAACAAATATTCAAATTAAAAATATTACATAGCAGCTAAGTTATTATTTAGCTGTTGACAGCTGACAAATCGATCATTCAACGCTCAGTCAATCGAGCGTCCAATTGAAGATTAAAATGTAACAATGGAAAAATAATTAATGTGTGAAATTTTGCAGTGAAAGTGCAGCCAATGCTGAAAGGTTCAACAAACATGACACGAAGATTTTTGAAATAATCTCGCATTGACAAGAATCACGATGCGCCGCTGAGAAATCGTGCCCAAAGCAAATATTAGCGCAGTGTGTTCAGTTAACTGGCACAGAATGTTATAAATGCTCAGGGATTGGCTAGTGACGTAACCTTTCGCTTTCGATATCGAGATCCATTATCTGGCCTATTGTTTATTTTTTGCTGACCTTTTTTCTCATTCATGTAACAGTTCGATCGCAGGTCGTGAATTAATATTATTCGAATTAGAGATGAGAATTAACATTTCAATATCGATACCCGAGATTGATAACAGTATCCTGATTTATTAATGTATTTCGTTCGCAACTAATCGTATTTATAGTGCCTTAAGGCTAATGCGGTTCGGGCAGAATTAATTGTATAACATCGAATTTAACAACAAGTTATTAATTATTTTATGCGAGTGTTTCCATTTCATAAATCATAATCAGAGTCGATAATAAATTTTCTGATACAGTAATATAATTAATATTATAATAAACAAACATTTTGGTTTTTTATTTTTGGCGCTAATTTTTTCAGCCATTAATTTATAATCAAGCAGCGTTTTACAATACTTATGAAATGCAAAGTTAGAAACAAAATATTATTTTATAAAATTCTTAGCACAAGTTTATTGTGAAATAACATGGCTACTTGGTATATATAAGGAGTCATTAATGTGTTCCAATTCTTAGGAAACCATCTTAGAATTGCTAAATAAATTTCTGAAATACATGAATGAAACTATGCTACTCGAAAAATAAATCAATAATTTTTCATATTATGTAACTGTCATTTTATCACGTTTGCGAATAATAATCATCACTAGGTGTGAGCAATAGATTTAACAGCCATAATCGAATAGAACTTTCTTATTTAGCATAGCGATAGTGTAAAGAAGACATTGAAAATGTGTCACTAGTGACGAAGTGCTGTATAGTGGAAATGCACGTATCGAACGAGAAAAGGTCTAAGGGGTAGTTTTCAGACAGTATCGATCTTTAGTATTACCTGTTCTACATGAAACATTTAGACACCTAAACCACATGTAAATGTAATTGTTTAGTTTAAAGTATTTAACAAGAACTGATTGTTGTTCAGATGTTGCGCTTAACTTTCTAGAAAGAAAAAGCAAATAAGCACAATTTTAAGGCTTATTTTATCTATGAAGAAATATACATAAAATTTAAAATATGTTTTAGTGCGCCAAAGCACTCCAAATGAGAGTAAGGAAATATTTTATTTATTAGATGAATTTAGAAAAAATATTAACACTTTGTCAAGGAGTAAGATTTGAAACAATCCGAATACCTGCTGATTTTTTAATAACAATGTTGAACTCTTAAAGGAAAAATAATTTCGTAACCAATAACAAATTTTGAGATTCGGCATTTATAAGTCATTACAATAAATTATCATTTTTAAGATGTTAACTGTCACTTCTTAATGAAAATGCGTGATATTTTAAATAATAAAAAACACATTTTTAGTACTTATTTCCACAATATATTTTTCGATCAGGACTGGTTTCCGATAGTGCTCGCGATGAGCGAAACTGGTCCTGATCAAAAAATATATAGTGTGGAAATAAGTTATCACTTAAAGAATCAATTATAGTAAATGTGTAATTTGGAAAAAATAGAACTTTGACATACTTAATGATTTCTAAATGTGTGGTTTTCTTTATGTAAATTACTTCAAATTCATGATATAAAAATATAAATTCGAATGCACGGTGTGTCACCAATCGGCTACGGCGATCCACACAATTATTATCTGAAATTACAATCAGTCAAGTTCAGCATCCAAAATAACATTTTTGAATGTTGTATTGGTGTATTTAAAATATTGCTTTATAGAAGATGTAGTTTGATTTTTCTTACCACGCGCTTAGAGACACTTTCGCAATATGAGTACCATTTGATCAACTCTACTTAAAATGCCTATGATGATGAAATTAAAAAGCAAAGTGTTTGTTTATCGTCTGAGGCGGCTTAATTTAATCCACGCCCCATTCAATTTTGGAGATTCGTTTCGCAATGCATTTCATGAATAGCTAATTTAAATTGACATAACTGAGGCGGGCAATACGCCTGATTATTGATTTAATCGTTCAATTGGAAATTTAAGCACAATTTGCATGGTCAAATAAAACAACCGGCTTATATTTAAAAGTATAATATCACTTTTTATTTCATGCACTAAATCTATTTATGAACGGTAAACTAAGCATAGCTAGTTTAAGCAGAAGTGAACAATTATATGAACCGTGTACTCTTCGATATTTCATTACTATAAATGAAAAAATCACAAAACATTTTTTACTATGAATTAGTTTTACCATATTTTTTGATAATCTTTTTACGTTTAAAGAACAACACATTTTCAATAGTTGAAGGAGATAGAAAAAAATACGAACTGTATTTTGTTTTATAATAAAAACACATTTTTGGCACTTATTTCCAAAATATATTTTTTGATCAGGACCGGTTTCGCTCATCCTTCCAGATCAAAAAATATAACGTGGAAATAAGTATTAAAAATGTGTTTTTATTATTTAAAATATCATGCTTTTATTTCCATCAAAAAGTGACAGTTAACACCTTAAAAGTGAAATATGTACTGTGTTAAAATGGAGCACTTCAAAAGAATCCAACTTAAAGAAATTTAATAACTAACACACCAGCATATATAATACCAGCATCGATGGTGATTCAAAAAATTCAGTAAAATTTTACAGGATTATAGTTAAGCCTATGATTTAAAGGAAATAACGTATATATCCAAAAATAAATTTATCCATTTATTATAAAAGTCACACTTAATGATTTAAAAGGCTCTACTATTTACACTTGGGCAATAAGCTTTGCAGATTTTTATTTAAGCTTGAAACATTGCAACACGGTGAAAAAATATAATATATGTATATTATTTCTACAATTTTTTTTATAAGATAAGTTGATAGCTATTTCGGCGCACTTCATCGTCAGAACTTATAAAAAAAAATTAGAACTAATGTACATTGAAACATTGCCTTTTGAGACCAATGTAATTCCTTTGAAGACTTGAATTATGCACATGGAAACACAATAAAATGTCATCTGTGTATATCTTATATTTTAACAAACATTGAATAGGTATTAGTATTTTACAAATCGTGGTATATTTCTTTCATATATACTCCTACAGCAAGCAACACTTTAATTATTTGAATTCGATTGATCTATATATGTATTACGAATGAAATAAATTAAGTATCTGTACATCCGGTTTCCATCGCCATTATCGCATAACAAGTATACAGTTGTTTTAAATGAATCATGGCCTCTCGCAATATTAAATATAGTGAAACTGGACCTATAAAAAATAACAATGTGATTAAATAGATTGATTGGAAATATATGCACGTTATTTCGTACGGAAAAATTACTCACAAATACATATTTGAATATTTTTTTTTTTGAAGTACTGTCAAAAATGGTGTGTTATTTTTATTTGAACATTTAATTTAGTGTTACAAAGTTTTTAATGATATATGTTTATGGGAGACTGCGGTGAGATATTTATTCAGTTCAGACGAATTAAAATTAATATTCAGCACTGGATATCTTCGTAATTATACACGGAGTACTGTGAGACCAAAAATACTGACTATTCATTACAAGATTACATCATGCTTCAAAAATAGCATTTTGAAATGACAAAAGTTATATCATACACCCATGGTATCTACACATATACAAATATTTTAATAGCACTTCACCAAGTATACTTTTTAGCTCCACATACTTGTACGTGAAGAATATAATGTTAAGTTATATAAATAAACGGGGGTAAGAAATAATGAAGGTCATCGAAAACCATTAAATCAATTGTTTTATTAATTATATTTTTCCCACTTAAATTCGCGAACTACATTTATAACTATTTGAAAAGTAAACGACTCCGCCAGAACGATGTATTGTGTCGGCGTGAGTGAGTTGAAAAATAAAAATAAATGTTAAAAGGTACACTTTCAATGAAAAAATATTGTGATGTAAAGGCATTAAAATATATTATTAGAAAATCATAACGTTCTGAGGGAACACCACACATTAAGAAATTTCAAAGCACCGTTTCTGGTATTTTAAGAAACTCTTTTTTTTCAGACTCGCTTAATGTTGTCGTTATTAAAAAAAATATACACTAATAAACGCTAATGAGAACACATGTTATTCGGTGGAAAAATAGCAATTTGTTTTAGTTCTACAAAATTAATGTAGTATATATGATATTTGATAGCTATTATATGTTATAGAAATAGATAAAAACTAAAATACATTGCTATTTTTTCACCGCGTTATAATGGAGTTCTACCATGATCGCTGATTGAAGAATCTATTGATCAGGACATCGAAATGTGCTAGCTGTAAGAATGCGTCGTAAATAAAATGGCTGTGTACAAAATCATTATGAAACAATGCTAATGCAGAAAATGTATTATGTATGCTAATCACTTTCAGATATGAGTTTTGTAATATCATTTGATATGTTATCTCTGTTATGACTAGTACTAGGTTATTCAAAAGCTCTATCATTCTAGTAGGTCCGCGTTTTAAAGCTCTGGAACAATGCGAAATAATTGGACTTAATCATGTGTACAACCTAAACAACGACCAAACTATTGTAATATCAATGCATCACTACGTCTTAAGCCGTTACGAGAAAGCTCTGTAACGGATATGCGTTTTATGTTTATAATTCAATATATTTAATTATTTTTTGTTTGTAAATTATATTCATTCATATATCATTATATTGTTTCATGTCAGTTGTTTAACAACTGACATGAAAATCTTTTCTTGGTTGTTTTAAACCTTATAATAACATTTTAATTTTCGTTATATCAAAGATTGGTTGTATTTTTGAAACGTCATAATAAAAAACTAAGATTACATCACTGAATGTATTTTAATAAGCTTTTAAGTCGAATCGCAAATTTTTGTAATGAATTGTATTTTTATAATTTATATTAATATATACAAACTACAAAACTATTCGTATATAATTTTCTTGTAATTAATTTATTTGTTAGAATAGATTTAATACCAACGCAATCAATATACCATATGGTAAAATAATATTTGTAACAACGTGAAAACTCGTAAAGTTAAAAAAATTTCATTGATAAAACCAGGGCGAAGGCTGCATTATATTTTATGGGCAGTCAGACCCGCTTCGATTCTCAAGCAAGATACAAAAAGTACATGATTTTATGAAAAGCTCGATAAAGACTTAAATGGAAATATGCCGAGTATAAAATCGTGAGATTATATTATGGTGAAAAAATATACTGTCCTTGCACAAGCCCGTGATACCGATCGCAGGTTTACGACTGAAACTACATTCTATTGTTATGAATAACATTTGTTTATCGTTCAGTGAACATTCGAGAACAGATGCAAGTATGCAAATGTTGATCACAACATCTGTTGGACGCGAAGGCTTGGAGAATGGACCAGCGCGACCGCGGCGCCGCCATTACACATAATATCGCATATATTCAAATTAATAAATTTTTCTAAAAGAAAATAAATAATTTGTTTCCACTCAAAGCTTTTCTTTATATAAACACAAAAACTTCATTAAAACTGGAATCATCATACATCGTGAAGTATATCTTTGCCTATTTTTCAATTATATAAACGGTTAAAAAAACTCAGCGCCTAAGTGTTTGCATCTTAGTAGTAAGGGTCGCAGGATAACGGCTTTGAAACAGCTGGAAATCAATAGACATCAACTATCACAAAGGATTCTTAACGAACAAACTATTATATTGTCTTCTCCATTACTTAACCCTCCCCGGGAGGTGAATCTGATTTGCTTCCGTAATGGACCATTTCCGTGCCACATGTAAACTTATTGACATAATCGCATTTGTAGTTTTTAATTTACAATTTTTGAAAAAAAAATTGTTTTATTGCGAGCAAGAAACAAGCTAGGTCGTTAAAACAGTAGAGAAGATGTATTGTGTAGCTTTTCTACACAGCTATATATAGATAAGCAAATGTTCGTTTAAGCATAGTTCTGACGATGGCGTGAGCGTAAATATCTATCAACTATATTTAAAAAAAATAATTTTGTAAAACTTAAATACATTGCTATTTTTTTCACCGTGTTATAAATTGGAGATTACAACCGCGAACTTTCTTGAACATTGTTTTATTAACTAAACTACTCTAGTGAATTTATCTCAGTGTTTTAAGGTTTTATGCAGGTGCAACAATCTAAAATCCAGACGATACTTTAAATAAAGCTCCGTATATCTTCTAGTTGAGCATCAAATTAAAACTTTGGCTACAATAACGTCACCGTGCCTGCAATCTCAGAATGATTACCAACTGTTACAGAATAATATGTGAGAGCCGGGTGTGAGCAAAATAGTCCACCTACAACTGACAAACTGCAGTCTCAGATATTTAATCGTGTTGATACGAGTCTCTCCGTCTGTTACAGACTATGGTGACAATTCGTTATATGTTTATTCAAACTTTGAAATTCGCCCGAAAAACATGAGAATCGATGGGCTAATGTTAAATCATATATTTTAAAAATATATTAGCAAGCGACTTTATACCTTATATAGAAGTTTACAATAAAACCCTTAATTGTAGGAGTATATATGTTAAAAAATCATTTTTATTGTTAAGAGACAAGCAATCCTTTAAACAAAAAACATTTGCAAGTTTTAAATCGTGTGCTTGGATTGTGAAAATTCTCTTATTCGAACGTCTACTACAATGTGTCAATGCTAGACTATCAATATTGTCAGTATCCACATCGTCCAAAAATGCAGAACAACGAAAATCGTCACATATCTCAGAGATAAAAGAAAATGTAAGTTTTTTTGTGTTAAATGTAACAGTTTGATTTTTATGTGGAGCCACCTCATCCATATAGAGAGCGGATATGGAATAATAAAAATAAGAATAATATTAATTCAAATTGACGATCAAACAAGAGCTTTTATACCGTACATTGAAATTAATTACTTCACAATCGTACCGAATAATACACCACGGTGAAAAAAATAGCAATATATTTGAGTTCTACAAAATTATTTTTTTAAATATAGTTGATAGCCATTAATTAACTTGACAGAAGCGGTATTTATAAAATGTCCTGTGGCTCATGTTTATCCGTTTACATCTGACAGACAGGTATGAGTATATCTACTCGAGCTAAGGAACATATAAGACCATTCAATTCACCGTGTTATAATGGAGTTCTACCAAGTGAATGCCAATTCAATCAATAGAATAATAATGCTGTAGGTTGATGAATATTAGAATCAATATAGGTTATTTTTAACTCCCAAAGGCACTGATTAACATCATAAAATGCAACTTAATGGTCACTGTACACAAGGAGACAGACACAATATGATGATAGGATTTACGCTAGTCACCACACTTTCAACTAGTACAAATGCAACGAATGAGCAATATTTAACACAGCATTATTAAGTAGACAAAGCCCTTGATTATAATCAAGGTGAAAGCAATCTACAATTCACCTGACTTATGAGCTGGAAGGGAAGTGTTGCGACTTTATGTCATATTCAGAAGTGCCATTTGGCTAGCGGGAAGATACGGTGTCGAGCGAAGGTGTACATACAATGCAATGAATTAACGGTTGCACTTTAGAGTAAAGATCGTGTGATTATTGCAGAAGTTATAAGCATGTGCATAAATACAGTTAAGTTTTGTCAATTTCATCAGAACTATGCTGAAGTATAAGATGATTGTTATTATTTGAACAGTTTCAAATTAATTACGATTAGGTTAAAAAAAGAACATTTAATTTCATAGAATAAATTGTAAGCTTTACACTGCCTAGTTATATTACCAATCATTATAAAGCTTAAAGCTCTGTCCGGACGTATGTAGCGTCATGGGATTAATTGTAAAATTGTTTGTCAAAAAGTCATCGAGGCACTCAAATCGAACCGACGTTGGTGTCGGGTATCGTAATTCGACATTCAACAATATCGCACAGTCGTGTGTGAATTTATTCACTTTAGCGTGTCGCCACAGATTGTGTAGAGATAAAACCAGTTTTCTATTAACCTACATAAATACATATCGAAATGATACACAATATTACAATACAATCTTACTAAATAACTCTAATGAAAAGGAAATCTCGAATTCTATACATTTAAAACGTGAATTCTTCTGGTTAATGAAATCGATTAAATCTCTATTCTGTAGGTGGCGTGGTGATTACATTACACTCAACTCTAATGGAAATATTTTTTACACATCAACGGTTTTACGATAGTCAATTTAATGAATGTTAACTATTTTTATTCAACAAATAAAAAATATCAACCATCGGAATGGTTATAAGAAACTTTGAATTTATTTAAACAATGTACATAATCCAACAGAATGAAAATCAATATACTAAAGAAAGTATACAGTGTTCACAATATCTCCACTATTAAATAAATATCATTTATACGCATACGGTGTCATTATAAATATTAATTTATATTAAATGCATTAAAAAACGAATTTCTATTTATCCTCCTACACTTGCGATCCAATATATGGCTAATAATAAGAGCGATTAGTCATCCAACAGTCTTTTAGTTCAATGCGTCCTTAACTGAAAGCCGCAAAATTTTTCATTTTCCACATCATTTTTGTTCAGGGGGCTGAGGATTATTTCCTCAGATTTAGGTAGCCATGGCATGAAAATGTTTTGAGAAGCACAGCTATAGTTTATCATTAAGCGTTTTTGTCATACGCACTACTCTTAAACTTATTTTTTAAATAGTCTATTACGTATCCATGTTTTTTTCGATAGGTAATGAAAACAGTTGCAAAAAACAAATATTTTCTAATAAAACGTAATTCTCATTGCTGTCTTCACTAAGAGTATATTTAGAGTTCGTTCAATTATTACGAACCGTTTATTAATCACAGAAATTCATTCTTTAAAATTTTCAGTAAATAATGATATAATATATATGTAATAAATAATATCAACTAGACTTATGTTAGAGTTAAAAGGTCAAGCAAAAAAATTGTTATCAATGGAAAAAAAATATTTTCCGTGTATTATTTTATGCTCTTTTCTTCAATTTTGTATTCATTTACAGTTATACGACTATTAACATTTTTTTTAAATTACAAGTTGCGTTTATTGTAATATCACTGTTATTCTTTGCATCGATTATGATAAAAAGAACACAGATATGAGAACAGATAAATAGGTCAATTCAACCACCTGAAAAGCGTTTCAATGTAGAAAAATTGTAATACAAATTATACAAAAATTGCGAAACGTTCTTCAATTGAACTCACTGTACAACTTGTTGATCAGCGGCATTTTGATTTATACTTAAGATAGTATGCTTAAATGAGATAACGCCTGGGGATGTGTTTTTATTCGTATCGTTCATAAATATTAAGTTATTTCTCCACTTTGCCACCAAGCTTTATCCATTATACATTACATTATAATACGGTACGGTTAATGTAACAATAATGTGTAAGTCACAGTGAACAATACCGCCCACACAAGGCGTTGCTCGCACAAATCACACATCGCATGCTTTATGTGCCAACTTTCTTGACAAATTGGGTCAGACTTGAGATATGCTTATGACTAACCCGTAAACCACTAACTCACTAACTAACTATACTTACATAATCATAACAATGATAATACACACAACTGCTAATTCATAATCCATTGGTAGCATTGTTAGAGAACAATAAGTCTATTATACAATGTAATAATCCGTGCATCATTTTGGCATAAAATAAGCTTTAAAATATCAATAAAGTACAAGCTCAGTATAATAGTATTCACGTATACGAGACAATTCTGGCGCGATTTTTATTTTTAAATTAAAAGTCGAATCAATTCGTTGCCATTTTTCACGAGACGATTAAGACAATGCTTTTAAACAAGAGAAAAAAGAATTACACACGACTCATCGGTCGGCACACGTCATTACTGTATGCCAAATTTGATGGTCAGTGAATCGTGGATTAGAGGATGAACGAGGTTTTTTTATAACACTTGTAATATTCGTCAGGAAAATTCATTATATCGGTTTTACTGCCATTAAAAAAAGTATAGCATGTGTTTTAATTAATGGTATAAAACTATAAAATACAATATTTACACTATAATTTTGACACCTTTAATCTACACTTAATACTTACCTAGCGGCTTAATAGTTTTTCCACTTATAAAGGCTTGGGATCAAGCCCCAGAGAGATCAATTTGAAATATATAAATACTTTCAAATTCAAATAAGAGATCTTGGTACAGGGAATGTGTATTTTCATTTTTCTCATATGATTGATTTTGAATAGCTTTACAAGTTTATCTTATGTGATTACAATAATCCATAACACTTTTGTGACGATTCTGTGAAGATGTTTTAAAAATAATTTCATTCCTGATTTTTTTTTTCTCTGAATCAGCCTGTCGGTTATGGTAAAATATTGATTGATATAATTAAATAAAATTCAATGCGGTTAAACACCAGTTAATCCCAAATTGAGGACTGCTTAAAGAAACACGAAATGTGAAAAATTATAAAAAAAAACCGTGTACCTCTGTAATTGGAAAAGTATATGAAAGTCAATCATAATAAAAAATTCTGAGTACGAAATAGTATGAAATTTTAAATCATCAGTTATATTAACATGTGTGAAAATGTGTGAATTAATCAAGAGTAAATTTAATTTTAACAGTCACGATTCGATAATACATTTTACTCGAACAAGATCCGATAGATCGAACACATACGAAAATCTAAAAATCGTAACATATCCAGCCAATTTATTTCAAAGCAATTTAATAATTTGTATTGATTCGTTAGAAGGGGATGTTTTTATAAAGCTCCGATATAACGGGTTAGTGTCCCAACCAGTAAACGAGTGGGCAGCCATACAATATCAGGCTCACTCGTGTCGCATTTAATAGAGAACAGCTGACTGAGTAGAATCAATACCAACGATTCTCAACCGATATTTTAAATTCAATATAAATTATTAAAAAATGTTGTTCTTGCAAAGGTTCTATGAAACCTTTTATTTTTATTAAAATTATTGTTTTTTTTTTTTACAATTGCGAAAAAATATCATTATATATACAAGATGTGATCGAGGGTCATTTTTCTTTGAACTCCTTGCGGAGTTACCGATAGGAAACTATACGCAAGGAGGCTGGTAAAACGTATCTTTATTACGCGAACTGATCATTTTTCAATAAAACGTAGCGATCATAAAAAAAATCTAATATGAAAACAAACAGCACAATTTCAATACAGATTACAAGTAATGTGAACTTTATTATTATAGCGAGATAAACCTTTTTGCTATCACTACAAACAAATTAAAGAATGGTCAAGAATTTTTTTTAAATATGACATAATTTTTTGATCATAATTGTCTTATGTGTACCATTTTAAGATCGTTAAAAATAAACAAAATGTTGCTTAGTCCTATGCTTTTATTGTAGCCACTTTTTTATCAGAATTCGAAGAGATAACCAAATCGTAAATCACTTTTAAGGTGTTAACATGTCACTTCTTGATGGAAATGCATGACACTTTAAATAATAAAAACACATTTTTTAGTATTTATTTACACAATTTATTTTTCAATCAGGACCGGTTTCGCTCATCGCGAGCATTGTCAAACATCAGTTGATAAGTACTAAAAATGTGTTTTCATTATTGGACACCTTAAAAGTGATTTATGAAGAGGGTACGGCTAAACTTATCGTCTTATTCAAAAAATACAAATTATCAGTTGATAATGCTCGCGATGAGCGAAACCAGTCCTTATCAAAGATGATATTGTAGAAATATGTACGAATCATAAGTTATTAAATTTGAATTGTTAAAATTCCATCAGCCACCTTCAGTCGATATCACTAATTATTAATTATAAATTTTGAATTGAAAGTATGATGACAACTATTTTTATGAATCGATAATTATTATTCATATAACAAAAAGGGTGCGTTATCTAAAAAAGTTTTCCAGCTTAAGAACCGCTTAGTATTTAACATATTAAACTGTATTTTAACAGTAACCCGTGTGTTTGTCTGAGCTGAGCTTAGTTTTCTAGTTTACGTTATTGCAAATAAAACCAAAGCCTGGCATATAACCAAGTCAATGAACACCATGTAGGTGGGGCTTTTAAATTCTTACTTAACGCTCAGACTTAATGAAGCAATTGAACTAATTTTAAAAGGGCACTATAGATCTGATTAAAATTAAGATAATCAATTTACTCTAACGTTTAATAAAATTAATTATAATATATAATAAATGTTACAATGTTGTTTTGTCACGATTAACAAGAATATTGAAATATTGAAAATGAAGATTTCTCTATGCCGTGTTCGTGTTAATTAAGAATATAAGATTCATTATTATCTGATAATTCAATATGAAGAAGCTTTTTATTATAGTGATACAGAATTATAAGAAGTATTAGTGATTTTTGGTTGAAAGCTGGGAATGTATGTCGTGAAAATAATTTTTCGATACTCAGTTTATAAAAATTAACCAACAAATGAAAGTGCTATTTATGAGTTGATAATAACAAATTTATTATATATCTGGCCTGTACTCGACGAAGTAGAACAAAGGTGAGGTCCTATTTAATATAAATTAAAAATAAAACTGTTATAGAATTACCAAAAATATTGTTGTAATCGTCAGAAGTATGCCTATATTTAAATAAAACGTAACTATAAATATTATTTTCTAAGAAATATGCAACGTTTAATTTCACTCATTCGAACATAATATTTTTAAGTACGATTAAAATATAATATTAAATTCGTATCTTGTTTTGTTATATTCTAATAAAGTTAATGAAGTCAAAAAATGGTTAAAACAAAAGCATTCAATTAGCATCGTTCAAATTATATTTGTCATTAAAATCATAGCAAGAACCCACTCTTGGTTGTTATCGTAAATAAAAAAAATATATATATTAATTTGTAGATTATGAGCTATTACTTGAACGGTTTCTTGGAACGGTTTCAATAAGAGCGATAAATAAATGGTAATTTGATCGTTTAGAAGACTAAATAATAGTAATTGATGATATTAATCATTACCATGTATTGTATATCTCTTAGTTATACGACGTGACTAAAGTCCATTTCTTTTTCAGCTCCTGACGGACTTTTTGATAATAAATTAATGCGAAGAGGAATGTGAATTATGTTTAATTTTATTAACTAAAGCTAAAGCATTTGAAATAGTATAGCGGCATTCTCTATTTCTTTTTTTTTTCATTAAAAAAACAACTTACATGTTATGTGAATATTTAAACTATTTATACAAAACGAAATTTAATTAATTATGCTTAAGAAATAAATACAAATGATTTATACATTTCGGGAGCGGATATGGTTACAAAAAATCACTGCTCTGAGGCGATATAAATCAATGCACAATACAATACGATTTCCGCATAGTATTAATGCAGTCATGAAATTTTTCCAATCAAAATAAAACAAATGTAGTGAATATTTTAAGTGTTTTTATATTCAATAAATTTTACTGTACTATAATAATAACAACAGGGAATAACGGAACTTTATGTAAGCGCAAGAAAGCATGATTAACATTGACATTGCAAAAAGTGTGCGGTCGAAGTAAAATATGTTGAAGAAAAACACAACATACTATTGCGGCTATTGAAAATAACGTAACCACAAAAAAGACGTGATTATTACGGGTGAACGGTATCCTTCCACAATCAACACTCTTAATGTCAGTGATGGTGAAGCATTATCTTGCTAATACTTAATTATTCCGAATACTTTCATTTTTTCGTTAAAAATCACGTTTTATTAGGTGGTTTATAGAAACTATTTGGCGCGTATGTGTGTCTTGTTAAATGATTTTCACAATGAAGGAACAAATTTATGATTTGGAGATTGTAATAAAAATATCTAAATAGATGTTTTACTTTGCGACATGGACATTTTTGGTTGAAATATAAATATCAGGCCAAAAGATAATAGATTCTCATAACACGTTGACACAAATAAAACTTCAAAATTTGTTAGTTCAGTGGTATTTCATTTCTTAAGTGTTTTTAATTTACAAAAAAATCAATAAGTCTTGAAAAAATTGTGTCGAACCGCAATTATATACGTTCGGTTTTTCGGATCATACACTTCATCAGGCATTTTACAGATAAGTAAGGGATTTACGTGCCGTGGGTTTACTTTCTCATATTTTGCTGTGGTGCAATGTTTAATGAAGGGTAACAAAAACAGTTGCAAATAACCGTTAAAAATGAAAAAAAATACGTTATTACCACTGCACAAATGTAAAAAAATTGTAGGTCGCCAACCCAATAAATGCCATAATTCCATTATATTGATCGATTTTCCTAGTAATGAAATTAATTTTGAAATAACCATAAATTTTCTTTTAATAATAAAACAATGTGTTTTGATGATTATTTCGAATAACATTTAAAATTGAAACACAACAATCATATCACGGTTAATGAACTTTTAAAACATTCGTATACAATTGAGTCAATATGACATATATTGTATAATACATAGACATTAAAAATGTTCTTATAGTGTATTCAGTTTAAGATCTCGACTGTAATTGTTTGGAGGAATTTCAGTATATTTAAATCGTTGGAACTTCTGTCCACTCTTACATATTTAAATAACAAATTTTTGCAAGTCTACAAAGCTGAAAAGAAGAATAAATGTATTTACTAATGCTATTTATTAATTATTTCTTACCTTTCGCTGTGTAAAATAAAATAAAAAATATACGTTGCTTCAAAATAACTATGAACAAATTCATAAATTTATTTTTAAGAAGCATTGATTATTCTTTAGATCTGCACGAGGGCTGATTAAAAACGACACTGATGATGATAAAGAACATGGAGGAAGAGGTTTACATGCAGCAAACGAAAGCGGAAGACTTTTGCGGTTTATGGGAATTGCATGCTGTTGCGCCTCAACACCACCTCAACTCCCATTAAAGAATATCTAGATAATGGCTTTTGGTTCATTATGGTAAATAAGTATAAAAACAGATGGTAGTGCTATGCATAGATAATAAGCAAATTTAAATAATAATATGAACTTATGTGAAAATTGCAAAGACTTACAGTTATTTCATTTATTCGATATAAGAGGAAAAAAATATTATTATACATCGTGCAAATTCATTGCTAATAAAACGTATAAATTATTTATTATATTGTTGAGTAAAACACATTTTGTCTCTATGAGAATCATTTTTAAATGTAAGAATTATTTTTATAATTTATGATATCGACTGAAGGTGTTTGATGAAATTTCAATATGATGACAGACAGTCAGTTCTGTTGCATTCGAAAGGAAACTGGGGATGTAAGTGACAAAACATATGGAATCGTACAACGTTTTTAAAAATTCAAATTTGATGTTGATATTCCATCAAGCACATTAAGTCAATATTCACATTTTTCAGTGGAATCATACAAAGTTTCAACAATTCAAATTTGGAAGAATATTAAATATTTTTAGAAAATCTAGGATGTCTACCGTGTTAATCAAATATTTTCACTAGTGTCAATTTTTTTTACTAATTATCAGATTTTTATAAATAAATGGTGATAAGTACTTATACAACGGTCACCAAGTACGGTCAAAAATGATTTATACGTGATAATTATTAGGCTATCTGAAATGATTTAAAACATTCATAATTAAAAAAATCTATTAATTATATAACAGCCGACGATTGAGAAGGAATGAAAAAGGTGCAGATATTTATGTTTTAGATAACTAATTCACAAATTGATTGAAAACATTGAATATAAGTCTTCATTTGAAAATGGAAGACTAACCGTGTTACCCAGATGGGCGAAATGCATTGAAAACTCGGCCACAAAACCGACTAACGGATATCAAGCCGTCAATTAAAACCGACACGACAAGTGATCAAATATTTGCTTTGGTAATTCAGTAGTTACTTAATAATACACGAAAGTACATTTTTTAGTTCTTTTTAAACTCAAAATCATCATTTTATTCGAAGTAGAAGACGTTTTAAAGATGGCAATAAACCAAGAATTCAACTTGAAGTATCACTCGGGGAAATCAAATATTCAAACGCAATAAATAATTTATGATGTCGTCAGAAGAAGATTGTAGGTTTGAGATGCTTTTGTTTTGTAAAGGAGGAAGTTATTCCGCGCAGTATAACAAATGTCGCCACAAAATAATCACGTATTATTAAGTAAACCTTTGAAACATCGATGTTAGTTAAAAAGGTAAGGCTGAAATACAAACAATTGTAATATGACACAATACTGCAGTAAAGTAACGATTTCCATTTCACGAACTAGTATAGATTCACTCCATCGAGAGAAGATTTGGAGTTGACTTTATTTATACGATACAATCGGTAATGTATTCGAATCAAGTCAATAGAAATAATAGACAATTGATGACGAAAAGTTTGTAGTTTTCCACGCTAGATTTCAGTATATCAATAAGCAATCATATTAACACGGTGAAAAAACTACAGATAGTTCTGACGATGGATGAGCCGAAATAGCTACAAACTATATTTTTTTAAAATAGTTTTGTAGAACTAAAATGCATTGCAATTTTTTTCACCGTGTTATAATAGAGTTCTACTAAGTGAATGCCAATTCAATCAAGCAATCATATTCTCACAGTGAAGAGTAGAATACGTATTTATAGATTTGTCCGAGTTAAAGATAATAATGAAAAAAGAGTTTCTTTTTTAATTTACTGTCTGTATTCCTGGCTGTAAAACCTTTTTCAGGTGTGATAGTGATGTTATAACATTTTATATAGAGTCAAAATAATCTATCGCGGAGCTTTTTCGTTAATGGGCGATTTAGAAATCAGGTATTAATATAACGAGTAAAACGTTAAGCGCAGAGACCGAAACTTTAGATAAGCTATGTAATGAAACATTATTGACTTTTATTACAATAAAAAGATAGAAAGTCTGCCTTCAAGTAAACTGCCCAACGTAAGTGCTTTGCATCACGTAACAAGTGGAAGACGAAAAGAGAAATACCGAAACGTCACTGGTACCCGCCCCGCGAAAATAACGTGCATCTCTATTCGAGATATGATTTGTTTGCGGTTATGCACTATACTTTATCGTTCACCGCAGGTTCGTGTCGGTAAGATGGGGAACACCGCCGCCAGACTCTTGACTTTCTCAAGAGATCCTCGAATAACTCGCGATGATGCAATTATCCCCATGCGAAAGAAAAATCGGAAATTATCAAACAAAATGAAATAGTTATTTAAAAAATAACCTTAGCATTATCGAAAATAAAAATGGCATTTTTTAATGTTGAGCATCGAACGAAAATATGTCAGACGCGTCAGCTATTAAGAAATCTTTGTATTCGATAACTGAACCGAAAGGCGATCAGCAATGTTTAAAAACACAACGAATTGTACGACGAAATCAAACACAAAAAGACAATGACGAATCCAATAAGTAAAATTTACAATATAGCTTTAGAAAATTATTAATTCTGATACCAAGCCAAATGCAACATATAAAAATATATATTTTACAGAATATTTATATTGTTTATCATTGATGAAAAGACAACAGCTTATGTTTCTGTTTTTTTTTCTTTTTATCGCTGGTTTAGTCAAATATGGACTGTATACAATTGAATACAATACACTCCTTACTTCTTTAATGAGTTCGTTATGATTGTTCAGAGCTCTTAATGGAATATTGATTTACCGTAATTTTGTTTGAAAAATTTTAATAAGTGATTGTGAACATTTTATTTTTAAGCTCATTTACATTATTTGAATTAAAAGAATAGATATAGTATATTGCATGATTTCCTATAAATTGTTTCTTAGTTCTTGAACCCATGGTTTTGTATACCTGTTACCTTTAACTCAAATATTTTGTTTAAATAGACTGGTTTGTAAATTTTAATTCTATCAGTTAATAATGTTCGCGATGCGCGAAACCGGTCCTGATCAAAAAATATACTGTGGAAATAAGTACTAAAAATGTGTTTTTATTATTTAAAAGATCATGCCTTTCCATCAAAAAGCGACAACTAACACCTTAAAAGTGGTATACAATTAATTCAATATAATATTTATCAAAATATATCGCTGTCATTTCAATCTAGCACATATTTCACGCATAGAATTAGCCAGAAAATGTACAGAAATTATCAAATAAAGTGCAACCGAAACTTTATAATAAAATTGACCGAAAAAAAGTTGGCCAACAATGAATGCTTGTGGCGATAACGCAAAAAGTTTATTGAATGGGATTTTTTATGTACCATTAATTTATATTGAAACAAAGTTGATCAAAGTCAGGTTTTTTTTTATTTTCGGATTAATAAAAGATAATAAAAACACTTTCTATAAGTGATATATTGAGCAGTCGAAGAACAATTATAACTGCACTAGTAAGTTAAGCAATTATTAACAGTGCATTGTGACACAACATCTTAATAATATGTAGATACACAAACAGTGGCTGCTTCTCACATTAATCTTACCATACAAGAATATCGTTTGTTTTCTTGCCAGGATTATATTATATGAATAGAATTCAGTCGTAGAATTTATATTCCTGAAGCAAAAAGTTGATGATAGATAAGCTGGGGAAATTATTCAAAGTTTATACCTTAAGAATTTAAACTATCTACGCAATGCCAGATCAATTTGTTAAATACGATATTGTTTTTTTTATTATATAGAAACAGTGAATGAAAAGTGGCCATCGATAATTATCCGTCATTTATTCTAAAATAAATATTATTATAAATATAATATTTATTATTATAAATATAATATTTTTACTCTATTTCATGAATCTACAACGTTTTTATGAACAGTTTTTTTTCTCTTTAATTTGATGACGAATTGCGAGTCACTGAAATCAAAACCTGTTATTATGCCATTTTAGTCGATAAAATTACAATACTTTTTTAAATAAAAATCGGTAATCGAATCAATATTGCATGACAAAAAAAAATCATGCAAGTTTGTTTTCTCCGTGTGAAAGCTGTGTATTTAACTTTCATAAAAAAAAAACATTCAGTGAATTGAACATGAATCAAATTAAATAGAAAATCAAAAGAATTTACAATAATATAAAAGTAAACGCGAATAACATTCAGTTCACGCACACAATTTTCATTTATATGCGAAAAACATCTTGTCCTAATGACAACGACACACGATGACGAATGACATCTCGATTTTTCGCGATAAAGATGATAAAACTAGTCATTTCGATGCCTGACTACTAAATACGATTCGCAGTAAATAATACATAAATCGACGAGTGATAAATTTTATCAATGTCAAATGAAATATACTAAATTTATATTTGTAGCATGAGAGTAATTAGCAACAAATATAAAACAAAAATAGTATTTAAAATATAAGAGAATTTTCATTTTCAAAGAAATTAAGTTTCAATTGAAGTAGAAGGAAATATATAATTTTATTCATTGCATACAATGTTCTCTCGTTATTACAATCATATCAAGCAAATTGTTACTTTTATTGTATATAAATACGCAGTCTATTTTTTACGAAGCGATCAAGGATAGAAAATGCTATTACATTTAAAGTGTAAACTGTGACTTATTGACGGAAAGACAATATATTTAAAATAACATAACACAGTTAAAGAACTAATTACAATTTTTTTTTTATGATTAGAACCGTTTTCGCTCATCGACTGAAGATAATATTAGCGATTAACAGAACCGTCCAGATTAAAAAAATATATTATGGAAGTCGTACTAAAAATTTGTTTTATTATTTACTTGAAAAAATAATAAAATGCTTTTAGATAAATGAAATTATTCGTGCGGAGATTCAAACTCGTGGCACGGTAATATAACAGTCGGAAGAGAGTTTTATAAATATGTTAAATTATATACAATCCATCAAAAAAGATATACGCAGAAATACTTGTTTCGCCCGTTAATGATTTCAAAAAAACACTACTTAAATATGATATACTACTAAAATATGAATAATTAAATGATTAGGATTTGCTACAGTATTACTTTCAGTTTTTTAAACGATTTTTCGTGTTGCAAATACATATATGTACGGTCAAAAACACTATCACTGTTTTTTTTCGAATCACACAATCTGACGATATTCTTGAAAACCTGAACGCGTGTCATACATAACTGTACAGCAGGCCGAATATCAAATAAAGCTTTGCGTATACTTTTCAATAAATTCAATAAAAAAATTCATTGTTTAAGAGAAAATATTTAAAAAGAAATAAACACAAAAATAGTAGGTAATTTAACCTGTTGACAGATAAATATCTAAGTCTTCCTTTCTTTTTTCAAAAACAGTACAATACAAATAAAACAGTTGGTTTCCAAAGGTTGTTTTTATAACTGTCCATAAAACTTACTGATCTAAGACTGAAATGGAATGATACATGTTAGTTGTCAGAGACTGATCGAAGCACCCATCTTCCTATCGTCTTTTCTAGCATTGCCATTACTGTATCGGAATCTACGATCTCTTGCCAGGGAATAATGCCATCTTTAAAATGGAGCCGGTAGCTCTAATCGATGACTTCTATAAATATTATTATACTTACTACACTACACATATAGTTTCGCGCCTTTGAAAAAACAAGAATAAACTTTAGATTATTTTCAAACTATTGTACATTGAGATCAGAGAGTAATAAAATAAAATTCTGTTCAATGCGGAGTACAGAATTTATCTATGGAATATTTTTTTTTTATAAATCTTGCCGCCATTTTTTTTAACTGAAGTTCGAATCAAAAAAAGATAGATTTGAAAAATAACAATTTATCAATATAAGTCTCTAGTTTTACTATTTTATTTCCAGCCTATTTCCCTTGGTATGCGCGAAAAGTCTCAAGCATTGTTTTGTAATTCTTTTTGTATTTGCTGTTACTTTTTAACAATAGATTTTATTTATTTATCATTGGAGCCATCATTTATTTTTGAAACCTGTTTCGTGTGATCTATATAATGTAGTAGCTTGTATGTATCTATTGATCATGGTATGTGTGTGGCGTTCAATTTTATTCACATTTTTACTTCTAGATATCACATATCATGTGTTCCTAAAAACATTAACCTTTAAACTTTCTCTTTATTAAATTTAATTTTTGAAACGACCCGTTTTTCGCCTATCGGCATATTGAGGCGTTCTATCACACGGATCCAACAGGACTGACTTTACTGAAAGGCGAAACCCAGGTCGCTAATGACAACAAAACATGTGGATTCGTAAAAAGTTTCAAACTTGACTTTGAAATTCCATGAAGAAACTTCAGTAGATATCATAAATTAAGTGAAGTATTTGATCGTGAAAATCGTGAAAAGTCAAGCCGTCATTTTAATAAACGTATTGTTTTCATCGGATACTACAATTAGGCAATTTACTGATCTTCAATACTATATATAACATTGCATAAACCAGTTAAAGGAGTGTTTTATAAATTTACTGAATAAAAATATAAGCAGTCGATCACACGCCGCCTCGAAGTGCGAATTATAGAATCAATGGTTAATAAATACCACATTCGCATGGTTGGAGTAGTAGAAGAGCAGGCAGTTTGTGAGACTTGCAGGTTCTGCGATCGCATCCGGAGCTTAGAAGCTAACTGCGACGCCGCCAATGCACGCATCCCCCGTCATTCTGCCATCGATCATGCCTGATCAAAATGACACACGCATGATTGGAATATTTAACATTCCAGGAGTCTTGGACTCCGTTCAAGTTATCAATAAAATTTTATCCACAAAGTTACACATTATGAAGAATATTTCGTCATATAAATATAATTTAAACAAGGAATATTTTTTCCACGAATTTATAGAATGACCAGAGCTTGATTTTCTTTCCGTGTGCATTATTAATCGATCCTGATTACTATGTAAAAAAATTAATTTAAGTAATAAATATGACACGTAATATTTTTAACAATAATTGGCATAGCAGCTAAAAATTATTGTTTTAAGGTTGTTTTTTTCTACAGTGAATTAAATATCATTTTTAATTTTTTACATGTGCTAAAACTTCATTTTTAAGAGATACTCGAATACTCGATATAATATGAAAAGCAAACTTTCTAACACAAGACTATTATCAAATTTGAATTGTCAAAACTTGATACATTTCTTCGTGTTTTGTTACTTAAAATGACCGAACAGAGTCGCAAATAATAAAAAAAAAATAGTCCATTACATTTATTTTTATGAAACATATTTAACTTAAAGAGCTTCATTAAGTACAATCGCAATATAAATGGCTTTCCCACATCTTTCCGAAGAACAAAAAGGAACAATATTTCCTAGGTATTGTTACACCTGAGCGATGTGTAGTGTGCCCAAATATTCGCATTTATTTTTTAATATATTAAGCATGTATTAAAAGCGATTTTGAATTTCGACTTGCCATCGTATTGTTGAGCTCGTTTTAATTAAAACAAAGCAATATTTATGACTTCGTGCAGTGCTAAGCTAATATTACAAATTTATCAAAGTTTTTCTGTATCTTCTCCATGTCCATAGGATAACTATAGATTAAACTAAATTAATTATATACATCAGTAAACAAAAATTCAATGTTGCTCAGTTTCAGAGATGGTGTGATGGCGAAATAACTTTTTACTTGATATTTTTTTGTGGAAAATCATTGCGGTGAATGAATGCAGTCTTCGGCACTCTTTAGCATTAAACTGGTTTCTTCCATATTAAAAAGATTTAAAAATGTTTAGTATTTTTGGCAAAATATGATTATTCAATAAAAATAAATACATGTATCTTATTTGATCAAATGTTTTCTTGATTACATAAAATTTAATTTGTTGATTAAATTGGCATTTACTTGGTAGAACTCCATTGTAACACGGTGAAAAAATAACAAAGTAGTTTAGAGATTGAATTGGCGTTCACTTGGTAGAACTCCATTATAACACAGTGAAAAAATAGCAATGTATTTTAATTCTACAAAATTATTTTTAACAAATATAGTTGATAGCTATTTCGGCTCACGCCATCGTCAGAACTATGGCGTGGTTCTGACGATGGCGTGAGCCGAAATAGCTATCAACTATATTTGTTAAAAATAATTTTGTAGAATTAAAATACACAGCTATTTTTTCACCGTGTTAACGTAGTTTAGATCTACAAAATTTGCAGAACTATAATACACTGCTATTTTTTCATCGGGTCATTATTTTAACCATGCCAACTTCGATAAGGAACCTATAACAACAATTGTGCCGTAAAAATGAGAAACCATAGATATATGTAATAAATAAATGAATAGTTCTGGTAATACATTTCATATTAATTTTGTAATACTTAAATACATTATTATTTTTAACCGTGTAATATATTTGTCACCTATATGAAGACTTTTAATGTGCTGAATACAACGAAGAAAATATCCATATTGATGTCGATATTTTTGATGAACAGACAGTACAAAGAAAGATTCCATATCTCAGAAAATGCTTAGTTTCTCCCACCTGACTGTCAGTCGTAAGTTGAAAAAGCTTGTTATATATTACAATGTGCATCGTCATAAGGACACCTAGACACAGCGAACCCGCCGTTGTGTGAACACCCGACAGTTCACGTCAAAGTCAGGCAAAGATCTGTCTTGGATAAATCAGCATATTGTTAAGGGGTTTCCGCTATATTTATATTGAAATCCAGGAGGCGACGCGTATGGAGATGATGATCGCTCCGTTTCATCGAAATGCGGCATTTTTAACCTTTCCCGTATCGTCCGATATAACGACCCATCTGTCTGCATGCCGAGCGCAAAAATATTCGAAACATCATTAAGAGATTTATTCGCATACTTTCGCCGCCTTCTTATTTTGATTTTATTATATTTATTTGAATATCTATAAATTCAAAGTATACAAACTTTTATTCCGTATATATTTCGATCATTTCTTCAGACTTTATATAAACATACGTTTTTTTATTTTAAATAATGAAAACAATTTTTTTAGTAATTAATAACTTTTTTTGTTGCATCCGTGTGATAGAATGCCTGACGACTCCGAAAGGTGAAACCCGCGTAGTTAGTGACAAAACATGTGGAATCGTACAAAGTTGTAACAATTCAAATTTGATATTGAAATTCCATCAAGCACCTTCAGTCGATATCATTAATTTTTAGTACTTCTTTCCACAATATATTTTTGACCAGGACCGGTTTCACATTATCAACAGTTGATAATGATCGCGATGAGCGAAATAGTTACTGATCAAAAAATATATCGTGGAAATAAGTACTTAAAAATGTGTTTTTAGTATTTGAAATATAATGTCTTTCCATAAAGAATTTCCTTAAAAGAGATAAGTTTTATGTTATTGTTAAGTTTCTTTTGAAAGAAAGCTTTTGAGGTTATGGAAAATTTTATTATGAAATCTTTCAACCGTAGTGTGTTTTTGTTTTCAAATTGTTTCAATGCGTCAAGAAAATAGCAATTTACAAACTATCAGCGTTTTCTTCTTAAATCCGCTTACTTTTAATTTTCAATAAAAACCAAATACAAACAATGCATTTGAAAAAAAATATAGGGGCTCTTTAAGGAGAACTTTGTTCGTTCCCTATTTCTTTCTGTTCACATATTAGAATAATTAAAGAAATATTACCTCAATAACTATTACCAGTGTTTTGATATGTAAAGACTGGGATATTGAAAAAATAGAATGGTATTCATTCAATCATTTTGATGTATTGACGAAATGATATTTTTTCATTATATAAACATCGTGAAAGTAAAATTTTATTATTTCAATTGGTGAAATTATTTAACTTTCTTGTTGACTTTCAAAATAAAAATAACAAGCCGGCATTCACTTCATTTGAAAAGATTGAAGAGTATCTGAAAACGAAACCATCTTTTCTCAAAATTGATATATGATTATCACGTATTTAAGATACTTGTAGAGAAAATGACAAACATTACGAACACGCAACCATAGCTCTAACCTTACTTACCTAACCATGTCTTCATTAAAGATCAGTGAGAGCACGCGACAATCTTTATAGTCACGCTGAAATTCACTCGGGATTAATGAAACAGTTCCGATAAAAATATTATGCAATATAAGCAAAATAAGATTTATACTATCGTCAGTTGCACAAAGGTGTTGAACCCGATACTACAAACCGTCATTAAGGATTTTATAAAAGTAACATCATATCGAAATATTGACGGAAACAACTCTTAGAGCGAAACGACAAGGCTAAACTAAAACATGTACGGATCATACCTCAATGCATACGTCAGAGAAGTCTGCGAAAATTTATCGCAAGTAATAAATCGCTAGTAGTTAAATGCTGCGTTTATTTATCGCATGATTTCGGGCAAATTTTATCGGAAGTAAATATTCATCAAAAAATATTGGAGATTTTAAATTAAAAAAGTGTTTTGGATAAGTGTAATGTTACTTGGTACATTTTTTATAAAAATATAAACTATTTATTAGAAAGGTATACTTATTACTTTGAAAAAATCGCATACCATTACCTAAAATTGGAAATTTAGGGAAAGAGCCTAAGATTCACAATTCATTGCTTTCAAACAATAAACATGCCAGCGATCTTTTACATACTCAACACTTTTACTGCGATCAATGAACGTGGCGGTAAACTGTAGTGATTAATTACCGGCGAGAAAATGCGCGCGATAAAATTTTCGGACCTCTTGTTAAATACTAATTGAATATGCCGTCAATTAAATATGTAATGAAAGAATAATATTTAGTTTTGTATACATTGTCGAGTATTTTTTATTTCTATTCAGATAATAGCTAGTGCTACAATTATTAATAATTATATTTCACGGCTTGCATGTAACAAACTTGACAATAAAGATATTTAATATAAACTATGTGGAATTCAAGGGAGAATATGTAAATAATATTTCTCAAGTTTTTCGGTCTCTGTACTATGTTTTATTAATCTTTACTTTGGATAATACTATTCCTACAGTGGATTTATTCATTTATATTGAAAAATTTTATAAGAAATTATTCACTAACTGCCCAGAATCAACTATGTGTAAAACTGATATATCCATGGCAAACATTGCACACAATGTACCACATGCGGTTCTTTCTCGGAAAGGGCCGACAAATTAACGCCTCGCACGGCGGATGGGACGCCACAAACGAGGCACTCCGTTGCGACGCCGGCTTACTCCCAAATCATAAATCATTCAAGATGTTTTCAGCATTTTTAACAAATAAGTAGTATGTACGTGTAAGTAATGAAATAATTAATATTTCAACGAAAAAAAAAAATAATTACCCTCTCTGTATTCACTTGCATAAATCAATATAAGGCGTGCTCGTTGGGGTATCACGTTAATATAAGCCGAAATTTATGAGAAATACAAATAATTTAATTTGAATACCGATTTCATTTCTGTGAAAAAATATTTATACTTCATATTTATTAATTAAAATTTTATATTTAAATTATTTAAAAATAGTGGGGAAATTATTGAAATTAGGCCGTTTTTTCATTTATAGAATTTCAAGAAAGTTTCCAATCAAATAACAGTGATCACGTAAATGTGTAATTGAATTGACCATACAATGAAATCGAACTATGGCTTAATAAATTAACCAAGTATGATTGTGTGTAGTTTGTCTAAATTAATATTTCTTTTTTTTAACAAAGACAACAAAACTTTATACAGTATGGATATCGCAGAAAAAATTAAAATTAAAAAGAGCAAACGCGCCGGAATGATTGAATGAATGGAAATCGTTTTTCTTTGCATAAATTTTAAAAACCACAAAAAAGAAATAAAATATATCAAAGAAGGCTATCATATATCGATATGAAAATTCATCACAAAAATAATTCATTTGTAAATACAAAATATCAAATATATTAAAGCAAAGTAATTTTGATAAACTGAATATTACAAAACTGTTCTCATAAAACACTTTCTATTGATGTCTAAACATAAGATCTACAGTAAGCAGCGGACATAGGTAATGATACGCTTAAATCAAACTCATATACTACAATATAAAGAAAATTATTTTTTTATTCATATTTAGTTATAATAGTGTTGCTTGTTCGCTAAATAATACCAAATATGTTTTCGATTCAAAAGTCTATGTTAAATTTCATAAAAAGAAAATGTTGATTAGTTTTACTTAAAATTAAATAATGCAACTATGTTACTCAAAAATAATCAAATATCTTTTGGAATTTTCGAATAAGACAAAAAAAAATACGACGCAATAAAACATGTTTTGTTGTGATAAAATCTTATATTGATGCACTTCGTTTAAAGTTTAAAGCAACATGTTAAACTTAACAAGGCAAGTATGTATAATCCAAAAGCCCAATATGAGAGGCTCATTAATGCCCAATTTGTATGCATATTCATTAAATTCTAAAAAGGGCATTCGTTCTCATAGTTTCAAAAGCAAGCCTCGTTCACACCTACCCGATGTGAGAGCAAACACATTCAGCGTTAACTGACATGTCGTGATAGTGTTAATTAACAAATTTTTAGATACAAATTCTTCGTCAGGTGCATTGTTCACAGACAAAAGAATACCAAAAGAATAATATTGCATAGAAAAGACAAAAATTTTAAGTTTTTATTATTCGACATATAACAATAGCACACTATGTGAAATCGTAGTTATTATTTTCAGACTTATGTTGATTCTGCACGTTTATCAGTCATATTACACACCGAAATAATGAGTATATCTAACACGCGTTTATGGAAAAGAAAAAATATTAATATGAACAATTATAAAAGTAATAAATTATATATGTGGTCACACAACAAAAAATATTCAATGTTGACTATATATGAAAGTAAGAAAACGTTAGATGATAATACCAAAGATAGGAGGAACTGGTTCTGATCATTACAAAAATTTCAAAGTATTATGATGTAAATGAAGTTTCATTTAAAAAATTGAATTTATTTTCATCAAAAATCGACTATAAATATTATACAAATAGGGTCAAATATCGTGCCATGGCAAAAACTGTCATTAAACAATATTTTAGTTACAATTTAAATATAATCACATTTATTCGCGAATAAATAGCATTTTGACATTAAGAAAATTCTATTGTCCAACTTCTGGGGGAATTTTTTACAAAATTTATTTAAACTCAACACAGAAAAGCTCAGATCAATACAAAATTGAAAATATTAAATTAATACATCTAAACTAAATTTGATACATTGTATGGCATACATTGTGACATACACATTTAAGCAGTATATTTCTTTTAGTATATTTATGTTCTAAAACAAATTCTAAATGAATCGCGATGCTTTGCATTTTTACGGTCAGTTTGCAGTGCCTAGCTAACGTACATATGTATGTCAACGAACGGTAAAGCTCAAAAACCAGACAAAAGTGTTAAGGAATAGAAACATATTATGGAATCTTAACAAATTTACACATCTCATCATATATAAAACATTCAAAAATCTGGACTGAGCAAACATTTCTTTACCGAACATTTACTCAGATTAGACAGGACATATAATTTTAAATACAATATAGACTTGGCGAAAAATAAAATTAAAATACATGAATATTAATTGAATGGATAAAAGCTGTTGAACAATATTTTAATTTGATTACTCCTTAAACTCAAAATAACACAAAAATATTGGGGAAAAAATCATGCAAAATTTTACTAAAATTCAATCTAAAAAATATACATCGTTGTATACGACGGAATAATTTAAGTGATACCTGCATTGCATAACCTGGCGTGGAACGCATTTACAATAATAATTGTTGGCGGTACTACGAGACAAGTTCAACATAGCATTTGTTAACAACAATGAATTCATTCTGGACGAGGTATGTTGAAAAGTCTTCGCAGGAAGGCTTGTTGAAACTTCATCGATATAAATCATATCGGATGATCCGGATTAAAGACGCCAACTTGCGAGAGCACGCGAGCTTTTATTCATTTCGTGAGAGAAGAGTGACAATAATTTAATTACAATATGTGAGTGTGAAATGTGTAAAGTATTTAATTGGATATTTTTGAAGAATTTTACGTTAATTTTTAGATACTGCCGTTTACTACTTTTAAATGTCCAAAAAAAAGTTGTATACTTACAATACGCTTACAACAAACGCGATATCTTCACCCAACTGCCAATACTTTTAAATTAGTGAACCAATATTATTTGTTTTTTTATTGGCGTTAAAAAAATATATATTATTACTATGAATCCTTAATAGTGCATGGTCGAGAGTGAACTCGGACAACTGCCTTTATTTTCAAAATTACCAATGTTAAACCAAAAAATGATAAAAATATAATGTCTATCTGAAACGCATAGGAATGATTAATTCAAATTGATAAGTAAGGGTCAGCACAAAACATTTTTTTTTATATTTAAAAATAATATTGCATGTCAAGATGTTAAGCCGCATTTGGTGTGAATTTTGGGCAAAAAAACTCTTAGTCCGAAAAAAATTATAACATCGATCACTTTTCACAAAGCATTCTATAGCTGATGCAAAAACGCATTTTCGCCAACGCATTGGAAGTAAGAACGCAAAAAACTTTTCGTGAACACATGGAATTTATTTGGCTGATCGGGAATACTGCCAAAAATAATGACTTGTGTGATAAAATACTTGCATTTCAAATGTGGCGTTCTCAATTATTCCAATATTTCTTTAAGATAAATATATATTTAAATAAAAGTTTAACTCATTATGATACATAAAAAAAACCATTTGAAAACGCTTACAAATTCAGCGATATTATCTATCACAAAAACGTACACATTTTTGTAATACGTAATCTAAGATGTTTTCGTTAGAATTTGTATGAACCGATGAAATACATTAACTGTACACACTTCATAGAATATTTATGTAGTAATTCATTGATTTTTCAACAGATGCATGTGGTAACGCCAAGTCTTGTTTGTTTAGGTTCTTTCCGAATCGAAAAGTTGACAAGTTGATTCAAAACCGCTAGTCGTTCAATAAATCTTTGTCACGTTGCTGCTACTTTATATATTGTGCGTTGTTTTCAGAACAGATTTCACACTACAATAACAAGTTATTAGCGGTATTCCAAAAAACTGTTAATATTCAAAACAATTTAAGAGCGACTTTTTAAGTAGACTAGAGGTGAAACTAAAAGAAATTTTAGCATATCTGGTATTATTATAATTCTTGACTAGCATTTGCAACTTCTTTCTTGACAAGATAGAACTAAACATGGTATTACCATCGAGTGAAAGGTTTTAAATTGTTAAGTAAATTTACAAAAAAAAAACGTTTCCCGGGCACCCAGTGGCGCTAATAATATGATCATGGCGCGCGGGAGAAATGAAGACGAGAAATTTGCCAATAAATAATTGGCTTAGTTTGAAATATTGCTGGATTTATTTCAACACTATTTTAAGACCCTCGATATTATTCAAAAGGATATCTTGCGATGCAAAATTTGAATAATAATTTTATAAACACCGCCAAAAGGCAACTTTATTTAACTCATAAAGATAAATTTATTGCCATAAAAAATACATTTTATTAAATAATAAGTATTAAAGTTTATTACGTAAATCGCAGATAATTTTACGAATAAATTATTGGTCTCATTTATAACTTTGCAGATTGCCACACGGTATTGATATAACTTAAAATAACAATCACCATATAATTTTTTAGACCATGTTGTCACGGCCTTTTAATATATTGTATAAAGAACTAACCAACGAGTCGCTGTACAAACTATTTTTAATATAAGTTGAAAAAGAAGAAAAGCATTCAAGTCGTTCAAATAATACATGATTTTCATACTACAATAACTCTGTAAAGCTATTATATATTAATCAATTTAATTCTATTTTGACAGCGAACTGTTCAATAGTATGACATAAATTAGTAAATAACCACAAAATGCTATTTTCGATACATATAAAAACACCATGTTAGCCAATATATACGCATGTACATTAAATCTATTCTTGCTACTGTCACTTTTGACGGTGTTTTTTTATTAGAAATCAATTTTCCCAAAAAAAAGTAATAAAAATAACCATATGAAATTGACACCTCCATCACATTTTTTACTTATGTTTTTATTTAAATAACGAATAATTAGAAGTTGTTTATTTCACCAGCAATATAATTTTGCCAGTAGGACATGTATAGTGACAGTTTACACTTCATTAAAATGCCCAAAACCTGTAAAAGAATGAAGAAGATATAAATATTAATTAAAAAATGTTTCAGACCTTACGTACACTCGGCGATGCGTTATGCAGATTAAATTCGCTTCCAAAGGCGCATACAGCGCGCACATTATGAAAAGAAATAAAAAATACATAATTGAAAATAACATGTGTCGGGCGGGCATGCGGCCATGTTTCCCAGGGCCTTTATAAATCGTGATGTAAACTAATGTGTACTTAAATAAAAAGTGATCGCCGCGATAAACGGGGCAGCCGCCGTAGAACCCTCACTGCCTCAATAGAAATATTTCTCCAGACTTTTTGTTCTTATTATACCCCGCTCAGGTTTATACCGTCTGAGAGATTATGCAGATCAAATACTGCAAGATTTCGACAAAATAATGTCAGATATTTTTGCTGCACACACCAGCCATCAACCCAATTTTGTTGATTTAGTTTTAATACGATCCACCAGTTAACTCTTTTCAAATATAATGTATTTCTATGCTTATAAAATTTCTTGACTTAAAAATTGTTTTTTTAATTGCATCCCACTGTCAGCCTTCACACAAATTTACCCGTTTTTACACTACAAGTTTATTACTCTGAAAGCAAAAAACTGATTAATCAACAAGTACTTCTCTCGTTATTATATTCGATTATTTCCCCATATAAAGATGACACTTCATTCAATGCATACTTTCGAGTTTAACAGTATCAAGTAAGCCTGTCACAAGATTACCAATTTTATGTTTAGAACCTATGATCTCATACACCATTTCCATCTAAGCTTCTTCGTCATCTCTTAGATGCTGCTTGAGCCACACCAAAACACTGGAATAATTGTGAATTAAGATGTATATGATGTTTTTTTATAAACATGGACATTCATCTTTCAAATTATGTGAGTAGATGCTCATAATATTTTTTTACATATTGCAACAAATATTTATTTTCATAATAGATAGAAATAAGCATTTTTTGACATAGAAAGTTTTTTTTTAATATCGGTTTCAGTATAAAAAAAAACCGGTGGTATTGAGATAACCTACAAATAACGAAACAACGTTTGTATGGAGAGTTAAATTTCTGCAACAAGTGACTATTAAGCTAAATAAAATCTCATAAATATTTATAAACTGTTACATTATTCATTTCGATAATTTAATAAAAGCATTCTTTTTAGGGAATAATTGTTAATTAGCGAAAAGTGATAATTAACATCCGTGTTTCGAGTTTTTTCAACACGCAATACAACTCGAATCAAATATAATAAATATGGAAGGCATTTTTTAACCATTTTAAGACGCGTGGGATAGACCGTTTCTCAAAAGAAAATATTTATAATTAAAATATACCGCTATGACAGTTGATATAATTTATGAGTTGAAACCGAAGACAAAAACAAAGTTTTATCTATAATTTTAATTATCTATTGTAAATTATGAATGATTTTCACATATTTATTCAGTCATAAACATGCTGCAAACATTCGCTTCCTAATTAAATAATTATTTATGTTACTTAGAAATGAAGTGAATTATGAACTTATATTTAAATATCGATGTACAATAAAATGCATTTATGTCGATATTTACAAAAAACTTTCATTATATAAAAGAAGACATATGGCATTATTATATTTAACTTCAAACAATCAATATATCATATACTACAAATATATCTTCATAAATCTTGAGATAAGAAACTGAATTTTTATATTATTCTACTGAACATCACAAGTATTTTAGTAAAAACAGTACGTATCTTAACGCTGTATATTTCATTACTTCACCATATAAAAAAAATATATGAACAAAATTTTTTGACTAATAATAATAATAGGTATTAACGTCTAAATGAAAAAAATGAAATAAGAAATATTTGTAGAATTGATTACATAAAATTTGCTATGTTATGAAAAACTACAGATGCATATATAAATAAATGATCGTTTGTTTATTGTTTGTATGTATGTCCTTTATGTATAGCTATGTTGAGAATATATTTTAAAATTTATTGATTTAATTGGCATTTACTTGGTAGAACTCCATTATAACATGGTGAGACGAAGGCGTAAGCCGAAATAGCTTTCAACTATATATCTCATAAATTTAGTAGAACTAAAATACATTAGGATTTTTTCACCGTTTTAAATTTTTAAACTTTCAAAATATATTATTTCCACCGTCGCAATGGTTTGTGTATTAGTACAACCACACGACAACACATCTCAAAAGATTTTTAACCATTACAAAAACTCAACAACTCAAAAGATTGTCAACCATGTCATACTTTGAAAATGACATACTGGCAATTGTTCATAAACTAAATTTGATTTTGGAATTAACTTTTCACTGAATGAAATCTTGTTTTAAAAGTACTCATCTAATTCGATTACTTTGAATCTAGTGAAGAACTATTGGTATTTTAAAAAGGTACTTAGGTACCACCAATGCAAACTATCACACTTCGAGGTTACGAATTTTTAATGACATCTTGCAAACCATGGATTGTTCTGAAAGTAAATTCGATTTTCGAATAAACTCTGAGAATATTTTAAATAGTTCACATTGTTTGAGTAGCATTGCAACGCGTGCGGTGTACTCGCTAGTATCTAATAAAAGATAAACACCACACCACTTTTGTCTTATTATTTAAAAAATGTTTATTTAATAAGAACAAAAAATGTGTTTAAAAATAAGTATTTTTGATTCAACTGTGCAATTTATAAGAATATCGATCAACTGATTTCTTAAGTTAAATATTACTATATACGAATGAAATTTGCAAGCTTTTTAAAACTGTAAATTGTCGATTGATTTTTTTACGAACAATTATTGTAACCACAACTGACAATAAAAAAATATTTAAAGATAATCTAGAACAAACTAATAAAATAAATAATTAATGTCATCGAAATTAGTTCATCCAGTTATTTGCAAATAGACTCGACTGAAATTTCAATGTGCACTCATTACACAGCTCAGCTTCAGAGAGTAATAATAAATTTGCCGAGGCAATAATAATTCATTCCAAACGAAAAAGAATCATGTTAAATTTTCAACACGAGCATGCTTCATATTCCGGTAACGCGCCTCGCGAGCCAATAAATATGTCTTACTAAATGCATTCAATTCATTTTTATTACGGCAATTCGTTTGCATTGAATGGCCACAATCCGACAATGATGATGACGAAGGTGATGATGCCTCAACAAATTTCGCAAAAATAATTCTTGCTTATCATAAATCTGTTTTAAGCATTTATTACCAATGAATTTCCTTTCGCTTAACTGGAACATACCATGGCTTGACAATCAATAGTATTGATGACGTTTGACATTTTGTGTTGATAAATATATTATTTTAGATGCAATAGAAACTTAGATATAAATGTAATATTGCTTTAATGTCCTGTTTATATGATAAAAAAAAACATTTTTAAATTCATAAAAATTGCGACTCGTGAACAAAAGTTTTTACGTGATAGTATGTTAAACCACATATTCAGTAATGTATCGCGAGTCGGCCATGATTCGCCATGAGTTTAACAAATATTATACCATACATACATCATATTGTTCAAAATTGCATTAATCTATTAAAAATTATAAATAATACAGTTAAATTTGAATTGTTACAATTTTGTAAGATTCCACATGTTTTTTCATTAAGACTCGGGTTTCGCCTTATGGCATCTTCAGGCATTCTATCACACGGATTCAACGGAAATTTTTTTCAAATGAATGTATAGTACATATAAATATAAAAATTATAAAGCATACTGTTGTCGGCTACTTCGGGATACGCCTTCGTTAGAACGTTCCAGTATAGATCTATTGTTAGCCTAAATAACTATGAAAAATATATGTCTTATAATTTTCATAGAACTAAAATACATTGCTATTTTTCACCGTGTTATAATGGAGTTCTATCAAGTTAATGCCAATTGAATCGATACATTTTTTCTTTCATTTTCAGAAATATTACAGAATTTACTGAAGAATAAAATGCTTTCCGAAAATTTAATATACTATTAAATATTCTTACAACCTTAATGAGTTGACGATTGAAGATTAAAAGTTTTTGGAACAAAATCAGCTAACTATTTCTACCTGGATTACTCAGTGTAGACATAACGGTAAAACAAAGAAAACTTTATCGACAAGATCAATAAAGTGAACGAAGCATACTTTTTCAATTGGAAGTGATATATCGTGAAAATGTACGTAAAGATATCGTCAGTATAAATCCAATAAATATTATTTTAACATTTTGGTATTACGACTAAAATGATCGTCTGAACAATGTATAAAGCACCATACATAAAAATAAATGCAATCCTTAAAAAAGCCGGCCGCGTACCGAAATTGAAACAAATGATGATAAATTGACACCAGTAGGTCGATAACGTATAGACTAAGTGTAAAAATGACAAATTGGGTTTACAAGAAACGTGTAAGCTGGATTTATATATCTACTTAAATTCAAAATATCTTTATTGAAACATATTCTGATTTTACTACACAAATTCTCTTTTGGGTGTAATTCTCGTCGATGTATGGTAACTCGAATTATTTATAAATAAATTAAATTCGATTATAAGGTATAACATTCTTTAAGCTGTTGAAGCAATTAAGATATGATAAAATTGGATCTTACATCTCTGTATTGAGCTCTGGTCTCTCCTTAGTTTTTCAGATATATCACCATTTCAAACCATCGATTTCGACTTTGCGACCTCATGTCTACACGGTAAGCTGAGTGGTCGATTGCCTGTAGAGATTACTTAACGTATATGGTGGAAAATATAAGATTCCTGTCAATTAACAACATGATCGGCAGAAGTGTCCGTCATGTTTTACTTGTCCAATTAAATTCGAGGAGTATGGAAGTGTACACGAGCTGGATAAATTAAAAATGATATTTAAATTGATGAAACTTTATGCGATTCCACAAGTTCACAACAACCCGGAATTCGCCTTTTAGCATCTTCAGGCATTCTATAAAAAAATATTTGAATTGTATGCAATAAACTGTGTGATAGTTAAGGGAAATAATCAGTTTTTTATTTCTAGCCTTAATCAGACAGCAAAAAAATAAAAATAATTAGCATACTGTTACATAATTACCAAGTTATACAAAAAAGGTGATTTTGGATGATAAAATTTCAAAAAATATAATATAAAACATTTTTTTAGAAAATTCAATCAACTTTCTAAATACAATATAGCGGGAATTTCCATATCACTTTCGTGTTAAAAATCAAACAAAATTCATGAAAGAAGAAATATATAAGATGATTCGGATTTGAAAATAGTTAATTTATATGCCATTAAAGATACAAAACGCATTACTAAATTTTTCCTGATATATTATCGAACCATGTACCACTTACTATAATATAAAATCAAATTATAATGAAACTCTTCTTATTCATAGTGCAAGACTGAAATACACAACACCTTCTTGGAGAACACCCTGTTGTTATAGAAATGTCGTTACAGTCTGAGCATTTCAAATAGTGAGTCTACGTAACTATTGAACAAAAGAAAAACAAATTCAGTTTTAGTGCGTGGCTGAAGACATATTGCCGTGTAATATCGATTCATACGAATAGTTCACATTTCTGTACAGTGACAAACGCTTAACATAGCATTTGACAAAAACACAAAATGGATTACCACTCCGATATAAGAAGGCATGCGTTCAGAATCCATTATAGAACAAAATCATATTGAAAAGGCGATGATAATCTCTCTGCACGAGACATGGCGAACACCAGTGGCGTGGTTTGAAAAACTCGTCATTAATTTTTAAGCACAACCTCTCTAGAATAAATATTGTAAATAGTCGATATTTTACAATTCATGATTCTCTATCCAATACTTACGGTTAAGTTACTTGTGCCACAATTGTTCCACATCGCTGCAAAAAAAATATGAGAAAGCAAATATAAATAATTAGAAGAATAGAAAGGAATCTATAGATAAAATAAATCGTAAGATATATTGTTCGTTTTTTTTTTGAATATGCCAAAAATAATATACAAAATAAAGTACATTAAACTTATAACCATTCTGGACAAATAATAAGCGGTCCAACAAGAATTGCCATAACAGGCAACTCGATAATATTTTAACCGCGAATACAAACAAAATTCTGTAATATAATAGTTTCCATTAATCGTTCGGTTTAGTTTTTTTATCTATTTGCAATAACACACTTGCATTTTCTATGTATTAAGTTATTAATTTTTATTTTCCCAACGGAAAACAACATGTGCAACACCACTGAGTAAAGCGCTAAAATGTATTTATTAAAAATTTTCGCGCCTGCCACCACCGCAGAGCGGTTCACACTGATAATTCACATTGCACGTCTGTAAATCATTCACAGTTTTAGATCATCACAAAGGTATGTCAGCACGGAGGTAATCGATTGAATTACATCTCACGAAATGAACTTTAATAATTACACATAGGCAAAGAGAAAGCAAAGAAATTTTAGATGGTATCATATCACTCGAATTCATTTGTTAACTTCCATTAAAAGTCGATTTTAAAAAATTGTCAAAACAAAAATAGATATCACGATTTTGAAATATACCTAACGAAAGTAACTGCTTGTTATTTTACCAATTAACATATACAAAGTAAATTGAATATTCTTAGATATGATGGAAACAAATTGAAGAAAGTATATACGAAACTAAAAAAATGTTGATGTGATCCAAAATATTTTATCTATTTTACTTTTACATGTTTTTAATGATCAGTTTGCGATTTAACTGGCAATATTGTTAATATCTGATTCTAGGCTTTTTCAAAAAAAAAATATTGAAATTAAAATATTATAAAGACGTTATTAGTAAGGTTTTATTTGAAGATATTTACTTTCAATATAGAATTTTAATCGATTACTTTTTATTCTTATGGTTGTCTATAGCCAGGTTTTTGTAATCGTATTGGAAGATTTTCATTTAAAGCATTTGACATAATTTTATCTTTAAATTCTGTCATATTATTTATTACTTTTTAACTTTCAATTTGGAGCAAATTAAGTAAAATGGACGAGGAATAAATGAATCACTATTATTCACCACTGCACCACGATCCCCGAAAAATTACTATTCAAAACACTTGTATATATATCCTATATATCCAATATCCTTTGACAATTCTTAAAACAAAGGTATAAAAAAGTCTTCGCCTAAAGCTGCCTCTCAAAAAATATGAAATACGAGCTACGCAAAAATAAAACAAAAGAAATTTTGATTTAACATATTCTTACAGAATCGATTAAAAAAGTCTACAAAAATACATTCAAATTTGACATTTGTAAGTAAACTCAAATATAAAGCAAGAATTATAGAGAGACAAAACGTTTTTTGTTTTAATGTTTAAATGCAAATGATGAACACCTTGCAATGAAACTGGATCCAGGCAAGTAAACGACCGGATTTCTTTGATAGATAAGCAAGATTCTTTGCGGCATAACATTTTTGATGTAAAAAAATTCATAAAATTTATACAAAAATATAAGCCCATAATTTAACTAGAAAAACATTAACGATTATTACTCTATCCAACGATTTTTTTTTACATGATTGTGATAGGACCTTTTTAACACAATATGTCAGTGTTGACTTATTGTTTATTAGGATATTCATTTGCCTTTATTGTGAGGGTAAAAAAAATAATGGCTCTTTCTATTCAAAAGTTCTTTTTGTGCAGCATACTACAAAAAGAAATAGGGGTCAAGAATAAAGGTAAAAAATGAAATTATATCATAACGAGGATACTCATTTTTTAGCATTTTGAATTCATCAAAATGTACAAATACTTTAATTAAGTAAATGAGTTTTTACTGAAAGAAACAAGTTTTCCCAAATGTTTGTGGATATTAAAATTAAAATTCTAATCTATGTAAAATCTATGCTATTTATCCAATAAGACGTAAGAGATGTTTCAGTGCAAAAAATTGTGACACGTGTTTAATTAAAATGAATGTTTTTTTTTACTAAATAACAAAAAAAGGTTTTTTTCACGAAATGCAATATTTTGATAGTGAGTACATTTAGAGAGGAAAAATGACTGAATTTATTATGAAATGCGAAATAAATGAAGTTTCTTTTCGACAAACTTTTACATATCTCTCTAATACTAATATCAATGTTATCTCCATAAGTATAAATTGAGCGAATCGATACAATGAGTTCTCGTGATAACCTTGTTTTTTTGTACTAAAAACACACTTTTTAGTGCTTATTTCCACAATACATTTTTTGATCGGGACCGATTGCGCTCATCGCGTGCATGATCAATTGTAAATATATTGTGGAAATAAGTACTAAAAAATATTTTTTTTATTATTTAATATATGATGCCTTTCCATCAGTAGTAAGTAACAGGTAACACCTTAAAAGTGATAAACAATAATGTCGACATTCTATACATTAAGATTGGATGTAGTACAAAAATCCATTTGCTTAATATTAAAAACAGAAATATAATGTAAGAATTGATAATTGTCAAAACAAATTATGTTTCGCACAAACACTGAATTCGATCATTTAAAGCAAGTAATATTGTAACGAAATTGAATAAAATATTTCAAGTAGTTTCTTTGCGTACCTTTTGATATTCTTTTGTTGCACACTTGAAATATAATAAAAAAGTAATTGAACCGTCGAAAGTGATGACTCATCAGCAAATTCAGCCGTTACAAAAGGGAGCGAAAATTTTGACGGCAAAAAGTGAGGAAGTGAAAAAACGACGGGGGCTAAAATGATCTATTTTTTTCAGTGTTAAAGTGGGAGCCGAAAATAATTGCACGATGACTTTACAAAATAGACTGCGTAAAATGTTTTATTATTTTATAATTATGATGAAATATACGAATTACAGGAATATTGCAATCGGGTATAATGTAATGCAATAAAATAAGGGGATTCCATGTTTTTGTCTGAATACCTGCTGTCATTCTACATATTAAATACGACAGCACGTCATATATTCAGTATCAAAAGCTACTGTTGATCAACTGCTCAATAAAAGCTTATATGTTGAATTTTACATTACAAATATTTCTGCATTTCATTCATTTTCTGTGCGTTTCGTTTATATAATTTAAAAGCAAAACATAGCATCAATTGCCAAAATACCCAATATTTTGATTATGTGTATACACAATATTGAATTCATCTTTATTTGATCAAACATTATTGTAATAAGGAGAAAATATTAAAGTATTTAGTTCGAGATGCATAGTTCTGACAACGATGAAATAGCTTAACAATTTTTTTTTTTGAAAATGTAAAGTTTAATTTTTCATAATTGTATGATGAATGAAAATAAAATTACATTTAACACAGTTGATTGACAATTGACAGTGCAGTTAAGCCAATTATAAAAATAAATAATACAATCAAATGTCCACAATTTTTTAGTATTATTATTTTTAGTATAAAAAATATTATAGACAATTAAACACAATGACCTTAACCACGAAGTTACAGTTTCAGAACACATCAAAAGTGAAACTAAACAATCTTCGTTATAAATATCATGCATAAATACTCATTTTTTGACAAATTTCGACCATAATAACTGTTTTTACACGAGTTCATAGACCGATAAATGAAGGATCATGCCTAGGGTTTACAACGAAAACAATTATATCACTCTATAGAATTGAAAAAAAAATGCTTTTTTTTTTTTAAATAATTTGGGCACAAATCTTATTGAAATTACCCTTATCTAAGTACATTTACATGGAAATGTAATGTATATGGTAGTTGCGTGAAAGAGAGATCTTAGCTATAGTTGCGTGGAAGAATTTACAAGTTTTACAATTCTAATAAATCGAATGGGCAGATTCCCCACATCGCACATCGTGATGCATTTAGTTAGCCGACTAACTTTATATCGATTGTGAATTTTACAAATCAAACGCGATTAAAGATATTAGATAGGTCCAGCTGTAATATATAAAGCCAGAATAAATGCCAAGGCAGCATTTATTTTAATAAAGAACTTTCCTTAAAAAAAATATTTTACAGCCGTATAAAGAAACTTCTGAAATAATCAACACGGAAACACTCATGTATGTGAACTTTTGCTTTTACAGATAACAATTTTATATTAATAAACAAACAACCACTTTAAATGTGGAGAATGTTGAATGTTGTATAAATGTTGTATGAACGAATTAGTATTATTGAAATGGCTAATTTCACAGTAATATTTTTAAGCATAAGTCTATTTTATAGATTGCTTATTGCGTATTAGTATTTCTATGAAATCATTCATATCGCTCCTTCTAGGCCAAAAAGACGTTAATGACAAATCGCTAATATTCAGGAGTGCAAAAAGAGTAAAACAATACTATTCCATCAAGAGCAATTTCGTTTTTTTTATTATTTCTTTCCATGTTTATACATTCATCTTAGCGATTTTTCACCGAAGCCCTTTTTGGCTTGGTAGGAACGATATATAAGGCGTTAACGTCAACATTAGAAGCAATATCGCTAAATATAATAAATCTGCATCATCTACAATCATTACTACTATCGATATTTCCTAGCTATTCTACACTTAAAATAACAGACCATGTATGTCCATTTTCCCTCAAAAACAATCGTTCATGTAAATTGTAGGAGCATTAAGAAAAATTACACCATCCTCATTGTCCAAATAATTGACCCACTTTCAAGCCTGTTTCAAATAAACATATATATTAAGCTGTCGACAGTACTTACGCAAAGAATAACATTTATTGTACATAAAATTATGAGAAAGTATCAACAATGTAGAACCGTAAAAACCCGATGGCGCATATTACGCTTCAGGGATGTAAATGATTTGTTTCCCTTAAAACCAAATAGCAGGTATTTAAGAAAATATGAAGGCAACAAACAGCGGATGAATGCAAAATTCATATAAACTCAATTCCCTATTGTGCATTAGAAGTTCTCCGCAAACTTTTATCTTCCACTGCACATTAACGTTTTTTTTTCATCTTCGATGCATTTGTCAAAAATGACTAATTTTTCTGTATCGTTCATTTTTCACATTTTATATTGAAGATTATGAGTATAATATTTTTATATATTATATATACAACATTATTCTAACGATTATGTTTATTATTATTTCAGCTTCCCTTAGCATCGCCTGGAAACAAATTGGTTGCGAAGCATAGAATAAAAGGGTGCGCGAAACCAAGTCTTGCAGATTTTTTCCTCGCATATTCCTGACAAAAGATGTAGTTGTGAATGACATTGCTATGCTGCAAAATATACCCTGTAAAAATATGTCAACGATGGAAGTATATCGAGTACCGTAAAGAATATAGGATTTTCATACCGAAATTTACCCCTAAAGTTTTTAAATATTATTTAAAAAAAAAACCCATCGGCGTCAGCTTTACGTCATAAAAGAGTAAAGAATGTAAATCCACGAGCCGACTTCCCATTAACTTAGAATTAATGAAACCTTCAGCCGCCTTATAATAAGATACATCATTGTAAATAAATGTCACACTTTCAACACCAGAGAGGTCCAAGTGAGACCACCCATACAATATAACCGCGATAAATAAATCTGCACTCAAAGGACATAATGCATAAGCCCGGAGACAGGGCGAGGTGACATTAAATAGAAAGAAACTTGTTTGTGATGGCGACAACTACTTTATACCTTCTAACTGCGGCCCGTGTTAACCGTTTGTCCCGTAGAATATTTATTATCCGTTTCTTTGTATCCTCGACAAACGCCCAATGCTAAATATACAGCAGGATGTATCATTTGTATTTGTAACCCGGAGATTGACTAGGTGAGATGACATTAGAATCTTTTGCAACATATGCTGCCCTCATAAGAAAAAAGACAGCTATTTACCAAAAATCACAAATCGAACTTGGATAATGTTCTATGGAGTACTTCAGTTTGCCGGCTTGTTACAATTTTTAAGTCTTTGTAGTAAATTAAACAAAGATATTTTATTTATGAATCATATTGATCTCACAAAATATATAAATTGTGTTGTATAAAAATATTTTTTTTATTTATTTCGAATCAGAGCTATAATATTTCTTACAATTAAATATAGATATTCAAAACGTTCTATAAAAAATAGTTTTCATGGATTTTTTTTTGCATTAACATTCAATTAAGCTCTGTTCCGTATAGATTCTTTTCAAATATTTAACAATCAAACAATTTCTTACGCTCCCATTTATTGGTTAAATGTCATATTTTACTATTGTTTTATCTTTCTAGCATAGAAGAGATGAACTTCTTTCTATAAATGATACTGATTTGTGTACACAGATTACTTACGGTTACGTACGATGTTGTGATTTACCTGAAACAAAATGAAAAAAGATAACTTGAATATGCAATCAAAAATCTTATAATATAAATTGAGATAATTGATCAAATAAACACTTGCGGTCATAATGTTGGATGTTAGAATACACCCACATTCCTATTCTCAAGTAAGTACCACTTCATTGAAATATTTTTGATTAGATTATAACTACCAAACAAAATACTTATACCATGATAATGCAGTTTTCAAGGGTTAATTATTAACAATCTTGTGGTAATAATGTAATGCATACAATGAGCCTTCCATTATCCTACATGTATCGAACGATTTTTATTTATTTTTTGTAAACTTTAATAAAAAAAGGTGCTTATCTATGAATATTTGCAAAATCTATGCATAAAAGATTTAATAGATATGCCCCGATATGTTGACACAGTCATAGATCTGTCACTTGGGGTATTTGGTTTTCAAAAATAGAAAATAGTGTTTAAAAACAAGACGTGTGTATGCATTGCTTTTTTAAGCGTGAAGCGATTCGCGAACGGCCGCACGGAATTGCAAATGGACGACAAAAAAGTGAAATCTCGTCAAATTCCTGACCGATCTCAAAGCGGCCGCCGGCCGCACGATAATATCCCGAGACGAAACTTCTGGAAAGCAGCCCAAACAAAAAGAAAACAATCCACAAAAGAGGGAAACAATTTCGTTGGGATGTCGCTCTAAAGGCAATCTTGACGTCGGTCTCATTACACGCTGCGCTGATTCCCCTTGATAAATCCATTTGAATTTCCACTCTGCGGAACAAATAAGCCGCGAGCTTCGAGGGCTCCGTCAGCCGAGCCGGTTCACACACGACTTGTGCGTTTGACAGTGAAAGGTGGACCATGCTAATCGATCGCACGTTATGCTATGGATACGTCACTTTTGCGACAGCGAAATATTTCTTAAAAATGTAATAATGAATTGATCTCACATCGAATCAATCTTGATTGTAACTATTAATTAAACATCTATGTAAAATGATAGAAGGTAGACATGACATAAAATAAAAACGCAAGAAGTCGTTTCAACATGATTGTTAAAGTTCTCTAAAATTTATATAAAAAACGTTCGGTCATATTATTGAAATAACGCCATTTCTCATCGAAGCGTACACTTAGAACTGTGTAGTTACTTCAACGTGATCTTAACTGAAATAAATATCTATTTTAATTTATGATATCGACTGAAGATGTTTGATGGAATTTCAATATCAAATTTGAATTGTTACAACGTTGTAAGATTCCATATGTTTTGTCATTAACGACACGGGTTTCGCCTTTCGACATTTTAAGCTATTCTATCACACAGATGCAACAGAACTGACAAAGTCAATGCCTGAAGATACCGAAAGGCGAAACTCGGATCGTTAGTGACAAAACATGTGGAATCGTACAAAGCTGTAGCAATTCAAATTTGAAATAAATCCATTGTGCGTAATACATAAAAAGTATAAATATGAAAACACACATGCCTTTATAACTGATAGGTATTTTAAAATAAGCTTTATCACACAGGTTTATTATTCATGGCAAAAGGTTACTTCGGGATAATTTCTTGTCGAAAACATAAAGTTAATTTATCATTCGTTTTTAAAGAGAAAATCGAGTTGCAGATTTAAGCGTTTTTATTGTTTTTAAAGTCCATAAAAACGCTTTCTCGTTTCAAAATAAAATCACGCGTTATCAGATATGTAAAGGTTTTGATCTACACGATGTGTTGATAGATACTGCATAAGTTCATTTCGTGTGCTGATATAATCTTAACAGATACATCTGCTTAGTTATGAAAAATTAATTTTTGTTGCACGGATTTTTTTTCAGCAAATAATATATAAATAGTCGATTATAAACAACATAAATGTTCATAAGTAGTCGTGTACCTAAGTACTGAAAAAAAATCTATATAGAGAAGAGAACATTTTAAGTATGACTCGCAGGAAAATTGAGAAAATATATAAATCTTGCCGGAAAAAAGTAAAACAATAACAGACAGATGTCAAAAAAACAGAGCAGCAGTCGCCTCGGAGATAAAAACGCTTGGCCGGATACGACGTCACAAGACTGAACATTTAATAATTATTACATCGTAAGACAACCCAATATAACAAACTAAAATACGCTCTGGGACGCTGGCTATAGCTTCCTATTTCTTTCAAATATGTAATATTTCAAAAGCGTTATAGAGGTGAAATGGCTTTTGTCGCCTTCCGTCGAGGAAACTTTACGCGGTACTTCTCAATTTTTAAAGCGCTACAAATGACATTTCTTTTACTACCATTTTTGATATGTCTGGAATGAGTATTTCCAAGTGCCACTCTTGGCGTAAGAAATGCCCTTCGGACTTTATTTCAACGTTCTTGAGAAAACACACATGTAGTTACTATTTTATTTATTTGACGTATATACGAGCTTGGTGAACAATAAACAGAATATTTTTAAACATTGCTAAACTTGATAACTAGTTTATTATTTTTATTGATCGAATTGGCATTCACTTGGTATAACTTCATTATGACACGGTGAAAAAAAATGGCAATGTATTTTAGTTCTACAAAATCATTTTTTTTTAAATATAGCTATTTCGGCTCACGCCATCGTCAGAACTATGCTTAAACTAACATTTGCTTATCTATATATAGCTGTGTAGAAAAGGTACACAATATATCTTCTCTCCTGTTTTAACGACCTAGCTTATTTCATGTTCGCAATAAAACTAACAATTGTAAATGAAACTAAAAAGGCGGCTATATCAATAAGTTTACATGTGGCGCGGAAATGGTCTATTACAGAAACAAAGAAGCACCAGTCAGAGGAGTCAATAATGGTGACGGGCATATATTAGTTTGTTCGTTAAAAATCACAAAGTATACATATAATATAAGTATATAGTATCACGCTATATATAAAATACATTGCTATTTTTTTCACCGTGATATTATTTTTCATTGAAGAAAAACGTTTTTTCAGCTTGTAGGAAGCCTCAAAAAGAATCAGCAATTTTGGTTAACACTTTCGTTTCTATGTCGCGGTTCCATTTCATCTAAACCAGTTTATGTATTATCAATAAATGAATGAATTCAAATTATTTATTTTAGAAAATCGTATTTATAATAAGTATGTATAAAATTGACCTGTATTTCTCAATGAGCGATTTTGAAAAAAGCACAAGATATATGAATATCAATTGGTAGTATGTTTTGCTTCAAAGTTTATAAAAATAATTACGCTGCTTATCTTTGAGGCCTCTACCTCTACGGACACACTCTATTTAATTAATAAATATAATGTTTAACAGTTCATTTATTGCAATAGCGTTTGTAGATTCCTTTGGTCTGACAAATAAGATTACACGTCAATAAAGCGACAAGCTGCTATTAATCAATGGAAGTATGTATTATATTATTTCAATTGATCAGTGCTACGCATCGGTTAAATTCTCGTGAGATAAGGTATGCAATAGATAAACATCAATGTTGGTAAATTAGTTGCTTTGAGAAAATAACGCGAACTAAATTTTCAACAGCATAAGAAATTGAAATTTTCATAGAATTATATTAGTCTAAAAGGGGAAATTTAAATGGCATACCAATGAGAAAAACTGGAACCATATTTAAGTACAGTCAATTTTGTGGGACTCCGACTCCGGCCAAAACACCGCGGCTCCACAACTCTGACTTTACAACCCTGGTAAGAAGTCAACCGAAACCGAACAATTAACAATGGGTGTATTTTTTAATAATGAAATTTTATTAGGAATGTATAATATAATAATGAAAATATTGTCATCAGTAAATGAAGCACGCTTAAAATCATAATACTCGTCCACCTTTTTCAAGAACAATTGACTGTCCAGTTTTCAATCATATCATCCATAACCACACCATATTAGAAGTTGGGAGAATGGAGAGATATAATTATTATTTTTATTTCATAGTTTAGATTTTTAATACCACCATCGCATCGTTTTAAATAAATACTAAGCATGCATTAATGAATAAAAATATAATTTTAGTTTATTTTATTGTGCAAAAGCTATTCGGAGAAAATAAATATAAATATTATTATTTTAAGAAATCACTACAATAAATGCATTGAAATTGGATGATTAAACGTAAATATATGAACCGTTGTTATGGTTTAAATAAGGATGAAGAATTAATCTCTTTTTGAACAGTATATAAAGCTAAGCTTAATTTTGGATTACTGTAATTTTAATGATAATTTAAATATGTATATAAAGATAGACTTTATTACTATTACTCTTCTATAAGATTTTCTGCCAAGTAAGTGCTAATTCAACAAAGATACATTATTAAAGTTCCCAGGCAACGATATATTGCCGTAGATTTAAATTGTGCTGTTAAAACTCTCATTTGACTACGTAGTATCAATGGGTTAGTGTTATCTTTTTGATCGCACGAATGTGTCCGAGGAGCGTTGTACGCGTCTGATGGCAATGAAGTATTATGCAGATCCTGCAGATTGAAAACGCAATACGTATTAAAACTGAGGTAGTAAATACAATGTACATAGCGTAGATGACTAACGATCATTACAAAATTAATGCCTGGCTATGTTACCCGCGTATGCATATGTGTTTGTAATGACTTACAATCAATATTGGATTAATACTAACTAAAAGATTAATGATTGCATGACTTACAATATGAAAAACATGGCCGCTCGTGATTTATTGATCGCGAAGTTTTCGATTTTGATTACGAAGCTAATTTGTTGGTGATGTACTTTTTTCAATTTTTAAAAGCGCTTATTAAAAAACACAATATTTTTCAGTAAATCTTTAAGCAAAGAAAAATACATAATATTCTCCAGAGAGACATCAAAAGACATACAAAAGTAACTAGTAATTCTACTTATTAAAGTCATATAACTTATGATATCCACTGAAGGTGCTTGATGGAATTTCGGTATAAAATTTGAATTGTTTAAACACGACACGATTCCGAATCTCTTGTCAATCTTTTGACTCTCGATTCGCCTTTCGGTATAGTCAGGCATCCTATCACATGGATGGAATCGTACAAAAATCGTAAAAATTTTATCACCATAAAAATGCAATATAATTTTGTCATAACAACACTGTCATATTCAACTATAGTTACGAATATAATAAGAATTTTATATTGAGGGTAAATCATTTCAGTGGAAGCATATTGCTTACTTTTTTAATGCAAATATAATACTATAGTACAATTCAATTAGTAAACATTAACAAAATAATAAGTTTAAACAAATGCTCTCAAGTAAAAAAAAAAAATATCAAAGTAAATATAGCCTTGACCTAGCTGAATGCGAGACTTATGATGAAAATATTGTTTTATGGGACACGTGGTCAATGCTATAAGATAAACTCTATCTTATTTATTTTGCAACAAAGTAAGTTGCCAGTTATTGAAAAGATATGTTCGAACATTCCAAAGTGTATTTGAGAACTTTATTGCAAGTAATTTGAATAAAAGTGGACCAAAAACTTTCTTTTCTTTCGATTTGGCGAGAAAATGCACTTGTTTAAGGGAATCTTAAATTTTACTGACAGATAATGATTTTGTTCTATTTTCAAACAAAATCAAAATCTACGTGCTGGTTTGCGGGTGTGCGTTATATTAAACCATAAATCGACCGCATATCACGTATTATTAATTACTATTACGATTGTACAAATATGAAATGTACATATGGAAGAAAATTGATGTACATAACGAAGGCAAGCAGTTGTCACCGGTAGCTGTTCTTAGACAAGCAGGCAGATAAATCGATAATTAAGGCATAGTTGAGAAAGAGCACGAAAAGATATACGATGACAACAGAATTATGAGACGCTTCTCGTGTATATGTTAGGCGTACTGTCCATACTACAAATCTTTAATGTTTATCCATCTCGCTGGAAGATTAAAAGGCAATATTCATAAATGATTGCTCACTCACAGGCGATGGAAAATCATATTATATTATAGTTAATGGCATGACCAAGTTGACATTAGTTTTTAGCACGGTCAATATATATATATATATATATATATATATACGTATTGAGTGTTCATAATAAATTACCTTTTCTTATTAGAAGGAATCAGTATATTTATTAGTTTAGTATCTTCATACTGTAATTTTATAATACTACTTTAATGAGCGATATAAAACATTCAGTATCACGTGTTTTGTACTAAATATGTACCTAAATCGATCAATACACTTTACGGTCCGCAAAATTTTCGCTAAATAACTACACCATTGGTTCTACAAAATAATTTTTTACTTTTCTACACAGCTATATATAGATACGCGAATGTTAGTTTAAGCATAATTCTGACGATGACATGAGCCGAAATAGCTATCAACTATATTTTTAAAAATAATTTTGTATAACTAAAATACATTGCTATTTTTTTCCACCGTGTTATAATGGAGTTCTACCAAGTGAATGCCAATTCAATCAATACACCGAAATAGTTTTTTCTTATTTTGATTTTAGACCTCGTGTTTATTCTTCATCCATCTATCGATAAATTTTGAAAGTAATAATTAAAATTCATATTAATTTTTGAAAGAAAAGCTAGTTCCGCGTATCCTAAGACGCCACATTATGCGTTCCGAGATAGTAACGTTTGTCTCAAAACTGACGCCAAGTGGCATCAGCGGAAGACCGTAAAGTGTTAAATGAATAAAATATTATGGTTACGAAAATAACTGTTTTACTATTACGCCGAGACATTTTTATAAAAACACTTGTATCTAACAGGTTTCAGAAGTAATTTAAATGAGAAAAAACTTATTATTTCAACGTTCTTTAAGAGTGATCCGTGGATAACCTTGAGCAGTATATGTACCTTTTTAAACCCTCATCGAATGAAACTGGCTGACTGCCGGTTTTCTTCTCGGCCATGAGCAAGAGGCGGCAAAACCTTCGTCTTGTTAATTGAGAAAACTGTCATCGCGCGAAGACTGTCTGAGTGGAAAGGTGCTGGTTAACTCATCACACCAAACCACTGCTTTTCACTCGCTTAGAATAAATAAACAAATAAATACTCACGGTTAGTTATAATGCTTAAGATCCTGCAAGCTGTAATACTTTACCACTGGCAGGTGTATTTATATTTTCAAAGATAAATATACGTCCACATAGGCTGGCTACTGCATTTTATGTTGGCTGTTAAGCTTGTAGTGATCTAAATAACTGATTGCTTCTTTCTCAAGTACAGTCGAATAAGTATTAAGTTAATAACGATTAAACTGGATTGTTGATTAGGTATTTCAATACCTAACGGATGTATGAATATTGATGTTACGGATATAATTAAAGATGGACAAAGAATCAAAATATTGTGATCACAATAGATGTTTGATAAATCAATGCCAATATTATGTACATTTATGTATAAAAATCTGAATTCAATATTAACCGTAAAAAAGTGTTTCTTTGCATTTAAATAAGTCATTAAAAGGCGTAATTCAACAATCCTGAAATCGTTTAAGCTTTTGGTATAAAAATAGATTTTCCAACAGATCTACAATTGACTACATTAAATTTGAATTGTTACAACTTTGCACGATTCCACATGTTTTGTCAGACAGTTCGTTAGTTTTGTTGCATCCGTAGAATGCCTGAAGATGCCAAAAGGCAAAAGCCGGGTCGTTAGGGACAAAATATGTGAAATAGTAATAAGTTCTATCAATTCAAATTTGATATCGGAATTTCATCAAGCACCTTCAGTTGGTATTATAAATGACCACATTACTTTAATGATTTTTTTATCATACGATAATAAAGCATCTCTGGTCTGTATTTATGGGAAATATATATATGGGTTTTATTTTTTTTATCTCGATTGACTTACATAGTTTTATCATCAAGTGTACTTCGTATGGTAAAGAAATACAGAGCGTTATTGAAGATTATAAATCAATTATTTTCATAGCTCACTTCGATATGTTGACTGCCTTTCTTGCTGGAAATGCAATATCACTTTTAAGGTGTTAACTGTCACTTCTTGATGGAAAGGCATGATATTTTAAATAATAAAAACACATTTTTGAGTACTTATTTCCACAATATATTTTTTGATCAGGACCGGTTTCGCTCATCGCGAGCATTATCAACTGATAGAATACAATTTACAAACAAGTCTATTTATACAAAACAAAAAATTAATTTGAGTTAAAGGTAGCAGGTGTACAAAACCATGGGTTCAAGAACTAGGAAACAATTTACATAAAATCATACAATATTGATACAAATAAAGTAAATAAGTATAAAAATTAAATGTTCACAATCACTTATTGAGAATTACAATTACAATTATGGTAAATCAAATGAAAATCAAAAAAAAAAGGAAATGCATTATACTTACTTAAATTATAATTTACATTGTACCATTTCGATATAATTTTTTCACGTTGACCAGTGTTAATTTTGTTCGTCGTAGGCGTCAATAAATTATAATTTTTTTTTTTTTTTTTGGGATATCAAATTCATGGAGCGTTAAGATCTATGACGCGTCTGCATCAGAGCTCTTCAGGTCTCCTCCATCTCTCATATATAGATTTAACTTGTTGTAGTTGTTGTGTCATTGTTGACAACATTATGTCGCAGCTGAGCCTTGGAACCCACAATGAGTGCAGTTCATGCGGACACCATACGCATTACATTCACTCATGCATACGCGTGCACACAGGCACACACACAGCCACACGCATGCATATACAATACGTAAGGAAACAAAATTAGAAAGTCATTTTCAGATGCCGAGGTTGTCCATGTTGGGATTAAGATCTGTAACAACAAACCTATGGCGGGTCATCGAGCAGAACCGCTCTCGGCCTTAGACGATTACTCGGCACTGTCTCATCATAATTATGTAGATACGAAATTGTAGGGTTATAATGTTTGCCTATATCGCTGTGAAAGTTTCGAGACATTTTACGAACGAACTCTCGAATTGTAGGCATTTTCAAGTCTCTATGTAACAGCGAATTGCGAACGTACCACGGGGCATTACAAATTTGTCGCAATGATTTATTTTGGACAATTTGAAGTGTCTTCAGATGCTTCTGGTGTGCATAAGCCCACACTGGAGTAGCGTACACCATAATTGGTCGAGTTATAGCTGTATAGAGGAGCAGCTTGCTTTTGAGAGTAAGCTTGCTCTTCACATTGAGCATAAAGTTTAGTTTAGCTTTTACACCATAAGCTTGACGTTTTTTAATCGCGGTGTGCTCATAGAATTTTAGCCTATTGTCTAGAGTGAGTCCTAGATACTTGACAGTATTGGACCACTTGATTTCTGTATTTTGCATACGAATGCAATCGAAATTGGGTTTTCTAATGAAACCCTTTGAAAACATAACTGCAGCGCTTTTTTCGGTATTGATTTTAATTCGCCAGTTTTCACACCAGTCCGCTATGGTATCAGCCAATAGCTGGACTTGTGTGACAGCACTTTGCCGATTACGAGATTTTGATAAAATAGCAGTATCATCGGCGTACTGAGCTATAACTGCTTCGCTTTCCCTACCGCAAGGAATGTCATGCGTGAATATATTATACAGTATGGGTCCCAAGACGGAGCCTTGCGGGACACCAGCCTGGATCGGTCTGAAGGAGGATCGAATTACACCCATTTTGACTTTGAAATGTCTATCCGTCACGAACGAGTTGAGAATCTTTACAAGTGGTAATCCTATGCCAGCCTTCGACATTTTGAATACGAGCCCTTCGGTCCATACCCTGTCGAAGGCTTTAGCAATATCTAAAAAGAGGCCCGCCGTGACCTCTTTATGAATGAATCCACTTGCAATCAACTCTACTACCCGAAGAAGTTGGTGGTTTGTCGAGTGATTCGCGCGGAAACCATGCTGTGTATCTGGGATTATCTTTTTCTCTTCCACCACTTCTTGCAGTCTGGCTTTAATCACACGCTCTAGAATTTTGCTCATTGCGGGTAGCAAGCTTATTGGTCGATGGTTTATCGGAAGAGTGTGATCTTTCCCAGGCTTTGGAATTAGAATAATATCCGCTTCCTTCCAACGTGATGGAAAATATAGTAATCTTAAGCACGCGTTGATAATAGTGACTAACGAGCTAATACCTTTAAGCGGTAGATGTTTTAGAGCCTTATTACCGATTCTGTCATTTCCCAAAGCTTTTCTGTCAGAAAGCGCTTTGATCAGTCCTTCCACCTCGGCAAATGTAGAAGGACAAATAGGTTGACAGTCTACAGTTAAGGGTTGTTCTAGGATTAGCTTAGCGGTTGCTTCTATATCTAACACGCTATTTTTCAAGCGTGAATTACTTGTGTCAATTGAATTGGGTGTAAATTGTTTCTGGAGGCTATCCGCAAACTCTTCTACCTTTTCACTGATGGTGAATACGGGACCCTTTGCTCCGTGAAGTGGCATCAAGGGGTATTTTTCTGCGCGGAGAACTTTGGAGAGAGCCCAGTACGGGTCGCTTCCTTTGACGAGTTCATTTAAGTAGTCGTCGGTAGTTTTTTCGCGATAAGCCTTCATGGCTCGTCGGATTTCTGCTGACAATCGGTTGACGCGTTGTCTTACTAAGGGGTTGCAGAACTTTTTCCATTCCTTTCTCGCGCTCCGTCTATCATTTATAAGCTGTCTAATATCTGCTGGAAGCGCTTTACTGTGCGGTGAATTTTTTACCGTTTTACTGGCATATGCAGCAGCTAAATTGATATTTGTTATGAGGCTATGAATCTCAAGATCAATGCTTTGAATATCCGTTAAATCACTGTGTGGGATAAGCATGTCGTCAACAAAATCCTCGAATTCCTTCCATTGGATAATATTACGCGTCTGATTAAAATTATTACAGCTATGGTTAGACGGTACTCCTAACCATAAAATGACTGGCTGGTGATCAGAGTTAAGCTCATGCACTATATGAGTATCGTACTGAAGGTTCACTCCACTCAGTATAGCAATGTCTAAGACATCTGGAATGCCACCATTTCTCGGTAGGGTCGTTGGCTCATAGGGTGCCGCTACCACTGCATCGATATCATCGATGTAAGATTTCAGTAGACGTCCACGTGAGTTCGTCAGTCTACTATGCCAGTCGAGGTGTTTTGCGTTAAAATCACCTGCTGCTATTGTAGGTATACCACGGGGAATAACTACTTCTAGGTCGCAAGTCATTATTTGTCCATCAGGGGGGCTGTAAACTGAAACGAATCTAATGAGTCCCGAATATTTTGTATTTACAACTATCGCGTTTGCTTCTAGTTTGCCGGTAAGCGCTGGCAATGGCACCGCACAGTGGTCAATATGTTTTTTTATATAAATCGCAGTTCCTCCTCCCGAAGTTCGAGTACGATCAAATCGGTATAAGGAATAATTAGGTATCGATGGACGATGCGATGACTTGAGGAAAGTCTCATTCACAAGAAGGATGTCGATTTCATATCTCGATAAAACGTCAATCACTTCAAGTTTATCGTGCCTTAGGGTACCTCCACTGTTCCAATGGAGAATCTTTAATGATGCCGGTTGGATTTTACTGGCCATCTTCGGCATTACAAGACGCCTCTTGGGCGGACAGTTTCACGAGGAATTGATTTCCCTTTGACACGATGATACGCCATTCCTCGAGCATGGATTTATGATCCATGCGAGCATTTGGCTTGGGCGGTTGGGAGTCGGGAGTCAACTTAGCCGCTACAGCTTGTGACTTTGATGTCGAAGAGCCCTTGGCTTCTGAAAATGTTGGCAACGGCCATCTATCATTTTCAGTTACTTGAGGTCTCGCGCGAAGCGGTTTAGCCTTCTTTATTCTAATCGGGTATTGCGAGCAACCACGGTAGTTTGCTGGGTGAGGCCCATTACAATTAACGCATTTCGCTGGACCGTTCTCTTTCGTGTATGTACACTCCTGAGAAGTATGTTCACCCGCGCATCTCACGCAGTATGCTCGTGCACGGCAGCATGATGCCGAGTGACCAAACCCTTGACAACGGTGGCACTGACCAACCGAAGTCTTGTTCCTTAGTGACTCAACAACAATACTGTAGTGGAACAGTGAGGCCAGATTAAAAATTCCTTTCCCACTCTGGTTCCTCTCAACATCTAAGAGGATAAGAGGAAGCGCTGTTTTATTAGCGCTGCTCTTCATTCTTTGGACCTTTCTGACGGGAAACTTGAGTAGCTCGAGTTCACTCAAAATGTCCTCATCAGAAATGTAGGTCGGAATGCCTCGCAAGACCACTTTTAGTGGCTTGTCTTCGTGTAGCATATATGTGTGATACGGTGAATTCCGAGTCTCAGGGAGTAAATTATAAATACACATGTAAACAAATACTGTTCCAAATTAATTAAAAATTTAATCAATATTCAATGGAAAAACGCATTCGGTTTGGAAGATAGACCCTTTCGTGTGACCCCATTCGTTTGGATAATTTATGTCAACTTATGTGCGCTTTTTCCGTTAAGCGTCAAGTAAATTAAACTTAAATGAGACGATACGAGCTCGCTCCGGGACCCCAATGGAAAAATTAAAACAGGAAAAGGTCCCAAGAATGTGACCGACGAGCATAATTATATAGCTGTTCGCAAACGTACAATGTGGCCGGTAAATTCATCGAAAGAAAATAACGCACTAATCAAAAAATAGCATTGTGAAATTCGAATTTCAAAGATCGAATTGGTTAATGAATGCATTTATGGATACCAAAATAAATTAGCGATCGACGTGAAGCTACGTAGATAAAAATACAACTATACGTCGTTCCTCGATGGTATAACATACAAATAAATGTTGGGCGGGTGCACGTAAAAACTTTTAAGCTTTGTTAAATCTGATTTTTTTTTTACAGAAGAAAAGTACAACGATACAATTATCGGAACGGGTAGAATTAATTTTTCTAAAAATCGCGTCGTCCAGAGGAGAGCAAACGCATTCCGAATAGTGAATAATCTCAAAATATTGGTTGCGCACCTTAAAGAACACACGATAATTCATGCAATTATAATATGAAGAGTTATCGTGTTAGAATTTTTCACGCCTTTAAAGATGTTAGACTTCAAAACGTGTGGTGGTGATAACAACGCTGAATACGTGGCATCATATTTTTAAAATCAGCTCATAAATTTTTAATTTTGATAGTTTTCACTGCAATAATTATTTGAATTTATTAATTACGGATTACTAGCTATCATTGATTACAAACTCTTAAATGTTGATCATACACCTAAAATTAACAGCCGACATTACACACAGATAATTCTACATGCGACAGGGAGGTTCGAGTGTTTCAGAAGGAGAAAATATGTTTTAGACAATATCGTTTTAAAACATACAAACTACTTGATCGCGCGTGAAAGCGCGTGAGTTTAAAGCAATATACATAATTAGGCATAACGTATTTTGTTTTAGGGCAAAAAATAATCATGTATGTCATACACATCATTGTTTTACTATACTTGATATGTTCGTTTTATAAATTGTTTAATAATTAATATTAAATAAATTAAGGAAAAAAACTTGTGTCAATTGGCGTACAAGTAAAATATTCAGTCTCGAAGCGTGGGAGCATATGAATATTGATGGGCTTTTATTCGCGCCCAAACTGTCACAAGGCAAAATAATAAAAGACGAGCAACACAAAAAAGCGCCCAGCGGGAAGGGACACTACCTTAAAATGAACGCTTAATCACATGCATGCACACATACTAACTTGAATTCAGTCGTTTTTTTCATTTTTATCACCTGCTGCAATTTAAACAAGTGGTGTTATGACGCGTTCCCAAAAATAAAATAAATTAATACATTTATTAGAACTTACAAGTGTAGGCAATATCATTTTATTTGTTCATATAATATAATTATTTCTTCTTTAGTCAACACCAAAATACAAGATATTAGATTTTAATAGGGAGTCTACGCCGGAAAATCTATTCACATATATAAATATTGATGAATAAAGATATGTAATACTATGCCCTTGAGTCTAGTACAGTCATTTAAGCAATAGACACGCCATGCACTTTAAAAAACATTCATATTTAAATGGCCAACAGTACAGTAATTCATAACAGGTTTTTTAACGAGCGTCAATCTTTACATTTTTATGTATCGACATTTGAATTTGATTTGAAAATCGAGATGAAATGAAGGGACCAGAGTAGAGAGAGAGAGAGACCGTCTCTCATATTCTACCTTAGTGAACGTAAAAAGTATTAACGTATAAAAAATCACTTTAAAGTCGTTTTTGAAACATTTAAAAATACTATACTATAGTATGAATGGAAATCATCTCAATCGTCTATTCACAGAATAATTATAATTGAATTACAGTGGTAGGTGTACATTTGAATACAAACAAAGAGCATTTTTCCTAGTATCGATGTTAAATGCTTTATCGTTACTTAAACATTTTAACTTAAGTTTAATTAATGTTATTCATTTATTTAAAGCACGCGATCCCTTGATTTATTTGAAACGTCAACAAGTGGACCAACCCTCAAAAAGGCATTCGAATCCCACACAACTTTAAATCAACATCGAACATATGGGTATAAATTTAATACGCTAAGCATTTAATATGTCAATTAATCTAAGATTGAAAGCTTGCCGTGGTAATTAAGTGGAGAAATGCTGTGATGATTCAGGGGGGGGGGCGTTGATGTACCAGATCGAGAATATACGATAGTATCTCGGAGACAAAATGCATTCGCATCATACATGCATCCCAGTTAATGTCGATAACCACGTTTTGTGGCTAAGGTTTAATGCATTTAACCGCACGCAATCCTCCCAATATGATATGAGAAGGTTCAACAGGAAAGTGCAAGCAAAAAGTGCGGCGGTATTACGTTTGCGTGGTGCATACAATTCTCCCACTAAAAAAATATTGAAAATCAACAGAATCATAAGATGACAACTCATCAGTTGTTTCTATCATATTTGTTTTATAAATTAGTATTTCAAAAAAGATCACATATATTTTAGATGAAAATGTTATCTTCTTGAGAAAACCGCATATTGCTTATGAATGAAACGTTGCATAAAAATAAGTTGCTATAGAAAGTATATCATAATAAAGGTCGAAATGTATCAAAAGCTGGTTATCATTCCTAATATTTTCATTTCACAAGGATAAAACATCAATTAAAAAAAAAGTGTTTGAAGGCGCGACAGATATTTTCTTGATCCAGCGATTCTTAGGATTGCAATTTCAAATGTTTAAAAATAATACTGTAACTATGAATGATAGAAAATAAGTCGAATTGCCATGTAAATTACATTTCGATGGTCGAGTTAACGAATCGACATTCCTCTGATGTATTTTATTGGCACGGGAGAGATGTTATGTGCATTTCAACTTTTTAGCAACAACCTGTGTCCTTTTCAACGAGAACGACTTTTTGCCAAAATAATGAGCATGGAGCGAAATTTGTTGAAAACCTTAATAAGAAGCCTTAAGAAAAAGGTGCGACGTTTTTATTGATTCGATTCCAAAGATGCGATGATATCACAAAATCAATAATCGACGGCGAATCGGTTTATATTAATACTGGGGTTACAGTATTATTTTGCAGAAATTAAAGAACAATACATATATATTCACCTACTCGAATACATACTAAGTAGTAGTAAGCAGTAGTCACTTCAAGAGGGCAATTAATTTGTTCACATAGTCTAGCACATATGATTTGCATATAAATATCGAAGGCACCGGCGCCGTACAGTAGATAAATGTAAATGAAACAAAAGTTTGGAATATGTGTTTCTTACTCTGCGCGTAAACTATACATTCACTCTTTCGATTCACAAAATAAGGGATAAATGGTCATTCAAAAACTCTATATAAAAAGTATGTATGGTTAACATAAATTATATATAACTTAGAGAAGTGATAAATTCATGTACAAGTTATGGCATGTCACTTATAAAAATAGAAGCAATCTGACGTATAATTAACATTTTTTAAATATTATTATTCAAAAATAAAACGCGACAAAATATTTTAAAAAATCCACAACGCAGCTAAAAGTAAAACAAGAAAATAAAAGCGATTTGTATTATTAAACGTTTACACACATATATTTAACGTTTGGTATAAATTTTGTATTGAAAGTTGTGAAAAAAATATCATTTTTATACAAATTAGCCACCTTCAATAACGCAATAAAGATCAAGAAAATAAGTTGCCCTTCATTTCTATACAATACATATTTGCAATTATTTAGATTAAATTTAATTAATTAAATAATTTGAACAATTATTTTGATAAAAATAAAAGCATATTCATATTTTCAAATGTGCATATGAATATATCATTTATTCGCCGGTGGCCATAGCTAAGTTGCAACGTTCTGGGTCTCAATCAGTTTCACAAAAAGAATCTATAATGTGCAAGAAGAAATGTTTTGACATCTATGATATTTTCACACAGTTACTTAAAATCGAATCCTAAAAAAATCCTGATATGTCCACGGAACAATAAAATCACTACATAAAGACAAAATTGTCATTTTAAGTAGAGAAGTAGTTATATTTAGAAATTAACGCTTTGTTAATAAAGAAAAAAATGTAATGTTTGCATTCGTTCTCTCTATAAGTTTCACAATAATTCGGTTTGGTCGGAGTTCGCAATAGACTTAAAATACATTTTGAGATTTATACTGGGGAAATGTGAGCACGAAGTCATGAGAAGCGAGGAGCTAAAAGAAGATAGTAAACAATGCAAAAAACAATAAATTTTATTCACTTTCACAGTACCGATTAAGGAAGGACCAGAAGAACAGTGCGCCGATCGTAAATCGCAATTAATGTTGTATTTTATCATATTTTTTTGTTACGTAGTGATGATGAACGTACTACTGACGGAGGTAAATGGATTCATAGAGCTGATGATGTAAATGGATTTATTATTAAGGAAAAAAGAACAACCACGAGATAAAATTCTAACAACGACTACTCATGGGCTATTCGCCTTTATCTTTCAAAGTAACATATGTAACTTTTCACTGTAAAGCTTCTATAGCATATATCTGTCTGAATATTTTTTTTATATATTGGAACGAATTGAGTTCTGGATATATCGCACTCACAGTAAAAATACAATTTGTTGTATTAACAAGTGTTGATTGAATTGTGAATGAATTTTCAAGAAAAACTTATAAATAAAAATTAAATCTGTATACATAAACAATTAATTAATAATAAATACGAATATATTTGTTGTATCGATTTAACTTTTTCCAACGTATTCAGTTGAAATTTAAATTGTTGAAACATTGTACGATTCCACAGGTTTTGTCACTAACGAGCCGGATTTTGCCTTTCGACATTTTTAGGTATTTCATGTTACATCCGTGTGATAGAATAACTGAACATACCGGGCAAAGTCGGGTCGTTCGTGAGAAAACATGTGGAACGGTAAAAAGTATCAACAATCCAATTTCATGAAGAAATTCCGTCAAGCACCTTCAGTCGATATCATAAAGTAAATTGTCTTTTTCAGACACTGTAAGAGTTGAAACAATAAACATTTAACATAAAAATCGCGAATCAAAGAATAAAGATAACTCAAAAACACTACATATTTAGCTACGGTGGTAAAATTTGTAATAAAAAAAGAATCGCTTTATATTTTGGTAGAAATTCATTTTAAGTGGTCGTTTTTCTCGTTATTTGTTTCTTAAGACATAAAAACAACATTTTATGATAGATTGTGTGTTTAATAATTGGAAAGTTACAATTATAATCAAAATTGAATAAATCGGCGCAGAAACAAGAAGACCAATATATCTCTTAAAGAGTATTGGTGAGGCGAGTCTGAGCACGGACAAATCGTGAACTTGCAAAAGGGGGAAATATAACCCTTATATTAAAAACAATATGAAAAATAAAAATTCACTTGATTCAATTATACATATTAGCACCCTCTTTGAATACATAATTAAAATAGCAGCATGGAATAACACCAACACAGAGTATATCGATAGTGATACCCACGTAAAAACCTATCCACCTCCAAATCAAACGTGAAAACTAGAAGAAAACTTTACTTATAGAAACTCTCTAATTCTTCATTATAAAAAATAATTGCAATTTTCTTGCTAAGATAGAAGTTGAGCGTCTGACTCATATCAGCTCACCTAAACAAAGGTATTTTAATATATTCCGTTAAGGGAGCGAATTAAAATCAAAAGCAAATTAAACGTATGCAGTTAAAAATATAACAGAATATATCTCAAAATATATGCAAGTCACATTATCTTTTTTTTCTCACTTCTTTTAAGCACAATAGTGCATGGTTTAACGATAGGCAGCTCTACATCGGGCCAAGAATATGAGGAGTAAAATCGATCTTTTTTTATCAGTATTGCGTTATGTAAAGCAGCCGTGTAACAGTAGCTGCATACACATAACGTATGGAGGTGGGACAACCAACTTATATCTCAAAATATAATCAAAATCGGTATCCTTTATTAATATCAACTATTCAGCGAAACGTAAAACATACGGCATGAAAAAAAAATGGTGTGTTAATATGTTAGAGGGAGATAAACAACAACTTTTTCATAAACATTAAAAAGTAGATGGTTCCAAATGAATAAAATAATAAAATTTTATATAATATTTACCCCAATATTATTTTATTTTTGACTAAACATTCCAGGGTTAAACACAGCACTATCAACAATCTTTACTTGTTGTAGCACACTTTTCGCGCTAGTACATCATAGCAGCGTTATTTGTTCTCCATTCGAAACCTTAGAGAAAACTATGAATTTATTCGAAACTGAATATGTGCGACTGGCAGTTTAATTCCGAGCCGTAGTAATAACGCCGGGAAAGCATTATTTTAGTTGGGCACGAGCTGTTCATCTTTCCCTTATTTATTTGATTCTCACACGTATTCCTGACTATTAAAAAGAGTACCTTAGATGCTACGAATACAGCGTCTAAGTATACTCGGTCAACGAAAATGATCGCTAAAAGAATATGGTCACAGTACTGGTAGAAATCTGTGAATTATTGTTAATATATATTTATTCCATATATGATTCATTTTTAACGTGTCGCTTCTTAGAGGAAAAGCATCATAATCAAATAAATAAACCATATTTTATAATAACACTTCTATAATATTATGATGAAAACCGGTTTCTCTTATCGAGAGTTTTATCAACTCATACTATAAAACAAGATATATATAAACTGAGAATCAATAATCAGTTATAAAACAATTGGTAGGTACAAGAATTAACAAGTGATTACACAAAATATATTATGTCTAATTAGATCTTTTTTAGTGTTGAAACTTAATTATTATTAAAATTATTATTATGTTATTCCAGTCGTTTCTGCGACATCCATGTGATAGAATGCTTGAAGGTGCCGAAAGGCGAAACATGGGTCACAAAGCATGTGGAATCGTACAGTTTCAATAATACAAACTTGATATTGAAATTCCATCAGTCACCTTCAGTCGATATCATAAATTATAACTAAATAAAATTGAATAATTTACCAACAGTGTTAACGACTTCTCAAAAATTAATAAATACCAGTCTGTGACAAACATTTTTACCAAATTAAATATTCATTATGCAAGAAAAAAGTTTATAAATGACTGCATTAGTTTACAATGCTCGCCACGAATGAAACCGGGTACCCTTATCATTATATAATAAAATTGTGAATGTATTGTGAAAAAACGTTTTTTACTATTATATTTATTCTATGATCAGGACCGTTTTCGCTCATTTCGAACACTGCCAACTGATGATGCTCGCGATGAGCGAAACTGGTATTGATCATAAAATACATTGTGGGAATAAGTAATAAAAAATGTGTTTATTATTGAAAATAGCATGCCTTAAAAGTGATATTATTGAAGAAGAAAACAATTATCCTAATATATTATCAGATTGGTATAAAGTTATTGTGAATACATATATTCCAAGGAAATAAACATAAATTTATTAAAACAAATGCGTTGTAAATTAATATTTATGCAAAATTTCGTTATTTATAATGGTTTAATTAATAGTGATCATTAATGTTTATTGGTTCATTTCAATGATTACTTACATATTTATTTCCGTTTTTCGACAACATTAAGCCTGAGGCCTACATTATTTACTGGGTGAGGATTCGAGCCCAAACCAGATCGTGATACTTAAGACATGCCGATATAAAATACTCCAATAGGAATTATCTAACGAGGGCTAATAGTAAATCATTCCATAAACCATCCTTTCCAGCGACAATCAGTTAATAAATAAAAAGTAAAAAGAACTATTCGCTCTTTTTCTTGGCACATATATTCGCTTAAAAAAGATACAATCATAGACAGTAGTATTTTTGGAAACAAATATAATTATAATAGCGAAAAACTAGGCGTAAAATAATTGCCTTTTGTTGTATAGAAATCGGCTTCAAACATATGTTTATCATATTTACTTATATCATATTCTGTTGTCTTATAACATAAATACTTCTGGTTCAATAAACACTGAATACTGTACCTGGTGTGAGAAAATTTTATAAATAACGAGCCATTTCATAAATATATGGTCTTTAAAAGCATATTTTGTCAATATTGACAGACAAACAGGAAAGAATCTTTAGTATTAAATTGCCGTGAAATATTTTCTCACTTAGAGTATTTCCAACTTCCAACACGTGTCGTGTTTCTATTTGAGCTCATGCCGTCCGAGTAAATTATTTAGAAAACACCTCATAGAATGATTATCTGCGGCGGTAAATATCAATGGTAAATATGCATGTTATGAATGGGTGATATCTCTAACATATTTTAGTAAAAATAATATGAAATGCGAATACAGATTAACACTGTGTGGTTGTAAATATGTATATTAATTATTTGTTGAATATTGGTCAACGCTGAATAATATTTGTTGACATTGAAATGAAGAGTGATTATTATATTACTTTATTTGATGTAAGCAAACATAAAGTACTGTATAAATAACAAGTTGCATAATTTGTTAATTAAATTGAAAATTATGTTATCATAGAGCATTTAATTATAATTCACAGTTCAGCAAAAAAAAATTTTTTGACATATCATGACTGATAATTTGAATCATTCAAACTCAAACACTTCCAAAACATGTAGTAGCTTTTTTTAACAATAAAAACACATTTCTTCAATATAGTTTAATATCAGGACCAGTTTTTAATGTTGGCTATGAGCGAAACCGGTTGTGGTCATTAAATATATTGTGGAAATAGTACTGAAAATGTGGTTTTTATTGTTTAAAATATATTGCCTTTCTGCCAAAAAGTGTCAGTTAACTACTTACAAGAAACATATATTAGTGTGAACAGTTTAAAACGTTTAAATTTAAGAAGAATGTTTATAGCTATTTGGGAATTATTCTTGCTTTTTTACATCCAATACGAAAAGATATATTTTGGGTTTGGGGATAAACAAAAAATCTGATCAATTTATCAATTTTCTGATATCGACACCGTTACTCCTAGAATAAAACGATGAAAAAAAATATTTTACATCAAGTTTCAACTTTTCTGTAAGCAGCGTTATATTACGCAATATAATAGATACACGTAACGTAAAACCAATGCTTCAAAAAGATGGTTTCTTGCAACGGCATGGTTATAGGCTCACGAACAGTCAGCCTAGTATACCAGTCACTCGGAAGTATCCCCTGGGGAGCTAATTAGACGCAAAATTGTGTTCCATGACAGGGAAGAGACGTCGGACGCATTTGATCAGCTTCATGGAGTATTAGCTGGTCATAATAGCCGGCAAATACGTAATAACGTCATATTAAAGGAATCACATGTTATCAGTCTGTTCAAAACAATACAACAAAACTTGAAATTTTCAAATGTCTTTACTTAATTTACAATATTATATATACTGGACAAACAAACACTACTCCGTGCTTTGGTCTATTTTTTTTTAATTAAAAAAAATCTTTTACAGCAAAAAATATCACATTTCAATCCAAAACGTACACCGATCAAATGCAATTTAAACAATTTGTTATAAATTCCAAATTTAAAACTCTAATGATCAGTACCTATTTCGCTCACTACAAGCATTGCCAACTCATGAAATATAAACAAATATCAAATATATTTCCATAATATTGAGTGGTAATAATCATCGGATATGAAAAATATTTGGTACACGAGTAACGACAAGAATTCACAGATAATCATAAATAAATTATATACATAAAATGAGTATGTTTAGAAACTCTTACATATAAATATCTACTAATTTATATTAATAAAGCTTAAGCTACGATGGATTTAATTCACTTAAGAGGAAAACAATGATGATATAAACAATTCTTCAATCTATTGATTGAATTGGTATTTACTTGGTAGAATTCCATTATGTTCTGACGATGGCGTGAGCCGAAATAGCTATCAAATAAATCTTATAAAAAATATTGTAGAACTAAAGTACATTGATATTTTTTCACCGCGTTAATTCTTAAATCGATTGATTGAGTAATAAGGGTTGAATGCGATAACAAGTATTTTTCTCTAATATATGAATTTACATATATGTTCCAGAAGAAATGGCTAAAACCTATATTGAAGAAAAAAAAATTATTTGAAGTCCGCAAAATGGGCTCTCAGTTTCCTGCATATGATTTCTTTCGAGACTGTTTATATTTCTTTTCCGCTTAAAAATACTTTAGCTCAATATTATATAACATTCGATTCGGTTACTTGAAAATGTGAAAATAGGGAAAATAAATTTAAAAACACGTAACAAAAATTTATTATACGTGTTCAATTTGTATTACGAAAAGGTATGATGAAGATCGAAAAATGATCGAGTTTTTTTCAGGCTTTCTACTTTCCTCCCACGAGTCATATAACTGTAGCGAACAATGAATGAATCTCAAAACATGTACTATTCAATTTTGGAAATAGCGTTTTCAGTTTAATTCTAATTTCCCCTTTAATATACAAAGCAGTGGATTGGTAACTCAATCCGGCCGGCGATTCCGCTCTGGCGCACAGTGGACCGTAAGTCTTACACAGCGGGCAATCGCTCGATTAAATCACCGTCCGGTTAATGTGACGAATGTAACGCACTGCTGTGGTATTATGAGAGAGCTGAATGAATCTGACAGGCCAATCAACGAACTTAAATTATATCTTTAATTGGCCACATAAACCATCGGCTCGAGTGATACTAGCCCATTGCGAATACGCACTCTATTAACGAGATGGATTAAGTTAATCCTTCGAGAAACCAGTTGATCCCAGCTTACAAATAAACACAGTTTTGGTGGTTTTTTTCCACTTTAAACCACTGTATATTAACAGTTTGTTTCAATAAAAAAACACATGAAAAAATAATCAGAAAAAATATAAATGAAACAAATTAATTCATATCGGTGGTTTATCTGAATCAGTGCTCCGAAACATTTTGTATTTCGCGGCACACCACATTTAAATACTTATATTATGACGCACTATTTCTGTATTGCTTACTTCGTTTACACTTTTGTCCTTATAATGATAATATTTATGTATATATTGCAAATTATTCCAAAGGATAAATAATTATTTCTATTTCGCTGTAATTCTTATATTGTAAAAATGGGTCGCGGCACATCTAGCATTGACTGGCGGCACACCGGTTGGGGAGCACTGATTTACAGAATAAACAAAATTTACGATATCGATATCGATCGATTTATATTTCAATATAAAATTGGAATAGTTAAAACTTTGTACAATTCCAAATATGTTGTCATTCAAAACCCGGGTTTCGCCTATCGGCATCTGGAACTATCGTTCTGTTAACTTGTCAAAACTATTGCGTCCTAATCCATCCGTCCTCAATAACGTACGTTTTCAATAACATTACTACAACAACTCCACAGAGAAAGAGCTGGTGACCGATGATCTTTATATGTATTTTATGAGTTATATAGTATTAAGTTATAATCGACATGTCTAAACTTTTACACTACTTTTACGAGTATCATTCTCAATGGTTGCAGTCGTATAATCAGAAAGTGTCGCAATGATATCGAACCGCTGAATGTCATCTTGAAACGTTTTTAAGAATATAAACAAACTTTAAACATTTTTGTAATAAGCCTGTATAGTAAAGCAGATTAACCCATCGACTTTTGCTACGTCGAATCAGTAATTTGAAATATGGTGGAATTAAAAAAGACAACGAATCACATTTACCATGGAGCGTGAAAAGCGTATTACGATATAAAAATATACAGCAATACGTACATGTAGTATGCATGTAAGTTATTTATTGTCGACATAAAATAACTTTATAGATATAAATTTATTATTTTGTAACAAGCGGAGCACAATTATTTCAACTTATACAAAGACAGATCAGCTACCATGTGACTAGTTCAACATTTCCACGACTGCGACTGGTCGAGATAAAACATTTCAATCGGACGCGCGATTCCTATATCAATCGTTCTGCGTAGGCAAATGGTTAATCAAACTGCACTGCAAAATAATTCTAAGAATCCGAGCAGTGCGCTGCTCGCCTGATAATTTTAACATACGCCTTTTATAATATATCACATCCAAATAGGTATTGTATATGATATAGTATATTTATTATATTATATATTTTCTTTCACATGATGATGGTGAACGAAATATATAGCTCTTAAACTATCAAGAGAAATTATTATTAAGAAAAACTTATTTTTTATTTCCACAATCTATGACCTGCATATGAAAACTTACTGAATATTTAGACAGAATTCGTTTCAAATGATTATATTATACAAAAAATAAGACAAATACTTCACTTTTTTTACACCATTTTTTTGAGTTGGATATAATACAATTCTAAGTGAAGTCAACTTTACAAAAATCCACGCATTTGGGTATATAGCATTATTATATAGAATAATCAAAACATTGAAATGCCTCTTCGATGATATGAATCCAACACCATGACAGTGAGCTGCGTTATATATAATTATACAAATATATAATTATATAAATATATAATTATATAATTATACAAATAACACTGATTTATGTGATAACAAAAAACCTTTCAAAAATTCTTTCACAATACACTTGAATATTTTTTATTTTAATGAAATGCAATAATTACGTCGTGAAACTATTTAAAAAATGCAGTCTCTTTAATTTACTAGCCATCAAGAACTGCCATATGAACTTAAATCGACAAAAATTCGTTTTCTTCATTTCATCAAGAAATAACTTTAAAACGAAAACAGTTGGAACGATATATTTTGAATAAATCCGATAGTTTATAAAAACAGGTTGATAGATAGATAGACTAAAAAATAGTCGTCCAATCATTCAAAATTCAAATTTAATTGAAAAACCGAATAAAATATTATAAATGTTTCAATATGCACTATCTGACAATAAAATATATCATTGAATAAAAAACTAAAACCATTATTTACTTTTGTTGTAAACGAAATTTTAATAAATCGGCGCAGTGTCAAAAACGAGCAAAGCATTCCTTCCCTCCCGCGGTTTTAGGTGCATTCCTCCTAGAGACGTTAGCTTACACTAAACTTTCATAAATAGAACTGTTTGTCCGAGCAATGCTCAAGATCGGATTCACTTTATATCAAGGCAGACCTAGAAGTGCGCAATATAGCAAACATGATAAGACAAATAATGATTTAGATTTTCGTTTTTATGCAACTAAAATCAGAAAGATTTTACAATGAGTTTATGTTATTTTTTTATTAAATAAAAGTTTCAACAAAAATATTATTTTTTTATGAGCGTTTCTTTCAATTATATAATAAGTATTCTTAGTAAGTACTGAAAATGGAATATGATTTTTTTAGCCGTTTGTGTGATATTTATTTCACATGATGATAGGCACATTAACCAGCTTTACACAAAGGAATTTTCACACGGGTTTGGAAGGCTTGTGTGCTTTAAAACAAGAAAGGATATTAACGATCTTTTTTCAACAAGTTTGGCGTTTCAGGCGATGAAAAATGCTTAATCGCTCACAAGAACATCTAATCCGAGTGTTATATCAATTAAGCGCGTTTTTATAACCATTAACAAATTTGTTTTCGTATCGTTACTCTATCAGTATTATTAAAAGGGACTTGGAAGCAAAATAAATGTAATATATGTGATTGAAAAAACATTTTTTTATTTATTGTTATTGTAGAGTTATAAGATGTATCTTCAACTGAATCAAAGCGCATAAATATATACCGAAGACTGATATTACTTATTCTATACAATTTATTCGCAAACCGTTTTCTTGTATGTAACTTTTAAAAAATAAGAAAACTTTTATTTATGTGATCCTAACTTTTTAAAAATCATTTTTTTAATGTTACTTAATTATAATATTGTGAATTCAAAAAAATATTTGAAAATATGTTATACTTCTGTGGCCAGCTTCTTATAACCGCCATGTTCCCGACCAACGATCAAAATTCACTCGAACACTTGGCTGGAAGATAAATAAATTACTGTAGTGTGTAGTTACGTATAGGAGAAGGTTATCGAAGAATCCGACGGTGTTAATGTATGGCCGTGCGAAGGCGTCCAAGATAACTTTGGTGATATTCAAAAGACGGATACCTCGTGGGTATCCGTCTGCTATAATAATTGATATATGTGAACAAGTTTAACTGAGAAATTTATACAAAAAAAAGCTATTTATAGATTTTTATCATTTGATAGAGATTTATAACATTTATTTAGTGATATTGAAAAAACGACCAGATGAGGTGATTGGAAAATGGAGAGTATCTTTTCATATGTTAATAATAAGTATATAATTTCGAATTATAAATATTGACTATAACAATATTGGTATAAATTGTTGTTGCTTTACAAATTTTCAAGCCCTGAATTATAATAACAAGCGATTTTTTAAATTAACGTGAGTAAAAAAAATATTTTTTGATTGCTTCGTAGATTTTATATAACGTTTGATATAAATATATTTCTAGCAATCAAAAATACTCAATAAATTTGTGAAAAGAAAAAAAAGTAATGATATGAAAAAAAATTATTATACATTGAAATTGAGGCTTTTCGCCCAGAACGCAAAGCGATAAGATAGTAGTGATTACTTGAATATTTGTAGAATAGACCTTAAATATAAAACAAATCCATTGAAAAGCATTCCCGAGAAGGCATTCGAATTTGTGTTCTACACATTTAATGTTCGAAAAATGAACAACATGAGAAAAATATTGAATTCAATCATAAAGGATTATATGTTATATGACCACATTCCATTATTATTTCCACGATCAACAAAAAAATGATTTGAGTATACTTAAAAATATTATAACTAAAATTCCAACCTACAAGTGTGACAAAATTATATGGGATAATTCGATATGAGAGAGAACAATATTAAGATTTGTTTATTTGGTTGTTTTATATTTAAAAAAATCAAATTGGATTTTTTTAAACCAGAAATCAATACATTTTCTGAAATATTGAGAGAAATAACATTCGATATCCGATGTATTGGTATCTTTGCCGTGATGTAGGTAACAAACACTTATTATCGTTTACTGCCGCATCTATTCTCATGCTGAAAATGCGTATAGTAATCAATATTGATCAAAAACACACGTGGGTTCGAATCCACAACATTATGATTGACTAATGATCCTTCAAATAATTCTCGCATCACTCAGCGGGCGCCATACATACATTTCCATAAGCCCCATCCCAACTGACGGTGAAAAAGCTCAACTTGTATTTTATCAAACAAAAAGTTGGCTGTATGAGTGTGTTCGCGTCAAAGCTTAAATAATTATTAAGTCATCAGACTGTCATTAGTGCTGCAGTTACGCTTTACTTCGCTCTTATTTTATGGTACAAGCAAATACAACATGCAGGCATCAACTAATGTTAGGATTCATAACAACCTGATTTTTATACGTTAAATTTAATCTAAATGTTAATGAAATTAAAACGAACAATAATCACCTTTGAAACTAATAAAAATATTTAGAGCTACAGCATGTTAAAAGTAATATGATTGTTAACTATATTAACGATGTAAAATAATATTTCACGTTAAAAAAACGTTATTTATTCATCAAAATCATTTTTCGCAAAAAAAGTTATTTTTGATATTTGATTCAGTATTTGTAATATATATGTTGATCAACACTTCATTTTGCAGCAGGTGGAATATTTACAATGTTTAGTAAATATTTAAAATTAACTTAACAAAAAAATGCACAAATAATAATTTCAAAGCTGTACTTTTACAGTAGCAAATTTCTAGAATCACATCTCATATAGGTACAAAACTCATACCTTTGTGCTTTGTTTTAAGACTTCCGACAATTATTTTTCTTATATGAGCCTTATACTCAAAACAGACATTAAAAAAACAACAGTTAATCGATCGTTCTCCGTATGCACTGTTAAAATCCTCTCAAATAGAAGATTATTTAGTCAATGAAAAAGTCGGAAATGGTTATATAAGTTACCTTCTTAAAAAACTTAATGATCTCATCAAAAAAAAAAACTTTTTATAATTACCGTTTATAAAACGCCAACGACAAAGCGGCGTCCGTATGAGAAAAATATATATTACATATGAATAATGGAGATTACACACGGGAGGTTCTACTCGAAAGGGAAGAGATTAAATAAATCAAACGGCTGATACTGAGATCATTTAAAAAACGCAAAGGAATATAATAATGATTTATATCCCATAATATAAGTTTTTTGACTAATTCATTTCGCAGCTTCACCAACACGCACACCGCAATGCTATCGTACGAATACTGTAAAACATATGTAAATAATATTGGATCTATACCATCTCCCTTGAATTTAACGGTATTCAATGAACACGGTTTCATATTTACACGATATTACAATTACAACAATTAATCTGATTTAATTGCAAGAAAGTTATAGTCGAACACGTAATTAAATACTAGTGGTATGGAATGGCGTCGAAGAGTCGAATATTACTTAAGCAGATTTTTTAAGTTTCAAGAGCAAATATAATAAATAAAACAGAGTTAATAAAAAATAGCATTTAATATGGAACCAATTCTCAGATATATTTTAAAGTAATATCATAGATTAAATCGGCATTTTCGAGGACTCCATCTTCCGTGTACACTGATTGATAAGTATTGTACTGTAAATTAATAATAAAAAGTATATTAAGAATATTAAATAAATGCTTATCTTGTTTAATGATGTGTTATTATATAAAGAGCGGTATTAAGATTGGATATTTTTTTAGCCAAAAGCATGCAGGCGTACTTGGCATACGTATAAATTTTAAAAAAATAGATAGGAATTAGCACATTATTTTACTAACTCGGCTACTAAAATTAGTATATATAAGCTTTTTTATTTCATTCGTGATTACCTTATGCGCCCTTTAAAAATTGAAATTATTATTCCGGACGTTCAGCTTGTATGATTAATAGCTATTGAATGCAAATACAAAAAAGTGGGGATCGGTGATTTCTTTGATTTATCGAAAAAGTTGTTGAAAATCTAAAAAATACTTCGTATCCACACGAATCGCAAACACCTTCAAATCAGCGAATGAATAATTTGACTTAAAAAACCATCTTACATATAATCTGTAAATATGGAAATATTTGGTTCAAAGAAATATATAAAAGTAGAGTTACTGCAGTTCAACTTTTTGCTTTTATATTGCATTATATTTATTTGCTATTATATCTATAATAAATAAAACAAAACCTCTAAAAATATAAACATAGTACTATTGAATAATACGTAGGAATATTGATTTGAAAAGAAACTATTATAAACAATTCAGGTTCATATTTTAATTACTTCGTGTAGAAAAGCTTGATAGGCTGTGGGTTGAATTTGGCTGATTTATTGGGTATATATTTGTGATCCATCATTATTCGTTTGCGTGACAATTTTAATCAATACATGTTTCTTTATATTCATCCTTTGCAGCTTCCGATTTTATATCAATAGGTTTCGAATCCACGACTGCAGAAAGTCAATGACAAATGACGTTAGTTTAACGTATTTAAAGCATTGGAATTTGACGATAGATGAGAACAGAAGCATTACGGAAATACAAATACTTTTTGTAAGTTTCAAGACAATAAAAGTTAAAAGGTGAATATTAGCTAATCAGGAAGATAAAAAGGTTAGTTTGTGAAATTTTTGATGACAGTTAATTTAAAGATTTTTTTCTACGAAATTTCAAATTATTTCAATAATTTCACTCCTAATATCAATAGAAACAAATAGAGTAAATATCTAAGCTGTTAATTCTGTTGCTCCTGTATGATAAAATACATAAAATACCGAAAGGCGAAACCAGGGTCGTTAATGACAAACCATGTGGAATCGTACAAAGTTTCAATAATTCAAATTTAATAACTAAACATTTTTTAAATTTGAATTGTTATTCTTATGATAGAATGCCTGAAGATGCCGAAAGGCGAAATCCAAGCAGTTCGATAACAATTCAAATTTGATATTGAAATCCCATTAAACACGTTCAGTCGATATCATATATTTTTTTTTAAATAATTAAGCGACTATAAAAAATAATAGGAAATAATACAATAGACTTTTTCGTGAGCAATTTTCGACTAATGACGGAAATATTCACCGACCACCGCCATAAAATAATTCTGAATATTAACTAGGTATTTCAACACTCAATAAAGTTGATTCACAAGGTTCATATTTGATATTTTAGACGTATTATATTATCAATAATGTAATCATATTGAAATTGGAAATGTTAAAGAGCAATTCTTTTATTATATATTTATGAAACACCAAGCACAAAGAGTCATATGAAGAAAGGGACAACTTTCTAATAACATAAAATTTATTGGGGCATAACAGGCAAAGAAAATCGAGAACTCCCGACACTCTCCATTTGGTACGGCAATCGATGTCAAATTTTCTTGTAATGAATGAGTATTTATTCGCCGGGTAATCGAAATCGATTCGAAATAAAATCACTAGTATCGTTTTTACACAGGGCTGCACATTTTTATTTCAGATTATTTAATGAGAAATTCGACAACATAAACCTGATTACATCAGAGACGCATATGAATAATTTGAAGATACATATAACATATGAGTTTCGTACTTCTGAATATAAGGTAAAATAATAAGTTACATATAGTCTTAAATTTGAATTTTTACAACTTTGTACGATTCCACATGTTATGTCACTAACGACCCGGGTTTCGCCTTTCGGCATCTTCAGGCATTCTATCGCATGGATGCAACAGAAATGAGCTTGTGTATCAAATTTCATATTAAAATTCCATCAATCACCTTCAGTCGATATCATAAATTACATGAGTTCGTTATAGAATAAATTTTAATTCTGAAGCCGTACCCAAAAAGTATACGAAGATTGCACAATCAAGCACTTCTTATAACTATAGAGTTGAACAAAATAACGTTGAAATCTATTTTAGTATCGCGCAAAGGTCAGAACTATATAAAATAATAGTCGGAGAATTATTTCAGTAAAACGAAATTTAAACAAAAATTACTCAAAGCCATAAATTCGACATATAATTAGTCCTAATTTTCTATTTTACATATAGTTATAATGGAGGCGACATGCTAAAATAATATGTATACAAAATTGGAAGTTTTATGGATTGATCATAAAGTTGGTAAAGTTAAAACTAAAAATAATGATGTTGCTTATTTTTGCTGATTTTACTCATGTCCACATCGCAATGTAATTTATATGTAAGATATCTTTTTTAATGGAATATTTTTGTATCTCTTTTGGAGGTTACATGTACCGAAGTTACTATAAATGCTTTCAGCATATATTTAGTAAAAAGCATAAACGACACGTGCCCTTTCCTTAATGATGACTGTATAAATAACTATCATCTCTTTTTACATCCCTAATTATATAAAATCCGAGTGAACAGACGTCATATACTGACGCCAGTATTGCAGTTTACCACCATATAGCCGGAATCCTTCAAATGAAAATCATGCATCGCCTCTGTTGAATTAAGAAACCACACTATAGTCGGTAGATATGTGTGTATATACGTACCTATTGTATCTCTGTCGAGTAGTTAGCAACCCTCTTGTAACTAAATATAATATGAATACAGAAAATCATTTAATTTGTATATCAGATTTCATAAGCTTTCTGGTTGTTAATGATAAACTAATCATAACATAGTGTACTTACGAGTGTAAAGGGGCCGTTCACCAATGTACATACTTATAAAGTAGATTTTTTGAATGACTTTTTTTATTGAGAAAATAAACGACACAATTTATTTATAGACGAATCCAGTAAACTGCTCATAAATGGATCCAAAATATTGTTTAACAGTTATGTATGAGGAAAAGTTTGTCCCATAACAAATCATAAATAGACTTGCGTTCAAGCTGATTTAATTGCTCAATCAAAAAGCGTAGTTTATATACGATAACCTTTGAACGATGAATAAAATATAATAAAAATTAAATGTTTTAAAAGTTTCAAACTTGACGATCCTTTTCGAAGTTTTTGGATATATACATTCAATTTGAATTCAAATCAAATTGACTTTCTGAGTCAAAGGATTGCCAAATGAAAATCAATCTCATTGCAAATGCTTTGAAATAATTATATGTGACTAAATTATGCTTATCGGTTACATCTTCATTTTTTATTCCATGCAACAGTGATAAGATCATGATGGGTCAAAAGTCAGCTTATAATCTGATAATGATACCATTTTTTCATTATTACAGAAGTCTGCATAGTAACATATTTTTTTAGGAGTATTCAAGGTATACAAATTGTGTATTTTTTCGTTTTATTAGAACATATTTCATTGATTTAAGTGGAACGTGCAGAATAAAATGAAATAAAAACTTTTCATAAGGTCGTGTGAGCAATTTAATTTACTATTTTTTTTTACGACTGTATGAAATTATACAGTGATATTTGCTATACAATATCATAAAAGTAATAAAATAATAATATCAACTAAATAACCTAACATAATTTTTTATGTATTAATTTCTCTCGCAGGGTTATGACGAGAATTCGCAAAAAAAATGGATAATAACGCATGACAAGATCTTTGCATTATAATATTTCCTATGGTACTCCGCTTCATTATTAATATCATAAAGTCGACTGGCGCGAGTTAACCCTTCTCGCACAATAGCTGCCTGACAATGAACGGACAACGTTACCACTGGAAAGATGGCACTACCGAGGCGCTTCAACGTTACTATAGCAATATTCACAAAAGTTAAGCCAGTAAGTTGGGTAAGACACTAGTGTTTTTTTAATAATTCAAATTATTATAAATTAAAAAGTGAACAAATATCTACTGCTTTTATTTTATATTATTTTGTATCCAGAGCCATATTGAGGAGTTGTGATTTTCAGCATGATACTGAACAGTGTTAGTTCGATTTTTTACTATAAGCGCTAATGAACTTGTTATATAATCACAGTCAGGGTGCCACATACATCACCGTTATCAATTACAACATTGCTTATTGCATTGATGAAATTATGTATCTGTAAATTTTTTTATGGTGGACCCTTTCATTTATTCCAACTAGTGTATCCGAGTTCTTCTACATTCAAATCAGCTTCATATAAATAGTACCTTTATTCTATTGCATGGAATACACTATTGTGCGCCAAGTAATTTTAGGATAACTGTATAACGACGATGGCTGAAGATATTGTATGGCACATTTTCTTTAAGTATGTATAATTTAATTTCTATGTTACACAACCATTTAATATGTTTAGTTAAAAACCCGATAAGTAAAACACTTTTACAATTATCTCATTTTTTGAAGAGAGTAAAATTATTTTTAAGGACAAAGTTTGTTCGGTAATTAAAAAATCAAATTTAACAAGCAATCGTTATATTTACAACAAATATGATGAAACCCAATATTATATCGTAATTATAGTCACATATCATTAGTCTTAATATAATATAATATGATATATGAATAATGTATGTATAATACTTATAATTTCATCGCCCTATTCGTATTTTTAAGTGATTTGATTTCCTGGAAATACAATCACTCTATTAATGAATTATTTTAAAACCCGGAATCTACAAAGCCGAAAAGATAAGAAAAAATAATAGCTCACTTATCATCAGATCAACTGTAGAAATGGAAATAAAAAGCTCAACATAATCACATGCTGAGAATTCATATTTCACTTTGAGAATAATGCGTGTTCGATAATTTATTTGTATTCAAGATATTTTGTGACCTTTTTGTAATATAATTTTAACGATCTGAGAATGTTGGCCGGTGTTATTACTTTGTCATAACCTCGAACAAAAGTGCCACGATTTTATTTCGATAGTGATAGTTTAACATTTTTTTAAGCTCCAATACGAAAAAATAACATGATCAGAATCATAACTATACTAGATTACCACACAAATAATAGTTTACAGTAATTTAATTATTAACCTAGGAACCAGTACAACATTCAATTGAAATAAGCATTTTTTTATTTTATTTAAACAAAGGAGTTGGAAGCAAAATATTTTAATTTTGTAATGACGAATTGAGTTTGCCTCGTCCGGTCAAATGTTTCTTTCGACAATTGTATTCAAATTACTAGTATTTTTAACATCTTTTTGAGTAGTTTAGGGTGCTTCCTATTATGACGCGTTGTATTTTTCTGAAGACAATTTTTAACCCTTAATAACTAGGAAAAATTAATCTGCATAGAAGGAATGGGAGTTCTACCTCGCTCCTTTTCAATCGTATCATTATATTTTCGTTTCACACTTTCCAATTATAAGCATCAGGTTTAGTATATGGAAGAAGGATCAGTAACAGTAAGTGGAAAGTATGATATAAAAACAAAAATTATCAGTGTTCATCAATTACATTACATGCTGGAATGAATGATGCGAATCACCTCATCAGGAAGTGTTCACAGATAAACAAATAAATGGAAGAATGACTCCGCCTGAACACTTTCAAGATGAGATTCGTTTATAATAACGGGCTGTATGTACATATGTACAATACACAACATAAAATGTGTAGTGCCCTAGAAAAAAGACGTCCTGTAGAGCTAATGAAACATCATATACTGGTTAGAATCCATTGATACTCGCATAAGCTTCAAAACATTATAAAGCCAGTAATTAATTTCACGACTGTTTGATTATATTAATCATGAAAAATGTTGATGATTATTATCAAAAAATCATTTGTTTTAAATAATAAAAACAGTTTTTCTCATCGCGAACATTATCGACTGAGTATTATTTAAAACATTATGTCTTTCCATAAAGAAGTGACAATTGACACATTCAAACTGAAAATCATTTGTTATTCGTAGAAACATTACATTGAGTGCAATATTTGAATTCCATTCCGCGTTCTACGTTGAATAAAATATCTTATCTACGATTAATGCTACCAAATAAATGTTTAACTCTATATAAGAAGTAAAGTACAGTACCGCTAAAAAAATATTATAATAACAAACCTAAAATATTATATTAAACATTATTTTATCAATAAAATCTTCAATCTTCAAAGATTGTTTCATTTAACAATGGACAAGAAAAGTTAACGGATCAAATACAAAACCTCTGCTATTCATTCTCATTGTATTAGTCATTTAGTGTAAACATGAACTTTTTGATTGGACAGATATTGATCATTGACGTACAAACAAAAAAAATGTGTACTTTTTTATGTACAAGACCACTTTTAAATGTGCCATCACAAAAAATGTCTTCGTAAAATTATACAAACTTGAAAATCGTATTAATTTATGTAACCGATTTTTTTCAGTGACAAACAGCATTCAGCACTGTGTTTAATAAAATTATTTCCATCTATCATCTAGTAGTAGATGCAGCGGTTATTTTTTATTATGTTTCATTCACTTCAGAAAAACAAAGTTTATCCCTTGAAATCGTGGTCTAAATAACCTGTATCAGCTGTATTAACATCCTGCTTAGATCAATGAAAACAATGCAGACTAACAAAGAGAAATTTAAAATTAAACTCAACTTTTCAATAATAATCGAACAAATATCCAACACAATTTATCAAGCAAGCAAATCACTTTATTAAAGAATCGCATAGGATAAATTTAAAATCAGCATCTACGTGATTACATCTTTGCAATTAAGGTCGCAAGATGCCTTTTTTTTAGCAGGAAATAATCTTGGTCGTTAAAACAGATGAAAAGATGTATTGTGCAACTTTTATACACAGCTATATATAGATAAGCAAATGTACTTTAAATATAGTTCTAACGATGGCGTGAGCCGATAATAGAATAGCTATAAATTATATCTGATAAAAAAACTTTATAGTTTTTGTAGAGCTAAAATACATTGCAATTTTTTCACCGTGTTATAATGGAGTTCTACAAAGTAAATGCACACTTAAATCAATAAATATCCATTGTTTAGCCGTAAATATCGTTATAATATCAAGTAAAGATAGGCAACCTTTATAAAAATCGTTATATTTAAAATAGGCAGCAAAAATGAGAAATTTTTCAGGGACCTTTTTTCTATGCTCCCATTTTGTCGTGTAAGATCGAAAAATATATATTGTATTTTAAATAATACTATAACACGGCCTGACGACGACGGAACCTGTCAAAGTACTCGCGTTAACAGACTTGCATATAAAAGATCTGAAAAAATTAAACATTAATTCAGGCAATGAACTTTATGGCTAGTCTAGTCGTAATTAAAATTTCGATATTAAAAAGGCATAATTATATTTAGTTAGTGAGAGTTCATCTCATTAGCACCAGATTAACATACTTATAATTATCGTTTTTTGGTATAATAGGTGTATTATTACATTCTTTGTTTTCTGAGATATAAATGTAACTTTACATGTATAATATATGTAAATCTTGGGGATTATTGTGAAGCTAAGCTACAATTTCACTGTTGGCAGCAAAACTCGTCAATTAATAAGACAGTTAATTACCCTCGGGACTCAAAACAGTCATAAAATAATACTAATTAAAAAGAAATAAAAATGTTTTTGTGCCTGTTTTGTGGAATTGACAAGACATTTTTCTGTCAAGGAATAACAAAGTTATCAATTTAAATGCTATATAAAAATGAATAAATTACCAGTCGAGTATACAGGAAATATTAATATTTATTTTTATTGATAATTTTAACATTTTATCTTATGGAAATAATATTTATTAAATTTTTTTATAGATTAAAATGAATAAATTGAATCTAAGTCCATCCTAAATGAATGTTTTATAAAAATCTCTACAAAAATGGTTAAAACTCAATATGTTATGTCTCAACTGCTATATCACGGCCGCCATCAATAATTCAATACTCTAGAAAAGATACGGATCTATTCTTCATTTTATTGCCTCAATACAGAGCTGCATGGAATTGATCTTTGAATCGTGTAATATTGTATTTCAAAGGAAATATTATATAATTATAAAAAAAAATTGATCAGCTACATTGGGTTAAGTCGTATCAAATATCTTTGCATACGTATATTGAGAATCTGCCGTGGCGGTAGAGTTAAATTTACCTCTCGTTAAATCTAAGGGGTTATTTTAAAAATCTTCTCAAAATAAGCTCAAAATACACTTGGTTGATATCATGTCAGCGTAGCCTACTGGGTATGTATGAGAACGGACTGTAGCAAACAGCTGGTTTATAAATAAAGCCATCTTTTTTTTTAAATGTCACACTATGTTGTGTGATTTTAAAAGCTTTATTTTTTTATTTGATTCGATATTAATCCGTATTTAAAACTCAATCAATGGTAAGTATGCTCATTTAAATACTTTTTTACAACTGGATTCCGAAAAAAAATTATAATACTTCAATTTTATCTATTACACAAAGTATAATAAGATTTTGCAATTTTCGATTATAAAAAAGATTAAATTTTATTTACAGCTTTGATTATATAAACAGTTGATTTGAATTTTTAAGTGCAAAATACTTTGGTCCTGCGAAACCTTCTAAAAAATGCGAAATGTTCATCGATAAATTGAATGAGCAGACACTTTTGCCTGAGTCCCGTCGCACGTTAGCGACGCGATCCCAGCATCAAACGTTTTTGTACATGGTTTCTGCATTATCAGATGCCAATTTCGTTGATTATTCTACAAACTGGTTTGTCAATAATAATGTTCGGTGAAATCTGGATGCGTCTTACACTTGCGAGTGTGAATACAGACGAAAAAATTAGACGCGGTTAAAGTGTTTTTCTATAACGATTCACAAATTAACACATGTCGCTAGTTAAACAAATACATGACCGTTTATTCGCGAATTGATGGACTAAAGAAAGGCAAACTGAATATCAAACATCGACAACAAACATTGTTACGAAATGTACACCATTTTTTCGTTTTCATTCAGTGTAGGCCGAATCACAGGTGTACAGTGTTTTACCAGAACTTCATGTATCATAAGCGAATGAATCAAGGCAAATGGAAACCGAAAGGTATTTTTCATAATTGCCAATAACCTCCTCGTACTATTATGATATTCTGAACCTTTAAATGCTCCGTGAATTCTTATTGAAGTTGAATATGTATTACATTTATTTTCCTTATAAAATCGTCTTTTTATTATGTTAAATCGATTTCTCTCACATTGAAATTAGAGACGAATTTTTAATCGATTAATCTCGAGACAATACACGTCAAAAAATATTCACAGTTATTGTCGTGAAATTAGTCAATATTTTATAACGACTATTATAAGTTATAAGTAAGATTTCGTATGAACGTTTCGTTGATATCGACTGAAGGTGCTTGATGGAATTTCAATATTAAATTTGAATTGTTAAAACATTGTACGTTTCCCAACGTTTTGTCACTAGCGACCCGGGTTTCACCGTTCGGCATCTTCAGGCATTCTATAACACGGATGCAACAGAGCTGTCAGTTCAAGTCTAGAGACAAAATATATACAATAGAATCGTACAAAGTTTTAACAATACAAATTTGACAAAGTATTAATTAAGTTGATGAATAAAGTATTGAAATGATATTATTTCCAGTACTTAAATTATTATCTTCAACGCGAAAATATCTACTTAATAATACGTCAATGTATTTGCAGGACTGAATTCATCATAAATATAAGAAAATCTGTAATAGAACTTACATTTTTTCGACAGTCGTTAATAAGCTGACAGTAAAGAATTGTATTATAGTCATACTCTTTAGTCAAGCATACTAAAAGGGATAAAAAATAAGTTCGCGAAATAAGAAGCGCATTGGATAATTTATCGGTGAAGGTATGAAACAAATGGCCGCGGAAAGCTTCAAGTGGTGATGCTTTTCAGAAATAATAAACAGTTTAGTAAAGCTCGTTAATTCGTCGTATAAAAATTCCTTTTCTTTTTTCATAATTCGGTTGAAATTAAATTAGAAAAAGGCAGCTCAATTCATTGAAGTGCAACATTTCTACATATTATGAATTTACTTGCTGGAAAGTGCTGGATTGTTATTTTGTGTAATAATATATATATAACAAAAAAATATATATATATATACATATCGTCATCGTGGAAGTCCAGTTTTTTTAAATTACATTTATTGTAAAAAAAGACGTACTAAATTCGGCCCAGTTGCACAAACGCGTATTCAGTAAATGAAATTGATCCGATACTATAAAGAAATCAATAAAATTTGAATTGTTACAACTTTGTACGATTCCACATTTTTTGTTACTAACATGTTAGTTGATTAATATTTGGTGTAAAACCATTTCAATAATGACTTATTAACAAGATGAAAATTATCACAGGTAATTGTGTTTATTAATATTAAATTTGTTTTAGCTGCAATTTACTGCTTGCCTTGGGATAAGTGATTTCCTGTAATTAATAACTTTGGGATATAGACGATGCTAATTGTTTATTTTACGTCAGTTCTGTTGCATCCGTGTGATAAAAAGCCTGAAAATGCTGAAAGGCGAAACCCGGGTCGTTAGTGAAAAAACATGTGGAATCGTACAAAGTTGTAACAATTCAAATTATATATTGAAATTACATCAAGCACATCCAGCGATATCATAAAAATCAATACAGTTTTTCAAAGATTCACGACCACTCTACTGGATAAGTACGATGTGTAAAATAAAAAAGGTGTGTAGATGCGTCGGCAATAAATCCCAGAAGAGTGAGCTGCCCAAATTTGAGCGCACTGATACTTAAAACACACCTCAAAGGGCAACTCAATCCTGAAGAGAGTCAAAGTTAGAGTGGGCGGCAGTATGTATAATAAAATTCACATTGTACAGCACCGCAAACTATGATCTACCATACGGTCATTAACTCCCTGGAATGGCAAAGGGACGTCGTGCAGAAGTCAGTTATATGTCAAAATGTATAAAAATTTGCTGCGATTCTAGAGATTATATAAAGACAGAGGTATGCTATTAATCTTATTCCGATGTCTCTGTAATAATTTTAACATCTTATAACAAAAACAAAGTAGAAAAACAACAAAATAATAATAAACTTACGATAAATTAAATTAATGATATTTATACAACAAATTGATATTAAATAGTATAATACGTGAATTAAACTATGCATACGAATGTCGTCGTAGAATATTTCCTCAAACAATTATTCAAAGATTAATTTAATGTAAATTGGGAAACAGATTATAAAACTTGCGTCACAAATTTTGGCGACTGGCATTTGGTAAAAATATGGTCGCCTTTTATGAAAGACTTGCTTCAGGCTTGAAAAAATTCTCATTTTTCTACGATGAAAATGATATATGGGGAAGCAATGCACATTTATATGCCTCTTAATTTTGAACATCATTGAAAATTTTATACGCCTCGTATAAATAGAAACAATTGATAAATAATTAAACAATTACACAAAATGGTTGAATCGCTAGTTTACTTATTTTTTACTTAGAATATGTCGGTATGTTATTTTGGCATTAGATGGTATTGGTACAGATCTTTTATTTTGTTGAATAACACGATATATTATGTTGCCCTTAACGTGCAAGATTTCTCTAATAAAGACATTAATCATCACTAATCACTCATGTAGGGTCGTCAAATCCTTTTTAGATAATCTCGGCGAATGATTATCGATCCTCGTTTGTTAGCGATTAAGACTCGGCTTAGGAAATCGAGGTCAAGGGTTTATAAATCCATTAAATTAATCTGGCAGCTCTATTATTGAATATAATTAATGGATTTATTGACGTCAAGCCAGGACATTTAATTTAAATACAACATCCGACATCATAATTGATGATTAATTAGAAATAAATTAAATTAAATATAAGAAGACAATATGAAAATCAAACGATTTTGGGAAGGCGTGATGATTCAAACTTGTTTTGTTTTTTGTCGGAAGGAGAAAATTATTTTTTTTCCGTTTACATCCTTAAAAACTACGGTACTGTTGTAAGCCCTAACTACTTCACGTGTTGTTAATAAGGAGAAAATTGTCATACATTATAATATAAAACACGTCTCTGCCGTGTTTGTACCGTAGTTAAGTCATTAACAGCTATTAATTGATTGTTTGTTATCCTAACGATATGCAGTGTTGCTAGTCAATTAGCAGTATGACACGGAAGGTACAGTTGATTAGCGTTTACTGCGAAACTATTAATTGGACATACAACTAGGTGGAATTGCAAGCATTAATTATTTTCACTATTCAATAACACATTAGAAATACTTTACACATATATTAAAAAGAAATAAGTCGCAGCTTCCAATGTGAAAATTTAATAACTAATAAAAAATATATTACAGATTAATTTCGCAAGTAGATACATACATTTTTGTATTCATTGATCCCGAATATCATGATCATTCTGTATGCAAACACTTAGATCAGCATTCTGCATCTATTGATATCTAAATGAATCACTGGGGTATCTCATATACTTATTATGTGTACAGTAGAAACAATAGAATTGACAGGATTGGGTACTTTTCATTAAAAAACCCGTTTAAAGGAAATTTTTGTTTCAATGATTGCACTTTATAAAAAAAATAAAGTATAAAACTTTATATCAAAAAAAAGTTATTTGGAAAAAAAATACAATTTTATATCAAATATGTATATATTAATAATTAAAATATTACTTCATAACTGGGTTTATTAGTAATAAGTAAAATTTATTCTGTGGAAAAGTAAGGGGTTTAAAATACAATGTGAAAGGGTATCTTATCGGTATGACACAGAGCTTATTAGCGAAGGGCCTTCACCTGTCAAAAGCTATAAACTAAAACCCAAAAATCGTGCGCCGATTAAGGTTTTATGTGTTATAATTTAAATCAATGTAAAAAAGTGCATTCTTTTTTAGGTAAACAACATTGTTCAATCAATAGCTGATATTAAAATATTTTCCGTGTAAATATGTTTATTTTAAATTTTAAATGAAAATTAGCAACTTTTTTAAAGTTTAATTGCCGTTTTTTTATTTTATTCACGTATTAAAAATGATAATTTCTGTTTTATTCTGGGCTGTTCAAAATATACTGTACACATATATTATATATATATTTATAAGGAATGTAATATACAGTCTGTCAGTCATCATGGCTTAAACAATTTTATAATATCAAATTTAAATTTGATACAACTTTGTACGATTCCACATGTTTTGGCACTAACGACCCGGGTTTCACCTTTCGGCATCTTCAGGCATTATATCACACGGTTGCAACAGAGCTGACAAGATATGATATATGATAGAATGTCTCAAGATGCCGAAAGGCGAAACCCGGGCCGTAACAAAACATGTGGAATCGTACAAAGTTGTAACAATTCAAATTTGATATTGAAATTCCATCAAGTACCTTCAGTCGATATCATAAATTAATTTTATTATATGAAGTAATATTAGGTACAGCTTAATATTTTGCATGCGATATTTAAAAATTGATATTTTTGTTTTGGTCCATTGCTTCACGAATAATTTCAATTTATTTATAATATTTCAAAAGTCAATTTGAAACGAGTAAAATTCTCATAATTATAAAGTTATCCCCCTCAATAACTACCAAGTCTTAAATTATAACAAGTAAATTTTAATTAAAAATTATTAAGTTATTATTTATGTGATGTTAGTGAATATTGATATCTTCAAACAAACTCGATCAGTTTCATCTTTGTTGTTTCGTCTCGGTATATTGACATTTCATATTTGTAATATCTAATGCACTATGAACACATTTGTGTTGTCAATATGGTTTTTGATACATATTTTTTATATTCAAAATATCCATTTGATAATAAAAAAAACACAACGACTGACAGTTATTAAAATACCATTTCATTTAAAGTACATCGGCGCAAAATTGTATCCTGTAGAATGGTCAAAACGGAACGCAGTTGCCGAGGAACGCGGGGTCAATTGATGCACGATTTATAGTGCAAGAATCGAATTGGTGGATTTCATTTGAAATATTGCCAAACGAAAGAGGAATTTATTGCCAGTAATCTATTGTTATCTAGATTCCTTTCAAGGATATCTAAAACAGTATAAGAGTATTTGAGCTTTGAATCATTTTTATATAACTCCTGGTATTGTGTATTTATATTTAATAGCATTGTACAGCAACTCCTTTGTTAAACAACTCTATTAAGAGTCGTTTTTTAGGGCACGTCAAATATTGAATTAGGAAATCTTTAATGAAATAGTGGCCTGTCAAGTTATAGAAATCGTTATTAAATGTAATTGAACGTGAAACATTTAGTTATTGTACGCTTTCATTATATTTAGCATTAGAAATAAAATATTTAATATGTGAGCTTTAAACATGAACATTTAATATTATGACTTCCATTCAAACGAACAATAAGTAAAATATTAAAATAATTTATCTATGAACGTATGTATTGAAAAGTACATACAAAAATATAATTATTGAATATCAAAAATAAACTCTATAATTTTTAGTCTGACCTGCGCCTTACAATTGAATTTGAATTCGAATTCGATTTCTGGCTGAATAAAAAAAACAGCTGGGTAACTAGGTGATTTGTATGCTGCTTTTGTTTTGTATAATAGATAATTTTGCGTATTTATATGTAAATTCGATTAAAGAACACATTATTTTTTAACAGAAATAATCAACCTACTCGTACCTACCGATGTGAAGAACGTGAACTCATAATAAAGAATCTTAGTAGATGTAACTTACAGGCTTTCAGTAGATAGCTTTTAATCTACGTTCGAAAAGAAAAATTTAAAAACCTTAGTAAATCGCTTAACGGTATACGAAAAAAATGATTTTTGGAGATATATGAAGAACAACAAAATTAGCATTACCTTGGGATATAAATATGTTGATTATTTTTGCAAAACATACGACTCTGCTAGGGGGAAAGGCAATGATAACTCAGTCATATAGATTAGATAAAAGATCTTTACTCCTTTTGTTGAAACAAAACAGTGAAGTAATAGTTGGAATTGGAGACAGGAAGTTGGGACGTTTTTATCAGAGCTAGGATTTTTTTAAATTGTTGTTGGAACAAACAATGTGGACAAATTTTGATTCGAAAGTACATATTAGTACGGCACAGATATTCAGAAAATAGTCTTTTCATTGTATTGGTCAATGATGAAATAACTATATTTTCAGGATTCAGCTGAAGTGTAGATTTGTGTGGATTTATGTAGCATTTCGAAAGAGGAAAATAAACATTTTTCTCGAAATTGCAGTTGGAGTCGTGTTTATTTTACGAGACCCTAAGCCCTGGTTAAAATACACATGCCAGATTAAGTTAATCAAATAAATAAATAAAATGCTAATCTAGTAAACGTAGAACGGCAAAAAACAGGATTTATACGGGGGAGGTAATATTTTTCGTTTAATCAAATTCAATAAAAGCGAATTCCTGTGTGATGTCAGAACTTCGCCGCCCGCTTGAAGCCCCGCAAATTTTGCAGCGATTTCGTATTCCTGTAAATTGGGCGACCCCAATCGCCACGGCTGATAACCCCCACCCGCCCGCAGGTACTGCACTGGGCCGCGCCATCCGCATTATTACCTCAGCCGCATGCGATCTACGCCACTGGACCTGGGCCGCCCGAGTTGATATGCCTCCTTACGTTGCAACCAGTGGCGGCTTTTTGTATTATTTTTTCACGTCTGATAAATTATAAAACAATCACGCTCGGCAAGAGTAATCTAGATCGGTAAATATTTTTATTAGAATCTGCGCTACTAGGGTACGCTCTATAACGAGAGTACGTGTGAATGGAGCTATTGCGGAGACATAAAAGTGTGTCCACATCGATCAATAGCAACGCTTCAAATATGTAATTATTAAAAAGAAAAACGAATTAGTTTTAACAGAGTTCAATTTAATATATAATACTTACATATATATATATATTGCCGCATGGAAAACTTTAATATCGCGTAACTTTCGATAAATAATAGATTAAATAAACTATATTGACAAATGATAATTATATGATAACAAAGTAAAGTGTCTTCTTTACTATGGAAAAAAAAATTTGGAATACGTACGATTAAAAAGTATACATTCAAAGCCACTTAACTTCATCCGTTACTTTTGATGTGAAAAATACTTATAAATAAATAATAAAATTTAAGACATACTTTACTTGGTGGAATTTTAAGTTTTCCATTTTTTTTTTGTTTTTTTTTTCATGATTTGTAACTTTTTGTGACCCATGTTTTGCCTTTTGACATTTTCGAGTAGTCGAATACGTTGAAAGGAATACAGTCGGAAAACATCCAATTAATGCAGATGAATATTTTTAAATATTGCATCATAATGTGGATTCCCGTTTTGTCGAAAAAAAAACAACCTTCCTAGTTCATTTATAATCGATTCAAATTAATCAAGTGTCGTCGAAGTATTTCACGTAGAAAAAAAATGTATATATTATTTTGTACGCATATTTTATTGTGAACGAGCGACAGTTTATGTAACCTTTAAGCTAGTGTATCTTAAAAAAAGCCGTAACAGAATCCGGAGTTCGGAGTAAAACTAGAGGTTATGAAGTAAAAGTATCATCTATTTATAGATTTTATTTAATTTTTTTCTTCTTGATTACTAAGTTATTGAAACTTTGTTAATTTACTCACGATATTACATGGGAAAGAAAAATGAATACAAGCCGTGTACTATTCAAAATTGAAGTACACTGTAAACTGGACTCGAAAAAACAAATATGAAAACTTAGAATGTATAGTAAAATCACGCAAACTTTAAGAGGTTTGACGTTCGTGACCGAGGAATCTTCACCCGTATATACACACACCTTTGAATATAATATTGATCTAGTTGAGGTTGAGAAGCGGCCCTGCTGCGAGCGACTGGTCGCAAATTGGCGGGCGGCGATCTCATCCGCCCCAACGACCGGTAATTATTAGGCGCGGAGAGCGACCTATCGAGCGATCGCGCGACCGGGACATCTGGAATAGGGTTGTCGACTTGCAATATTTTCGAATGTGGTCAAACAGCAACAAAAGTAGAAAATTTACTTAACCTTACAACTGTCTCTATCTTGATTATTTACAAATTCAACGCTAATAATCACTATCAATTTTTTTTGTTTCGTATCCGCAATTCTCAAACAAAATTGTTAAAACAAAGCTTATTGCACTACTTAAACATTCCGATTATCTTCACTAATAACAAAAGTTAAATATAAAAGAACATATATGGCAAAATTAAATTCGTAATGAAAGAGAGAGAACAGTAAATGAACTAATGATGTCTACCCCAGGTTCGAAGTATATGGACTCATTAATACACAAACAGTTCTCGTAGAAAATATTTTATTTACCTGCATAGTCTTTTTTGGGTAGCTTAGCTATGAAATGTTTAATTAAAAATTATATAATTATGTTTACAAAAAAATGTAATTTTGATCACGATAATTAATTAAATTACGAATATTTGATTTTTGGTTTTATAGGTATAAATAAAAATTAATTCATTAATTCTAAACAGACGAAAGCAAAAGTTAAAAATGCATAAACAAGTTATTGATACCACATCGCATATTAGATTTGAGAGTTTGAAATAAACAACACATGATTTGCATATTTTTGCAAAATTGATTTCCCATTTTGAAAACAAAGTATTTTTTAATCATGTACATACTTCACACGATATACTATTACTTCAACGACTTGACATCTGAATACTTTCAATTTATTGTTTGAAACTATCATAATATATTTGTTTGGTTAAATTCATTAAAGAAACTTTGGATAAAAGCGATGTTCGACTTGCTTAGTCATAACATATGTTAGATATAACATATATTGACATATTCTGGTTTCAAAAAATATTTTGCAACCCTAATTGACGCACCTGGGGAAGTGGGGTTGAGGGTGGGGACGAGGGCGGGTATATTCGCGAAACGAGCAAACGATGGCGGATTGACGGCAACGCGATTAAAATTATGGTCAAGAAGAGTGTTTACTTGGACATGTAATGGATCAAGTTTCTTTCATATTCTATAAACTTGCTTAAATATTGAACAAATAATATTTTCAAATATTGATACATAAGTTTATAAAAAATTGTAAATCATGATTCGAATGAATCCAAATCATTTTTTGTCTATAATCTTTTCCGAAAAAAACGCAAAAAAACTAATTTGATAGTTACTAAAATAAAATCTTATTGAATTTATCCGTCGCTTTGTATCTTCAAAAACCGTTTCTTTGAATACAAAAAAATATTGTTGGATCAGTAATCAATCTGTCTTTTTCGCGGTAGTTAATAACATGTATAATTATTGTTTTTTTTAAGAGCTTAGCTTAGTTATACGTTACGTGGTTATGACAAATGTCACAATGCATGAAGTAAACAACATGACTTCAACACATTGACTATTTTCCAATCTACCTTTAAAATACCGTACGTTTAAAAAGTCTACTAGAACCAAATTTTATTTTTTATTTATTATTACATCATAATTAAGATTCGATACACAATTATTTGTTTTAAAAATGTGGCTTTATAGCCACATTTTTACTTTTATTACACTTAAAATCACAATGCTCTAGAAAGCGGCTTATGTACATGTTACATTTAATTATTTTACGTCAATTTTTTATCGGACTCGTACTGTCCTAAATTATGACTATAAAAATTATAAATTAAGTACTTATAATTTTACTGCGGTGGAAAAAATCACATTTATGGTCGTAATATCGCAATAGCACGAAATGATATTGAATTATGATTCGATATAAAAAAATCAAATTACATATTCATAACACTTGTCTGACACCTGTTATTCAATGAAACGAGACATGGATAATTGCAGATATTTAACAACTTATACGTCTACAAATTCAAATAGAACAGAAATTTTGATAAGAAAGTAATTTACATATTGTTTGCCAGTATGTTACACAACTTTATGTTTGAATAAGATTTTTTTAAGTAAATGGCGTGACAGACAATAATTTGTAACAAGTGCCCGAAGTATTCATTATTTAATAATTATATCACCTTTTGCTTTTTACACCGTTCGTAATATTAGATTTTTTAGAGTTAAGATGTAGACAGTGATTATATTTTGTTTTAGAAATAAGGTATCAACTTTTTATAAAAAAAGTAATTTAAATATTCAGCAGACGATTAAGAAAATATTTACTATAACTGTAATTAATTGAGATTTTTTCGACATATTTTATGAAAAATTCTGAAAATGCTTCTCGATGAGGCAAAACAAACATTTAGAAACACACTTAAGGTAATAAAATTTTATTGCTACATTACCCAAACTTTTATTTTATGTTTTGATTAATTTTTGCATTATATTTTCACCTTTTTCCATTATTAACTGTTACACTAAATATTTTAAATATATAACTTTAAGTAAATAACTTAGGCAGACATCTTAAAAATAATAAAGATAAAATCAATAAACTGGACAGAAGCGGTTTTTATAAAATGTCCTGTGGCTCATGTTTATCCGTTTATATCGGACAGACAGGTAGAAGTACATCTACTCGAGCTAAGGAACATGTAAGATCATTCAACAGTAAAAAAACAAATTCACAATTCGCTAACCACGTTATTAATGAATCACATAATATAAATTCAACCTCAACGCCTAAATGTTTGCATCTTTGTAGTAAGGGTCGGAGAATGACGGCTTTGGAACAGCTGGAAATCAATAGACACCAATTATCACAAAGGATTCTTAACGAACAAACTAACATAATAGTATCTCCACTTGTCCAGCCGTTATACAAAGGGGTGGTCTGATTTGCTTCCATAAGAACCACTCCCGTCCCACATATAATCTTATTGTCATAGACACCTATTGTTTCATTTAGAATTTTGAAAATTTAGTGTCATTGTGTTAAAGTAACAAGCTAGGCCGTTGGAACAGGAGAGAGGATGTGTTGTGTGCCTTTTCTGCACAGCTATATATAGATAAGCGAATGTTAGTTTAAGCATAGTTCTGACGATGGCGTGAGCCGAAATAGCTATCAACTATATTTGTTAAAAATAATTTTGTAGAACTAAAATACATTGCTATTTTTTCACCGTATTTTAAGTGCATAAACAGGAATCATTAGTCGATCAAAAACATCTAAATTGATGAACATATTTCTACATGATAAAAATCGGTATTAGAGAAACTGTTCACTTTATCATGATAATTTTAATTATATGATTTGAAAAAAGACAACATTCAGTTTTGGTATATGAATTAATTTTACAAGAAAAATTTAGTTTGTATTGCGGAACGTACAGATTTTTTTACTTTTTTATAATTTAATTTTTGACTCCAATTAAAGTCGTATTTCGGTGTAGTTTCGTAGTAAATTCAGCTAGTATAAATAATCGTACTAAAAAACCTAGCCGACTTTCAATAGAAACATATAGAAGGCTGTAGATAAATATTTAATCCGGTTTTTCAACTATCAATATAATTGATGATTATTTTGCTTTGCAAATAATAAAATCCGCCGCTCTTACTTTTGGCCGCACTTACACACCTTGTTCTAAAAGAGTGCAAACAGCCTGATAATAACACCAATTACAGAGTTTGCAGGACAAGACTTATTATTTCAAAGCTGAATAACAGCCATAAAGCCAGCGAGAGTATAATTTAGCACTCAAAGCGAGTAAATGCAAACAATGATCGTTAAAATAGCTCTAGTTTCGTAATAAATTGTGCTTATTATTTGTCTATGAATGGCCTAATGTTGGATTGAATAGACCGAATACGCAACAATGTCTGCAGAATTCACGAAGAACTAGAAACAACAAACCTTCGACATGGTTAAAGGTGAAGAAAAAACAAAGAACTAAATATAGCGCTAGATATGCAACTCGAATTATTCATATAATACTGATATAGACGAATGGTTACTACAATATTTTATTGATCGAATTGGCATTGACTTGGTAGTACTCCATTATAACACGGTGAAAAAATAACAACGTAATTTAATTCTACAAAATTTGCAGAACTATAACACATTGCTATTTTTTATCGGGTCACTATTTCGGCCATCTCAACTTTGACAAGGAATCTATGAACGAATTACAATAACAATTAAATCTCTGTGCCATAGAAAATTTGAAACCGTACAAATACAATATCAAAATACGGAACCACTATTGATATTAGATAAAAAGCATGTGTTGAAAGAGCTATATAACAGACTAATAGTCCATTGTTCAATGGAGTAGCATTTATTGGTTCGATTTCTTATTATTTGAGAAAATTGAAGATGTGAAAAGTAATTTTTCTGTATATTAGTTGTAAATGTGTAGGTAAAGTATGTGTTAGAGCATGTCAACCATCAGCCGATACGCGTTAAAACTACCTAGCTGTGTAATCATGAATTTATTATACTTTGAATTTTGAATTATTTTTCTATATTAGAGGTATTCATTTCAAAGTATTTCAACCTTCACACTAGATCTTTTATTAAATAATAAATGTTGATTACTAATTGAATTGTTTCCTGATTATAAATTTTTATCTCATTTATAAAATGTCAATATTGAGCGTAGAACACTTTTTTAGACAATACATATATTTCATAACGAGTCATATAAAATAGACCATTCATTTAAAAAAAAAAAAAATGTACATAATAAGGTCTCTTGGGCCAGCTCGAGATGAAAAACATCATAACAACCTTTCTAAATTTAAAAATCTTGAAATCTCGTGATCTCCAGGCGTTGTTGCCGCTTCAGTGCAAAGACCATCTGTGACGACCAAATCCGTTCAATTTTTGGATATTAAAAATATTAAATCTTCGGTACATTATATGTATTAAAAGAAGTTGTTTTGTAACTTTCTTTCAGAATCTGTATTTTATATGTGTGGCTTATATGTATTCATAAAAGAAATAAACTATCATTTATTCGTAGAATATAAGGGTATCTCGGTTGACCTATCGTTAAAGTCTTCCCAAAAATAAAGATATAAAATACAAAAACATCATCTCGTATTTTTCATATTACACAAATGAAGAAAATGGTATGTCTTCGCAGAATCAGCAATCAATTTGATATTTATTGTTGCATATATTTATATATACATGACGTATATACCAATATAAATAATAAGTTCCGTAAAAAAATATTGGAAGTAAAAGCTTAATTTATAATTTCACGAAAAACCCGTACATAAAAGATGCCAAAATAAAACAGAACAATAATAACAGGTCGTTTATCTGAATGATCTACATTCGTTGTACTGGGCTGTAGATTCACAAGGTCAACACATTTTTTCAAAACTGCTGAATTTTATCGTATTCATATGATTAAAAATCTATAAATATTTGAGATATCATTTTATTAAATGTTTACATATTGATACCATTTAATCACGTCTGTATGAGAATTGCAAAAGACGACGATCCTGTTAGTTGTTTCTTACTTTACGCATGTTACACGACACGCAAGATTGTATACTCACATACTTAAGTGTTTAAATTAATTAAAAGCAGACATACAAGGCTGAATAGAAGTTGATAGCACTATCCCTCAATCGATTATATCGGACACAGAACAAAGTGCAGCGAAACAAATATTAGCGCAAGTAATTGTGATTCTGTTGCAAATGACCTGCACACTATTCTCGTACGATTGATTCTAAATTATTGTACATATATTATACAACACGACGCTCGTTTTCACTTGACGTCAGGCTTCACCAGCTAGTCGGTAACCCTACACTTACCACTGAATGGGGAATGGGAAATGAAAGGAACGTCCAATTACGCATATATTATAAATTTAATGTTTGTGAAGTACGAGACAATATACATATTATTTTATCGCAACATCGTAGTAGATACCTATTTAATCGCACACCAACCCGCCTGGGCAGCGTGGTGTGCTATGTCCAAACAACCCCTCTGAAAGAGAAAGCAGTGGGAGGCCTTCATCCAGCAGTGGATTGACCCCGGCTGATGATGATAATGACCTATTTAATATTTTACCACAAAGGGTAACACGTGTTAAATTATTATAATGTGATATGATGACTCTATGAGATACTTATTAATACAGTCTATCCAACGTTTAATAGGATATTTTTGTTAATATACATAATAATCGGAAAACACATGATAATAAAATTAGCCTGAAGATGCGACTCAGGGACTTCTATTAGGATGATGCTATTGTATTATTTTTATATGTCAAAATAATTTGAAATGTTTTCAAAATTCTAGTGAGTTTAGTTTTAATAAAATAATATTTGCATAAATTCCAATTAATGTGTTTCCTCGTGTATATTTATAGCCAAATGAATATATTTGTGCGTATTAATTACTTTAAAACACATATAATGTTATCTTTACATTTAATATAGAATTAAATTGACCGAAACCTACATTCAAATCACATTGACCACCGTAATAGTCCGGATTTATGAATAAATAATTTACACACTAAAATTATATAAATTTTCACATTATTGGAATGACTGAGTATAATTTCTTATGCTGTCTGAAAATATTTATATATTGTAGATTTTAAGATAGTTAACTTTCAATTTAAGCCACTTATTTGGAGAATTTTATGTCATACGTATCACTGTAATTTACGATATCGACTGAGTGTTCTTGGTGGAATTTCAATACCAAATTTAAATTACATTGCTATTTTTTCAAATTTAAATTACATTGCTATTTAAAAATACATTACTATTTTTTCACCGTGTTATAATGGAGTTCTACCAAGTGAATGCCAATTCAATCAACAAATTTAAATTGTTGAAACTTTTTACATATCCACAACCAGATTTCGGCTTTCGGCATTTTCAGACAATATATCACACGGACGCAAATTATCGCATCCGTTTGATATGTTATAATACCCGAAAATATTGAAAAGCGAAACATGGGTCATGAGTGACCGAACACGTGGAAATGTACTAAGTTTCAACAATTTATTTTGTTTACGTATTACATTCACTATTCTAATTCTATTGAAGCATTATAAATAATAAAACTATTTAATAATTTAAAAAAATATTTAATGAATTTTTTTAATATATCTTGGACCTTTATTCTCATCTACACAACAAATTCAAACACTAACAATGTGTGAGATCACGCGCATGCGCCGGCATGGGATAAGATTTCAATGCGAACCGATAATAATTGATGGTCATATTATCCGTCTGTATCATGCCATGCTGTTTTTCCGATAAACCTCGACAAAAGAGTGCGAATCCGCATAACTTTAACTAACTCGCAGTAAATTCCTTACAAAACAAATGATTGTAAAACGTGCTTGGCATACGTCTTCGTCCGAAAGCACACGTTGGTTGTATTTTATGATATCGGCTGAAGGTGCTTGATGGAATTTCAATATCAAATTTGAATTGTTAAAATTTTGTACGATTCCACATGCTTTGTCACTAACGACCCGGGTTTGTTTGGGGTAAAAAATTGTAACAATTCAAATTTGATGTTGGTTTTGCTAAAAATATTAATACATTCTGCCTATAATTCACGTGGATATTGAAAAAATATTAAAAGAAACAAAATAAACGTAAACGAGATATGTTGTTTTTATGGTCAAAAAGAAATAAAGAATATTGTTTTTAAATCACATGGTCGAAGTAATTTTTTTCCCTATGAAATTTGAAAATACTGGTCTTTTTTTAGTGAGTTTTATGTAGCACTTTCTCCGACGTACATGAATCGAATAACGGATACCAAAATGTTTAGTTAAAATTTTAAAATAAATCCCAAATAGTACACAGTTACAGCGCGAAATGCATTTATTATGTTTTATATATTTATGAAATTTTTTTCTCTTTTCACCTGAGATACTTCGTCACAACCGTTTTTAGCACAGGGAAGTGAATAAGGATAAAGAAAACATTTATTATTAAAATTGTTTTAGCTAGCAAACAAGCCGTTGTGGATACGATCAAAAAAGGGAATACGCAAACATAATATAATAGAGGGCGCAGGAGATAAGTGGTGAATGGCAGACACGGGTCCTGACTTATTTTCACGACGAGAAATAATCGAATGCGAAAGACAAAATTGCATTTCAACAACCAAGAACCGTGAGCGACCGACAGAACGTCTGGATTCTATAATCATCAACGGACAGTTCATCGCCGGTTATGACAAAAAAAACTTACGAAAACTATTGTATAATTGTTTCTAAAAAATCAATGCACGTCTGTACCATTGCCGGAGATAATATTAGCACAAGTTGGTTGTCCTACCTCCACCGGTTATGTGTATGCAGCTGTTGTTACACGGCCGCCTTCCATAACGCAATACTAATAAAAAGAATCGATTTCACTCGTCATGTTTATGGCCCGATACAGAGCTGCAACGACCATACCACGTTGTAAGCACCGGCTTTCGTGCGATCACCGAAGTTAAGCAACATTGGGCGCGGATTGTGCTTGGATGGGTGACCGCTCGGGAATACCGAGTGCCGTGTTCTCTTGGCTATGGGAAGGAAAACCCAGACAGAAAACCGAACACCAACCCGCCTGGGCAGCGTGGTGTTGCTATGTCCAAACCCCCCCTGGAAAAAAAAAAAAAAAAAACAAACAGGGGGAGGCCTTCATCCAGCAGTGGATCGACCCCGGCTGATAATGATGATGATGAATGATGACAGAGCTGCACAGACCGATCGTTAAACCATGCACTATTGTCCTTAAAAGAAGAGAAAAAAAAGAAAGAAAAAGAAAATGTGACTTGCTCAGCCACTTAGTCTACGTGATATTAGATATCCTGTGTATCTGTGTACTGAAAATCCGCCGTGGCGGAAGAGTTTAATGTGCTACGCGTTGAATCTAAAGACAAATCGAGAATGTCTCGTTCCCCGTATGATCTTGCAAATTTATCGAATGCCTCAAAGTTGGCCTTGGTTGATACACTAAGTCAGCGTGGCCTATTGGGCCCGTATGAGGACGGACCACAGCAAACAGCTCTGTTCGTTCGGCATTCATCTCGGGGCAGTCCCACAGTACGTGATTATCTTATATTATTAGATAATATTAGCATCATAAATGTGTGATATTATTGTATTTACAATTTGAGCAAGCTTTAACTGGTTACCTGAATGAATTTAGCATCGAAACGATCTAAGCTAGCTATGAATTGACTAGTGCAACAAAATGAAAATAAAAATATGCCACTCAAATCGCTGATATACAAAGCACGCTATTTTTTAATCTATTAATAGCGTCGATTAGCTACGCAAACGCCATCAAACATAGTTTCGTATTTTTTTTTAATTAATATAACATTTGACCGCTGCTGATTGGATGTGGTATTTTTCTTTTTTAGTAACAGATGTGATTTCAAAAGAAGAAAAAGTATATGTTATCATTCGTGTTTATGATGCCATTGATGACATCATAAACAAATATCGATGATGAATTATCAGCATATCGTTTGAATTAGATCGATCGCTCGTTCGCGCCTAATCGTTTGTTCTATTGGAAAAAGCGAGCAAAATTGCGTGTAGCAAAGGCATTGATACTGCGGAATGTGATTCCTACAAAGTGGATACAAGAAATAAATGGCGCTAACCTTATGACGATGCCAGCCCTTTAATAACCCTAAAGGTACTCGAAGAATTTACAACTTGATTAGTTCCATCACAACGAGCATATAAATTTAACGATTTTTAGAGAAAAGTCTGTACAACATCTCGCCAGTACGTTTGATATCAAATATAAAATAAAGTAAATGATACTTAGCCATACAAGATTTCTCAAACAAAACTGTTGATCTAATATCACACGGTATACTTTTACGAAAACCGTGTAACTTTTATTTAGAATCGATATGTTTTAAATGTGTGTACTGCAAATATTTAATACAACGATTCTCCTGTTTGCATGAAGAAAATAAAGAGGGCACTGTTTTATCCTCTAACGTAATGAACCAATGAAATATGTCTTATATATGCTAACGATTGTATGTTCAGTTTTTATAACCATATCTGCCCCCCGATGTAAGGCGTGTGGACTCCCGTTTGATGCATCTAATCAAAGAAATCTACGAGAACGGCGTAGTGCCGTCGTTTATTTAGAAAGTAGAAATGTACGTATGTGTTTACGAAACGAAAAGTGATCATCTGATTTTAATTCCAAAAATGTTCTCGAATCAATTTATGGAAAATCAGTCCTGTCTTTGAAACCTAAAGATAGCTTATATTATAATATATTTGCAATTTTAGCGTTTAATCGAATTGGTTTCCGTTTAAAACATGATGTACATAAATATGCTCAACACAAGAGTATAATTAAAACCAAATGTTTATTCATCGAAATAACCGGGAAAGCTCTCTCACCAGATGACAGTTAGTAGGTGTAAAAGCGAGGCGTGTCGTCGGGTGGCGATTCCACAGTCTCTCTTTCAGATTTACGACACTTTGTCCCGCGAGCCTAATGCTGAGCGGAGCCGCGACAGTCTCTCACGACTAGGGGATCTAAGTTCGACTCTCGGTAAGCGGCCAGCACCGAAGGTAACGAACGCGATGACTTCAAGAACGCCCAGCTAATATAAGGCGACATAAATAACGCCTGGCTCATGTTTAAAAGCGTCCTCTATTTCATAAACGATTTTGCACGAACTAATAAATATTTCTTCCCATTCGCCCACCTGCATTAAAAAGCTTTGTGGATTAGTTTATCGCACGTTTATCAAATTAGGTGTTATCGTGTAAATACTTCAAAGCCTACTTTTGAAATTTCCTGTCTCTGGGTAGTATTTTCCGCATCCCGAACAATCGCGACGGAAGGGATAATAATTTTTCATTAGAATATGTAGAATGTAGAGTTGAAATGTTACATTTTTCGTCAATAGATCAAAATGTATGATGTTAAAAAAATGCAACAAATAGAAACCAGGACAACATGAACAGAAATTAGTACATATTAAAAATACGAATATCTTTATTAAAACCAAGAAAGACTTCAGAGTTATGTCTGGTCTCTTCTAGATATTGTCGCAATTCTGATCGGTCTACCGATATCTTCTTCTAATACAATTTTCTGATTCCGGAATATTTGCAGTTAGTTCCGAAGAAATGGCTTAATTTCACTCACTACCAATTTCCAACCGTTTTATTTTTAGCAGCAATATCCAGTGATGTAGAAAAGGTTAAGCCTATGTAGATATTTCCTTAACAGGGAGTTTTTCAGGAGCAACTGCTCACTGTCCGATAATGTAAATTTAATAATGAAGAAATTCCACCCCTCAAATCATTAGTTCTCCCGTTAAATTGTACTGTGGCCGAATTATAAACATTAGCGGTCCTATCGAAATGTCTCGTGTTCATAGTAAATTTTTGTTTTGAGATGTGATATGATATAAATATTGGATGCATTTACAGAGGGCTAGTCAGGGGTCTGCAATCAATTTGAAAAAAAAAATGTAATAACACATTTTTCTTAGATATTTTTTTTTACTACTGAAGCTGTTAACGGCTGCAGCAATCATCTGGTTGCCGCATATGACAACCAATGCTTCAGGTACACAAAAAGCTTCTATGAGTTGACGTATGACTGGATCGACTTGAATAACCCTTCCTTATGCATTAAATGACACCTACATATCATGTATTTTACATCGTGCACCAGCACCACATTTACATGTTTGCCCATTCACTAATCGGTAACGATAAAATTGTTTACCAGTGAAATCAAAAGGCCATCAACGATTTGTTTCGTCCAATAATTTTAAATCAACACTTTGTTATATATTAACAATTGTATGTGTGTTAAAAATAATTAGTTCGTACCTTGTTCGAGTCCATTTCTTAGGTAACACCCAGAAGTATCACACTTTAGAAATGAAAGTTTCTATATTTCTATTTCATGTATAGACAGTCTTTTTTAAGTATCAAATAATGCGATAAAGATAAAATGAAACTACACAGCGCTAGGTTTGTCAGTTTTAAATTCTATGGAATTATTATAGCCGTTGAATATTTAGAAATTCATGTTTTAGGTACAAAAACGGTATCTTCGAATTTACTAGGTAATAAAATTAGAATAACTCACGTATATATTTACATACAATATCTTTTGTTTAAGATTGTCAATTTAGTCCATCATATCACAGCTGGCTTCCCTATGAAGGCCTCTCTCAGCGTGAAATTATTGTTATACTGGAAGTTGGTTTCTTTGCGAGCTTATAACCTCACGAAGAAGCGAAGACAACGAAATAATTAAACAGCTATTAAATGTCGGCGCATTTATAAATCTCGCTGCGAAGCACTTAACCCCGTCGCATAAATACCAACCGACGATTCGCTTGGCTCTTTCCTTTACTTTCCGCCACTAACGAGCCAAGTTAAACCAGTTTCCACGTACCAAATTGCACTCCGAGCGCAATACTATGACAAAGGCAAATGAATTTTCCTGTTCTTTATCAAAAATTACAGTGGAAACCATTACTGGTAACCTCGTCACAAATTATTCATGCAAGAATAACGGTCCAGTCAATTAACAATGCATGGCAAAAGTATATCATGAGATGAACAAACCATAATTAATATTGGTTGATAAGGTCACACAAAATTGCGTAACAATGTCACTGAAAAAGATGTAATAAAATTTTTACTCAAACATTTCTTTTGTCGCCAACATTGTTTGATGACTATGATTTGTCGCCGATAAGAATATATGTTTTAACACATATTATTAAATAAAACGCTTTTTATCGGGAATTGACAGTCAACAGCCTTCAAGTATATAAAAATCTTAATTAAAACAATTTATAGTCTCACTTCTAAAAGCAGACCTGCTCTTTCTTTTAGTCAATGAGAGGTGACTGGAGAAAAACAAAGTCTTTGTTTCAAATTATTTACTGGATACTGTAGTTTCGCTGCCCTAGTTTCTCGAGCTTGACTGGGTATGAATGACACTATACAAATATGGTACTTTAAATCGCTTGGTGTTGCTGTAAACAGTGTACCAGATTTTTCAATAGCGACATCATACGGAGAGCAGGTAGATTGTCACTCATGAAATATGTGGCTTAGTTTATGTAAGAGGAATCTGATTTCTCCATAAAGAAGCGGTGAGTTTATGTCTTAAAGTTGCTGCCGCCGTTTTTTTTCGATACGCCACTGTATGCTTCATTCACAAATTGACGATTGGGAAAACTGTAGTGGATAAATAAGCTTAATGCGCAGAATAATAATTTAAATAAAAATTTATAAATCAAAACACATGAAAAATAAATCACAAACAATTGATATAATTAAAAAATTTGAAAGGATTCGACTAGAAATTAGTGACGTATGACATTAATGCTCTCGGAGAGCGGACGTGTGAGGCAGTTCATTAACGGCGTTGTGTCCCAAACATTTTCTGAAACGATGAGGCTTTTTAGCACTAGTATCTTCAAACCAGCAATCCTGCACGCGAGGATCTACTCATTTTGAGGAGAAGAACGTACCTTTAAACAACTTCTACCCTAAACAAAGCACACCCTTAGCAGCAAACAACTAACTATATAAATCAAAAATATTTAAGTAATATGTCGATAAAAAAAGAAATTTTAACGCAATTTTAGTGAGTTGCAATAGTTGATTAATGCTTACATAGAACTACACTACCACCTGTCATACACAAACATATATTATTATATTACTATTCTCGAGCTATTAAAAGTGAACCATAATAATGAGCAATAATGTATGCAATACTATAGTGTATAAACCTATAATAAAATTTGTATCATTAATATCATCATCATCATCATCAGCCGGGGTCGATCCACTGCTGGATGAAGGCCTCCCCCTGTTTTTTTTTTCAGGGGGGGTTTGGACATAGCAACACCACGCTGCCCAGGCGGGTTGGTGTTCGGTTTTCTGTCTGGGTTTTCCTTCCCATAGCCAAGAGAACACGGCACTCGGTGTTCCCGAGCGGTCACCCATCCAAGCACTATCCGCGCCCAATGTTGCTTAACTTCGGTGATCGCACGAGAGCCGGCACTTACAACGTGGTACGGTCGTTGGCATCATTAATATGTTACAATATTATTAATAGCGTGTTACACAGCATTCACATTTTATGAACCGAAGTGAATTACACTTCATATTGTACTCATCGTTTTCTTAATAAAACTATTTAATGAAATGTGCACTTAGATCTTGGTTCATATTTGAATAGGTTAGCGATGGCGAACCCGTGACCAGCGTGTAAATTTCAAGAATTTCAATTTACTTAGATCAAACATGTTTATATTGCGCCGTAATACAATTCGATTACTACGCGATGTTTTTCCCCAGCATAAGTGTTTATTTTAATGCGTGTTCACGTCAGGGTACTTAACTGTAACTTTACCTAGTATTGGATTTCAGAATAAAATATAGAGAAGGAACACTTTTTGCTGCTAACGAAAATGGTTGACCGCCGCTTGAAATGGGTAACACACCACTGAACATTATCTCGCTCAGAAATTTCGTTCAAGAAAGCATTGTATGATTAAATACATTTGTTAATAAATTTAAGGAAGCTTTTGAACAATATTGAATTTATTGAGTTACTTAACTCAGTGGTCCATAACCAGTGTGCCACCAGACGATGCTGGGTGTGCCGCAGCTAGTTTTTGCAATATAAAAATTACAGGGAAACAGAAATAATTATTTTTCCGTTGGAATAATTTAACATATATACATAAATATTATACACATATAATCTTTAATAATATGTATGACGCGAATTTATAAAGAAAAAAGTTAAGCGAAGTAAACCATACAGAAAGAATGCGTCGTAATATAAATATTTAATTGTGGTGTGCCGTGGAATACAAAAGGTTGCGGAGCACTGCCTTGACTAATGTGCACACGCAACCACAAAGCATTACCGTAGATTTTTATGAAATTAAGTCTCTGACAATTAAAATTTATCATACTTGAAAATAGTCCCAATGCATTCGATGTTATTATATTCACATTATTGTAGCCAAGCGGTCAATGCTAAATTGGGTGTGGATTCATCAATACGAATCTCGGAAAGAAAATTTTCTCTCACCAATTTTACAAGACAACTTTACAATTTAGACACTAATGTATGGGATGTGTGTGCTGTTTAGATTTCATCGATCTATTATATTTCGACCGACTTTATCAGTAAGGGCGGGGCAAACGAAGATCGATTAGATCATGACTTGTATTAACTAATCGAAGTACCGCTATTTACTATCTATTATCTATAAGAAAATATTGAACGTCTAAATTACTATTAATTCACATAAATATTTCTTGAAATACTTAATCGTTAGTTTATATGCTAGCAATGATAACCAAAGAGTATCATATTGAAGATACGTAATTTTAGCTATGAGTCAAAATGGAATGACAACTAAAATGAGTTGAGTACAGTCAACCCCCTTATAGCGTTCTATATAGGAAGTTGCGCACCTATACAAAATTTAAGGTTAGGTCTTTTCAATTGAATTTTATAAATTGAACTAAATCACCAAGTAAAAAAATTTTCAAGTTTTATTTGTATAACCATAAACTATATTTAGTTTGTTAACAAATGCGCGTGTCAAGGAAATTGACTCTTTTCTTTTTCTTATATATATATGTTGTTATAATTGCAAATAATAAATTTTTAGTACTTATTTCCACAATGTATTTTTCTGTATAAATAGACTTGTTTGTAAATTGTATTCTATCATTTGATAATGCTCGCGATAAGCGAAACCGATCCTGATCAAAAAATATATTGTGGAAATAAGTACTAAAAATGTGTTTTTATTATTTATAATATCATGCGTTTCCATCAAGAAGTGACAGTTAACACCTTAATAGGGATATGTATATTATAGCACATTTAAAAAAAAACTTATTTGACCTTTAAAATTTGCTACAGAAAGGAACGCTATTGGAAAAACTTAGGAATTTCACTATTGAAGAGTAAGCAATAGGAGGATATTATACTATGGTACTATTCTTTAGCAAGGATATTTATATTAATTTTTAATAAATAATTAAAAATAAAACCCCATCTCTTTCAAGTTTGCCAACACAGTGAAAATTTACTTTAGCGGAAGTAGAAAAATCGATCAGTAAAATGAAGAAGCGGATACGTTTGCCAAGTGAATTTAATTCAATATTATCGAGTTACCGTATATTGTGTGTGGCCAGCAGAGAGCTCGTGACTTACCGCCCGCCATACCCAATAAGACGACATCTCTCGATTGTCGCGGGCATTCGAGAGCGAAAAAAATAGGCAAAAAATGTCGCAGAGATGAGAGATTCCACGCGGCGTTAATTAATTAACACGTCTGCGGCGGGTATAGCGCCTCATTAGAGCCATAATGAGCGGGAGATAGTAGCCGAGTGAGCCCGCCCACAGATCGCAAACGAAGGGTCATTTGTTTCGCTTTAAGAGGCATCGACTACAGAGGGTTTGCATTTGTAATTAATACGCTTATTGTAATATGAATTATCGATTCCCATTTCTACGGTTAGCTCTCAATACAGTTAATTGAACGGAACGTTTCGCGTAATATATAACTCACTAGACAAAATATTTCTGCATTTTCTCAGAAAATTGAACTTATTTTCTACATTTTTTAAATGTTTAAAGATGAAAATAGTGTTCGTCTTCTTTTAAGATACGACATATAGTTATTCGCAGTAGATATATCTGGAGTAATAAATAATTGTCGAAAGTGCGATTTTAGTATATTCCACTTAATCGTTACACCACCGATGAATTGTATTTTCAACGAACATATTCTTAGCATATTGACACCTAAGTTAGACTTAATGAAATTGTTCATTACAAATGTTTTATAAAATATACTCACTCTTTCATTTTTTAAATTAAATCATTTAACATATGTATTATAACGTATGTATTATAGTATAAGTCAGACGTTGTATATTTAATCCTTTGTTGGATGTATTGTTATTAATTACTTTGTGGAAATCATTATCGATATTAATAACACACTTTGTCTTTTGTAAAGGAAAAACTAACTTTATACTTACTTTTCAAACAAGCGAAGCCCAATCAACTTTGTACTCGTATTCTGATATAGTAAAAAAAAAAAAAAAACTATTTAGCTTGGTTTTTTTTAATATATGGCTGCTGATAGATTTTTCGGATTTTGGCTTCCACCATATATGTAACTATTTTACCTGTTAGAGCTACGGTTAAACTTAATCTAAGCTTTGCTTTTCATGCTGTAAAAAAGAAATAAACAGTACATCACTTAGTTTGGCATCATTAACTTTATTAAATTTATATATTGAAAATAAAGACTAAAGCAATTACAAACAACGCAAATAAAATATATAATACGTTGAGGAAGAATATAAAAACCTATATTAATATAGTTTATAAAATCAGAGTGAAACTATGTACTATCTATTGTCGAATAAGTGAGTATTTATTTATCAAATTTTTCAAATACCTCAGTGTAAAATAAGAATTTAACAAAGAAACAAATCAAACTAAATGTAACTATCGCATTTTGGCATTGGGCGTACAACGCAAACAATGTCATGAATATAACTGAAAGCATGAAATTTAAACTGCGACAGCGGGGAACAATTGAAAAATAAAAAAGAAGAGATTGCAAACATTGTCACATATGAAAGAACAAAGTATATTAAATATCTATGGCGACAATGATTGTAGAACAATGAAAAATGTTATTTTCAAAAATAAAATGTTTTCAAGTAGCCGAACGTCATGCCCACAAACATGCAGTTGCGAAAATCGCAAAATTAACAATTTCACAGGTTAATTAATCACTTTAACCGTCATCATTTTAACAGTCACCTTCGTCTATTCAACGAAAAACTGCAATCAATGTTTGCATTAACTCTGAGTTTCACTACAAAAATTACATGACAATTATATATGTTGTACTCGTTCTTCAGACGTAAGATTCGTATGCAATATTCTAATAATTAATTATGTTTCGACGCTGTTGAATAAATGATATCATTTTCCAATATTTGAAACCTATGACTAGGAGCAATAGGGTTGGCCTTTGTGGATCCAGAATATACATTGCTGTCTAGGATATCGCATCTAAATTTCATGTCCAGGGACGTTTAAAAAAATGACAACCATATTCAGTAGATTGTAATGGGAGATTTTTTTCGTACAGTAAAAAAAATCCTATCACAACCCGCACCCAAAATGTTTGTTCACAATGTTCAAGCTGCGACTCGCAGAGGTGGCAATTACGGTCCGCGGCCGGCATGTTTATATGACTTGTTTATTAGTTTAGCGGACGGGGGCGGGGCGCGAGTGGGCCGCGGGCCGCAATAAATTTCTGCAGGACTTCTGACACCTACCGTACAACTGCGCTCAAAACCGTTCGAACTTTCCATCTATAATTCGGAATGCAGGTTTATCAACCATTTATATAAATATGTTTGTGATTAAAAGAAATACGCTTTAATACACAAATATACAGTTCCTGATTGATACGTCAATTGTTCTTCAAATTCAATTTATGAAAAGTCGATTACTGTTTCCCGAGCTATGTTAATTTATAAATCGCCTGTATTAAAGAAAATTCGATTTATAATTTTGAGTCGAATAGCTATAATAATAGACAAGAATAGATATGACATTTATTACACAAATATCTCATGAAAACGTATTGCATACTGTGAAATTTCAAAACTATTCGATGTAAAAAAGTTACGTATGTAGTTGATATAATAACACTTTTCTGCAAATAGCATGGATCTTGTTTTAATCGTTTACGTATTCGCGTGCTCTTAAAATCTCAACAATCTTTAATAACTCAAAAAAAATCCAGTAACATTGAACTTCATTCATCGTGAAGTGCATATTTAATATAAATGCGTTTCGTTTAAGAGAGAGCGTATTTATTATATTGTTCGTCGATATTTTGTGAATATTGTTCGATACAATACAGATATTGCCGTAAATAATTTATAAGGGGCTTTAAAACCATGCGTGTCCTGATTTATAGTAATTATACGTAACTGGACTGGCGAGCGATCTGAGCAAAGGTGCATTTAAAATGTGTGTCGCTAAACAATCATAAATCGTCATTTAACAAGCATCGATTCTTTGCATATCCGCTTATGAACATTTCTTAACCACTTCGCTGCCGGTATAAATTTAAATTAATTCGATAATCAACTTCATAAAAGCACATCATTTTATTCATAATTAACGATAATGACGTTTAATAACATGTATCTTTTTCTTCACTATCGAAATATCAAAAAACATCTGCATCAATTGTGAATCTATTTTATTCATTCTTTGATGCATACAACCGATTCGTTTTATCAAAAAAAAACATTTTTGAATCAGCCACTACAGTTAATTAGGAACTTCCTCGGTTTTTAAAAAAAATCTTAACACATCCGATTCGAATTTTCAATTTTACGAGAACATACATACACAAAAATACTATATGATTATAGAATAAAACATTCTAGACTATTCGGTCAAAGGTATGTTACTATTCTATAGAAAAATTGAAAATATAGTAAGAGAAGCATCTTTGATGGAATAATAATTAAATGTTTTCATATTTTATAGCATATCTTTTGTGGACTGAATGCTGATAATATTTACATAAAACAAATGAATCACCCATCTCGCAAATAAATTTATATGAAATAAACAAATTTATACAGGCATAAAAATTGTTCAGTTTCAATATTAAACGTGTTAATATTTTAACTGTGAATCCAATTAAGCGACGGAGACTTTGAACATCATTAAAATGTATATTATAAAAAAGATAGTTTTCTAAATTGGGTATTTTAGTTACATTATGACACAAAAATCAGAGTCGAATATTGCTTACCCACTTTTTTAAATAAATAAGATCTAGTAAAGCTGAAATGACTTCATTAGAATATATGGGTTCAATGTATTTTAGGTATTCGAATACATATTCCTAACTCACAAGGCTTTATAATAAAGACAAACTTCATGGGCACGTATTAACATTTTGACAAAGGTAAAATGACAGTCAACTTTTGAATATATGAAAGCTTTGTCAGGGTTGCCATCCCAGAACACTTCAACGCGCCCACACAGCCACATTAAACAGTAGGATCGCTACCACACGTTACCGTTTAAAACGCTCATATTGTCGTAAGTCCGGATCCTACATCACTCATAAATGAACGGAATATTTGGACTGTTGGCTCATTTTTTCGAAGCTATAAATTTTGATACTTTTTTACAGTTTATGAAGAAAGAGAAGAAAAAATTATTATATAACACATAAAAAAAAAGATTAATTTGTCAAGACGCCAATGCCTATTAACATGGTAGAAATTTATTGTTATAAAGTGAAAATATCAAAGAATTTAGTTCTGATTTTTTTTATATGGTTATTGACAAACCTATACCGTCTGTTGATAGAAAAAACCGAAATAGTAACCAACAAGCAAATCTAAAATTGTATCGAGATAATACTTCAATATTTTTGTATTAAGATGAAAATTAGTTTATTTTGTTAACTATTTTTTAATATAATTAGATTTTTCATGAGCTTATTGGTTGAATTCCTTACCGTCCCTTTATTTTTTGTCTGTTGTTATTTATTCTTTAACTTTTCAATGTTTATTTTTTTAATATTTTTGACGTTGCAAAGAAATAAACTTACTGTTTTTGTGACTTACCGCATTGTGATTATGGTCCAAGTAAATAAATAATTACATTTTCTCTTATTTAATGATACAATTACAAATGATTTCAATCAATATGAATGGATTATTACAATTACCAGTCACAGCGTTTTTTTTTTCAAGTCGTTTATTTTACAATAGATACCAGCAGCAAGATCTATCAGATTGATTGATTTATTATTCAAAAGTGCGGAAATATTCAGCTTTATAAAGTTTCGATACTTTAACACGGTGAAAAAAATAGCAATGTATTTTAGTTCTACAAAATTATTTTTAAAAAATATAGTTGATATATATATATTTCGGCTCACGCCATCGTCAGAACTACTGATGGCGTGAGCCGAAAAAGCTATCAACTATATTTTTTTCAATAATTTTGTAGAACTAAAATACATGGCTATTTTTCTCACCGTATAATGGATTTCTACCAAGTGAATGCCAATCCAATCAATATATTTCGATGCTTTGTTAATAATACATCACTCGACACCATTAGTCCTATTTCATCGCTTTCCGCGTAGCCTTAGTCTCTCTAAGAAGAGGCGTTGCGATAAGCTGAATTGGCAGTGTGTATGCGTCACATTGGAATAGAAAATAGTGAATAAGTACTTAATTAATATTCAAATTCTACACCGATTACTTCTTAGCTCTTTTATATGATGAGTTTCATACGTCCATGCATTTCCGAATTGTTTAAAAAAGACCCCACACTTTATCCGCCCTATTATGGCTCACGCTTATAGGGACGCATTATTTATCGTCAACCGAATGTTAACGATCTTGCCTGTGTATCTTGAATCATTTGATAGCTCAAGTATAATCCAATAACTCATGGAAAACAAGTACAAGAGTAAAATTATTTGACACCCTGCGCTATAACATTACCCGTAAAATGTTACATTCTATAATTTAAATTTGTCAACTATTTTATTTATCAATAACAATACTTGGTCGTCATATTTCACCAATACACGGGGAACAAATGTTTAATATTTGAAAAGAGTCGAAACACGAACAGAATATTGAATTATGGATGTGGCGAAGAAGCTGTTAAATATTGAAATTTGAACGAACCATTGCTGATTTTATATAGAAATCCAAAGCAAAGATTCAATATTTAAATTTCTTCGGTTTACTTTGAATATTTTTAAATTGAAATAATTATTCTAATGTAACTTGCTGGCATGATAATGTTTATTTAACCACCGGTCTAACAAAAGATGTCGTTCGGCGTCATATTATATAAAATATTGGTTTAGTATACGTTTATTTCATGAATATCTAAAATTCTTTTCCCTAAAACTTAACTATTATATATTGCTTATTAATTCAGAAAAAATATATATATATTCAGATTTAAAAATAAAATTTGGATAAAGCAGACAAAAACTTCGGTGAAATTATAAAAATATAATATTTTGTTTCTGTACAATATTCGGCAATCGATAAACAAGTAATCACACAATTATATCAGTTTCAACGCGTGCATGCTGATGATTTGAAGTACGCTACAATAATTTTTCACATCACATAGTATCCTTAATCCGTGTATGGGAAGGTCACTGCTGTAAACCTAAATACACTCAGTCAATGTATAAATTCACTAGTAAATGTATGGTGTCTATTTTAGTTAGTTACTGTATGCGCGAATAAAAATGAACTTTAAAATTAGTCAATGTGTACATTTACTAAATATACGTAGTTTAATTATTGAAACATTAAAATTATCACGAGTGCGCGCGCGTATTTCAAATTTATCTAACGTTATACACATACACATCTAATGCTACTTACTAAATTTTACTTATGCCGTAATATCATTTACACCATGTATAGCGCTAAACATAAAGTTTATAAAATTACTTTTTAATTCATACATTGACTGGTCAAAGTGACTGAATTGTTTTAAGACTTGAACTAAAACTGCTCATAAACACTAACATTGACCAGTAAATGTATACATTATAAAACAGACTTTCGGTTTTTAAGATTATCTCCATTCGTCCATTTTTTACTGTAATCACGTTTCTCAGTGATTCTAAAATAACCCAATGGACATTGAATATATGTACAGTCATGAATAAAATCTTCCATGGAATAATTTTATTCAGCGACATTGTTGTTTCCATGTCTGTGGTGGCGTACGGATATTGTAATTTTTGTGTTCGTGGAACAAATGGCATACGAAAGGCGATAAGGGAATGGAAGGACAAACAGTCAGCATTGTAGGATAGTCTATTAGACCCTACACACTAGGTATGTTACCACGTCGATGGCTTCACACTCCGACACTCGAATTCAATAAACAAAAGGCAATCTTTATCGACATCTCGACGCGGCGGGGCATGCTCCACCGTCAACTAGATAAATTGAACGACTTTCGAATACAATTTTATGACCCATTTTCAAATTCTTTTGATTAAATATCTTCAAAGAGAAACTTCATAGTACAATAATCTCTATAAAAATAAAATGAACTTTATAATCAGCTTTCACAATTAATTTCAAAGGCATTTCAAAGAAGACCGGTGGCTTCCCATTTTTAAATGTTTACCAAATGAAATTTACCCTTCTTAACAAAAGAAATCAAAGTATGATTGATTTTATATTAACCGCCGTCCCTCTAGATAAATTCCCGATAAACATGCAAAAGAAATCACCTTTTTTATTAATACAAAAAAAAAACGCGCCCCTAACTTTTGAAGAGTAGGTGTGAAAATTACAAAATTTCAAAAAACGAACCACACACTTCGCCTACTCTTAAAAAATACTTATGAAGTCTTGTAGTCACATGTTGTTGATATGCGTGGGTATTCCGTACTGTTTGTAGTTTAAATGTAAATTATTTATCTCAAGCGCGAACGTGATTCGGGATTGCGCATAATGGTACAGTCAAAGTTTGCGTATCACGTACGTTCATAGGCATTCCCAATTTCCATTACCTATTTAGAATATACATCATATTCATTTTCAAGATTTTTATTGTTTGTTTCATATGCAGGCGACGGAAATGTTCCCTAACACAAAAAGTGTTTATAGACAGTAATTCATGTTTATTTCAATTTGAAAATATCTTTTCATAAAATAAACATCAAGACCATCAAAATAATAAAGTGCTCTGACAGTATAATCCATGAACTTATTTATTGGTACAATTCTAACATGCCACGTATCCGTGATACAAAAATTAAGCGGGTATTTAATGAATAAACAACGTCCGTTTGTTTGGATTTGAAATCATGAAAAAAGTGTAATGAAGTACTTGAATAACTTATGCTTGAGATAATAAAAAAAGACATGTATATTAACGAGCTTTTATTGTTTTAAAACGGCCCATATAAAAAGGTAAGTTGTCTGATCAACAGCATATTGTCAAATAAAGGGGTTTTAATGAAAACAATATACCGTATATAAAAACGCTACGCCACAAAAACGACGTGTTTCGTTCGCATTAAATTGGTATTTTATGGATTCGAAAGGTATTGCCTTTTAAACAACGCTCTGGCAACACATATGAGGGAAAATAAAAAGCATTACATTTTGAAAATTTAACGGGTATTTTTTTATACATTCCATTTTATATGGTGCCTGCATTACCATATTTGATTACTTGACCGAAAAACTGTAAATCAATGGATACTTGACCATTTAAATATTTTTAACTTTCATTTAATACGCCCCATCAGTAGCAACATCAAAATAAGTATTTCAATTTGAAAAAAAAACATTTTTAATTAAAAACAATATGTTTCACCATTACCACGACATATGGTGTTTTAAATAATGGTTATACAAAGACGACTCACGAATTAATCGCTCAATTTACTATTTTATAAAGTATGAAAATGCAATACTGAATAACTTTTTAGTCAGTTCTATTGCATTCGTGTGATAGGATACCTGAAGATTCCGAAAGACGAAACCCGACAATGAGTGATAAGACGTGAGAAAAAAGTATCAAGGATTCAAATTTGATACATAAATTCCATCAATCACCCTCAGTCGGTATCGTAAACTATTTAAATACTTGTTAACCCCTGCCTTGCACTTCGTTATCGGGGACGCGTAAGAAGTAAAATATCTCAAAAAACACTAACCATATACAACTCTACTCTAAGTATAAAACTTGAGGAGAAACTATATTCGTTTTTTTAAGAAAACAACCAATTAATAACAAATAATTAAAAGATTTGTATAAAGTATATGAAGTATGTCGTTCAAGCGATCCATTATAATGATTGAGTATTTTACTAGAAGAAAACTGTTTTCAACTTCATAGAAAAGTTGATTCATTGGTGGAAAAATATTTTAGTATATTATGTTATATAATTGAAGAGTATATTTGTCGTTCTAGCTAACTCTTGATGTTACTTTTAATGCTGATGATAAAAAAAACCTCACACAATGTTTAACAACACCTGGATTATGTAAAACATTGTAAATTTATAATATTCAAAAGATTATCTTATAAAAAATCTATTTCCATTCAAATCTCAAATTCAAGAAGTATATGTTTCGATATGAAACTTCCTAATGCCAACAAAAAAATTTTACCTGAAATTATAAATCAGTTACTTAATATCTCTAATTGTTTTTAGGATCGGATTTATTCATTCGAATACGAATGGATATATAAATTTACTGTACCTATATTTGAAGCAGCGAGCATCGCAAATATAGCTAACGACGTTAACACATATTTAGAAAAAAAGTTCGATAAAAAGTTCACGTTTTCAGATAATCACCAAATAAGCTCTGTTTAAAGGAAAGTGGCGTAACAGAAATGAAAATTGATTTTTAATAAACAGATAAAAAATCTTTTTACACGATTGTGCAGCAAGATGCAATATAATAAATAGAAAACTGTTTTATTCAATGTTCCCCGTCCATCTGAATCTAAATAATGCAGCAACTTAGGCGACAACGTCGGCCCTTACTCGTCACCGGAATGAGTTTATTTTTTGACGAAATTAACATTTATATTGGGATCGTAACGACCGCGTCGGACTTGTGTTTTCCACAGTTCTGCACAGCATTACGATTGTATTTTACGAGTGTGGTGTCACTTGGTACAACTACACACTAAAAAGGAGCTTTGAATTAAGATCGCGGACCAAACGCGGACCTTTGAAACTGAAAAAAGCTAATGATTTGGGAACTGAATTTTAAACCGAAATCGTTATGTAACTTTGTTTTTCCACCTATGGAATTTATTTATGAAAAATTATCAGATATTGTATCGTATATCCACATTGCAGGTTGCACGAGTTAATTTAACTATCAGGATTCATCTCGCTTGTTTTTAGCGTTTCCAACTGAACAATGTCCATTCTCAATGAATTAGATAATAACTCTTATTGTACTGTATCCCAACATATATTATTCTACAAAAACTGTGTAATATTTACTTGCTTGTTCTGTATTTTTAGAGGTCGATAGATAGAAATAACAGAGAACTACTATTTCATTTATCGCTGACGTCACGACACCATTTTTACGGTCAATAAAACTTAGTAGCTCATAATATTATCTTTGGGTTTTTGCTATATATTAAGTACTTGGAAATGTGTGTAGATAACGAAAAGTTTAATAAATGTTTGTATATATACATAAGAAAATATCACCGAATCTAAAACGAATGCTTACCCCTGGATCCAATAAAATGTCATAAGAACGTAAATGTTTTCGGTTCGTGAGATAAAAATCCTATCGAATGTATCAACCTTCGACAAGATACTTATACTATTCAAATGTTTACTGAACATTCGAACGAATTACACTGAAACATAACATTGCAGCGAAAACAGCATACTTTATGACGTCATAATTATTTGTACAGACTTCAAGCAAAAACCATAAATATTACGATTTTCTTGTTGCATGTAGATTTTCAAAGAGATGTACAAATTGTAGTATTTGAAAGACTGTCTATTTTACTGGATATACGATTTTTAAATCCATTATTTGATTATATGTATAGATTCGAAGTGTATTAACTTAAAATGGATCAGTAATAACCACGAAGTAAACTTGAGAGATTTTCGAAGATTCCCTTATTATGGAGTAGTTTTAAATGACATTCTTGATTTTTTTTCATTTTTAGAACGCACAGATACTAATCATGGCTTTATCTGAGTGAATATAAGAATCTTATCAAAATGCTTAATCACTCTTCTATTGAGAAAAAATTAACAGTAAAATTCTTTACTTATAAGCTTACATGGTTACTATGTAATTTCATATCGATATGTGCATCGCATCTTCTCTGGTCAATTTTAATAGTAACGAAAATTTTGACTAACACTTGGATACTAACGCATACGATGAAAAACATTTTCATTCACCATTTGTGGTAATTAGCACCGGCTCTCCGACCTCCATAATATCCTATAGGGAGCGTTTTAAAAGGTAACACCATAAACGTCACTCAATCACGTCTCAATTTCGAATGGCAATGTAGCGAACCCTTCAAAACGTTCTGAACGATTTCGACGGACGCAAGCTTTTAATATGTTGAAATATTGAAGCCTGTAAACAATTATATTTATATTATACTCGTAGCACGTTCTACATACTGAGAAACAGAAGCGAACCAAAACGAACAGCCAGTCTCATAAAATACCTTTGCGCCAATACTTTATGAGTCGCTGTTTCATTTATTCTTATATTGGTACTCCACCCTACTTCGAATACTTCGAACATTTTATTTTAAAATCATTGACGCTTTCACACCCGCATTCGCTTATGACACGGTGAACAAACTTCTCACCAAGAAAAATTGCTTGCACTTCTAAAAATAAGACCAAAATTTATTTCGACGTTCCACATATTCGCTGACAATCTATACATGCTATTTTTTAGCAATAATTCTTATATATTTCATAAATTATATATTTAACATTAAACTCGATTTCGTTATCTATTTTTAAGTATGGAACTGTTATAGGAAGACTTTTTTAAACATTTAAAAAGGTCAATGATAATGGATAACATTTTTTTTAGCCCAGTGTATTTTTTTTTCAGTTAAAAGAGAGAAAATAAGTAGTAAAAATGTGTTTTTATTAATCAAAAATATCATGCCTTTTCATCAATAAGTGACAATTAACACTTTAAAAGTGACTGTGTGTATTTGTTACAGGTATTATGACGTTTCCATAACATTCAGTTTGATGTTAATACTTGGAATAACCAAAGAGAATTTCAACAAGTATATAAACCAGAAAAAAATCAAATAGCTTTCTTAGCCATATCAAAACATATGATGCTTGATTTTACGTTAAATTAAAACATGCCGGATAACTTCATTCATATAAAAAAACATTCTTGCTGTAAAAGGTTCTCTCTTGCACTTACTTTTCCTTATGTCTTATCTACAATATATCAAATAATAAGCATAACAATTTATACAAGAAACAGATTAATTGAGGAATGTTAGGCTGAAGTGTATTTCAAATTGTATTACCCTGAAATCAATTATACATCAGCACGAAGATTTATAGCTAACACTAAAATATTGTTTTCATTTTTCATTCCTATAATACTATGTTTTATCTTAGATATTTTGCTTTACGCTCAATTAAGATTGTGGTATAATGAACCTACTTGTACAACTTTATTTAGTAACGTAAATTGATCAAATCTGATTATCATTATTGAATTCAATCAAAAAAAAAAATTATTCCCGAGCTTAAGTGTTAATATCATAAGAGCTGCAATGATTTTCGATTCACAGCAACAAGAAAAAATTGTAAGTTTGAAGTATGGCCGAAAGACGTTAATTGAATTTTGGGTAGTGACGGGCTGGTGGTGATTGGTGATGCCGTCCCGCTATGTAAATATGTGAAATACGACTTGACGTTCAAAGGTGGCGCAACTTGCTACTTAAATAAACAACTTTTCTTAATCAGTGGTTCTCAAATGTGTTTTATGGAATTACACGCTTCCAAAATAATCGGAAAATATCACAGCATTTATTTGTGACCAAAAAATCGTTAATACACTAATAAGTAAATTTATTGACTAGTTACAAAACTATTTATGTATGATATGGTATCAAAACGCTTAAAATATAATTTTATTATTTGATGAAGAAATATATAAAATTTTTGGACACAGACAGATTCAATCCAAGCCGCAAAAATATTTTTTTTACAAATTCTTAATTTGAAACTACAATCCTTCAGTATATTTCAGAACAGAAAAAATTAATAAACATATTATTTTGTTAGCATCTGTAATCGTAATAGGTGTTTTTTCTACAATTCTACTGACAACGTTCAAGATAACACACCTAAAAATTAGCAATGTATTTTAATTCTACAAAATTCATAAGATATATACCATTTCATCAGAACTGAGCGTAAGCCGAAATAGCTATCAACTATATACTTTATAAAATTTGTATAACTAAAATACACTGTCATTTTTTCACCGTGTTATAATGGATTTCTATCAAGTAAATGCCAATTCAATCAATAACGTTCAAAATATTTATACAATATCTCATCGCTGTAAAATCAAGTGACCAATTAAGTTCCTATACAAATTTTCACCGTGTTAGTTCTGACGATAGCGTAAGCCGAAACAGCGATAAACTTTATACAATATAATTTTTGCCAAACTAAAATACACTGCTATTTTTTTACGAGAAACTACTAAAGCCTGTCGCCTACGAGAGTTTTCTTGTGGATCCAAATGCAATTGAACGCAATATGGTAAAAAAAGCGGAACTCCGAACGTTCAGTGTGCGTCAGACCCATTAAATAATCGTTAATTTATTCTATTAATCGGTGCCGTCTCATAACCCTAACTCATCAAATATACGGCAATATGTAATGTTTGCTACGTTTCGCATTTAGCATATGGTAACGAAACTTTCTACGTTTCATATAATATTTATTTACTAAATAAATATAGAAATGTTTGATGTTTATTCGTTTAAGTCCGTTGACAAGGAAAAACTATAACACATATTGAGAGCCGCCGTTATATAAATCAACAGGAACGGGACTAGACCAAATAGCACGATTTCTTATTAGATGACTATTGAATACGCGTTAAGTTGAAACCGATCAACTGAAATGATAGCACTTCATCTTTCAACCCACACACTCATCCACAGTTAGATGTGGTGTATTTTTGATAAGAAATCTCTTTGGCATTATGTGTGAGAAACTAATTTAACGCTATTGGTTTTATTTACATACCAAGTAACACTGTTAACATTTATAAAGTTGACACGAAAAGTTATTTTAAATTTACATACGGTGAACAAATGAGAAGCTATCTATTGGAAATGTAATGTTACGAAATATGACAATGCAATTATTTTTTAAAACATATTTCAATACCATTTAAATTTGGATGCCGAAATATGCACAGATAAATACATACAATGAGTTTTTCGTGACAAAGTTTACCAACGGATCAATCGCGAACCTTCATTTTCTCAATTGAAATTATTTAATTAAATCCAAATATCATAGATGTTGAAATGATCACCTCAATGATTGGTTGTGTTTATCTCATTGATAACAATATCGAAAAACTGTCAAAAGTAAGGATCGATTATAAAAGTAATCTGAAATTTATGGTGAAAATTGACCTGGTATGGACATTTTCTACCGATAATCCAGGGTGCCCGAATTCTTCTTGAGTCTTTTACCATCCGAATAGATTCCATCGCCTTTGAAGGCCGCTGATGAACATTATAAGATGTACTCGGTAGAGCTATGGAGTGCTACGATGATCTTGGAGGAAACTACATTACTCGAAGGCACCGTGCGGTGTTCGTATGCTCCGAGAAGGATATGGTTTAAAAATGCACTTCGCCTACATTATTTTCTGATTGCTTTAGCAAACATTTTTTTCTTACGAACGGTGGCCCATTCCAAGTCACTTTTGATCCAATATCAGCGTAACGGCAAATAGAATGTTTGATCATAAATATATAGTCACTTCTGTTACATCCGTGTGATAGAATGCCGAAAGACGAAACCCGGGTAGTTAGTAACAAAACATGTGAAACCGTACAAAGTTGTAGCAATTCAAATTTTTTATTGAAATTCCATCAAGCACCTTCAGTCGATATCATAAATTGTATAATTAAAATTGCATTTTCAACATTGTTCTATAGAAATATTTTTTTTTATCAAAGAAAATATAATCAGACACTAATTCTCAAATGTTCAATTAAATTTCATGTTTAAAATTGATTATCAAAATTCATAAACCAATAACTTATGTTAGCATAAATAAAAAATGTTATTTGTATTAAAGCAATGTACATTGAATATAACGGTGATAATACTGCTAATGCAAGTAACAAACGACGACATATAATAAATTGACTGAATAACTTCGGTTCATTTTGTCAATTATTATGTATGTGGAGTAAAAATGAAACGAGGTACAAATCTGCCATCGAATGAATATGCATTTAGAGAAATTCTCGTCATAATAATCGAACGGGCGTCGTTAGTGAGGAGAGTTTCTCACGGCGCTTCTTAGAAGTTGATATGTAACGACAGGAGTTTGATACCATTTAGAATTTGAGAAAGTTGACGGATAGTCCAGTCAACATAAAACTTAGCAACAAAAATAATTGCCTTCCCTAAATATTTCGTAAACATATCACTATAAAATATTCTCAAACAATTTGCGCTAGCACGGTGAAAAAATAGCAATATTGTTCGGTTCTACAAAAATTGTGAGGCATATAGTTTAAGGCTATTAAGACTTAAATCTACGAATGATTAATCTCGGATTATTACATGTGTTCTAAGAATATCATTCAGACATACGTAATCAATTTCACACCACGCATAAAAATATTAATCATTTATACTGTCGTTTATAATATAATGTTCGTATAATACAGTATTTTCTAGCCTCTATAATCGTAACGACTTATTTATTGTTCAAATGAAACATTTATTTCTTCTCACAATTCCAAGATTTATCCATCTAATGAGTGAATCGGCACTTACTTGATAGACAGCATTATAATAGGAAACAGAACAAACAAATATTCAGTTCTTGGTTTTTTTTTGATAATGGTTGATAGCTTGCTCGTCAGGCTTACGTCATACTAAAATTTTACAAATATTTATTCAGCTTAAGTATATGCATATACGCTCCAAGAAGGTACAAAAAATGTATCCTCTCACCAAATCAAACATCATAACTTTAACTTAAAATAAATAAAATAGCAACAAAGTTTAAAATATTAAAAACAATTTAATATAATATGCTCACGATGAACGAAACCAGTCCTGATCATAAATACATTAAACTGTAGAAATATTAATAACACTGTATAAAAATGTTTTTTAGAGAAGTGACAGTAAAACATTAAAAGCAATTATGTCTTGAGTTGTTTTATGAAAAAAAGCCTTCAATAATATTAATAATAAATCATTAAAAATAAACGCATTGAATTGTTATGATGAAGCGAAATTACGCCAGCGCTTTGTAATGGTTTAAGTAAGGGTTGTCAATTTATGTTTCGTTTATTCATCTTTGGATACGAACGTAAATTATAACTGTTAGATATAAAGTATTTTTTGGGTTATTACATTAACAAACCATTGTGTAAAATAACGCAGTTATTATCAACGACAAGTACCATGTAAACTTAGACGAAAGTATTCCGTTAGAACTTCGTCCATCGATATTACAATATATATTAATTATCATTTTCTGTAAAATAATAATGTTCATAATAGGTGGTCAGTAAACTATTCATTTTTGCGACTTGCCCGCCTAATTAATATCTTAGTATTGAAGTTAGTTGTCTTCCCCTGTGATGTGCAGTCAGTCGCCATTGCAACTGTTGTTGCATTTGGAGTCGAGTCAAACGATAGCGGAAATCGTTATGCAGCGCAAGGCTACCTTATGCCGCCTCATCTATCCCTTCGACTCACACTTAATAAGCCGTGTGAAATAGTCTTATTTTGCTTATGGGAGCAAATTGAAATGCTTCTACGATTTACCGCTAGCTGTTCGCGAACGTGCTACACAAGGAGGTAACCATTCTGGACGTAGCTTTATCACATTCTATCAATTTGCAAACCTAGCTTAAATTAATATGCTCACCAAAATTTATTAACTTTAATCATAATGCCAGTTCTTTATTTTTAATGAAATGTCCTCCCGTAAGTGACAAAGATACTTCACTCCTCTTCATACAATTATGGTCATGGAAACTGACCGTGAAAAAAGTGATTCGCATTTTTTTTTATCACCTCACCAAAGTGAGGGGTTGAATAACTGACCACCAAGTTTTCGTAAAACACATTACATTTAGAGTCAACGTGCATTTTATAGCAATCTATCGTTGCTTAAAAATATATTCCAAGTTAATCACTGCGCTTTAAATCATGCAGATTAATTATTTGCGTTCAGGGTAAAAAACCAAAATTAAAAACATGAACACAATGAAAAAATAGCAATGTATTTTAGTTCTACAAAATTAATAAAATATATAGTTGATAGTTATTTCGGCTTACACCTTCATAAAAACTAAATTGTCAAATAATGTCACAATTTAAAAAATATAATATAATTTTACTTCCATTTAAAACCCTAATTCTAATAAAGAACAAATATTGTAATCCCAAAAATTGAGTTAATTAAAACACACGGATCTCTTACAACGGAGCCTCATTAACTAAAAATATAACAGAATTTGTCATATAAAATAATAATAAAAAAAAACAGTAGATAATGATACTTCATATCTCCTCACACCTTTTATTCTTAATGCAGCTTTAATTACTATAGAGTAAGGAAATCATGTAGTCTATAATAGACACTATGTGGTTAAGCTTGTAATGATCTAGCTGGTCTTAGAAAATTCGTGTATTGAATGTTTTTACTAAAAAATATATTTTACGCGTGAAATACATATTTCAATTAAGTCCAATAATTCTCTTTATTTTATACTTAAATCTAAGGAGTTTGATTATGACCATAAACTGACAATAACCAAACAATATAACATTTTATATCCGTGTGCCATGATACTTGTAACGGAAATTTGCGTAAAATAAATATTGAACAAAATTAGTTTTATATTTAATTTTATGAAATAACCGCTTAATTTTGCATTATAAATAAAACGTACAACACTCATTTTATTACCATAAAAAAATGTATGTCCAAAAATATTGCATGTTTGAAAAAATAACTACAATCTTGTGAATATACTTCAACGCGGTTTGTGAATAAAACACAAATTGAATTAATTGAATACGGAGGTAATTATAGTCCTCGAATCATCAACGTGTATAAATTCAATTATCAATTTTCACGAGAACATTTTATAAACATAAAACATGTTTTTGACACGCAATTTCATGTGAATAATCAATTGAAATACTTTATTGTGCGAAAAACAGCGACCTGAGAACACTACATCGCCAATAATAATATACAGATGCTATTAAAACACGAATTGGGTTGGGTCCGTTTAACTTATAATAAAATTATAATGTTTACATGAAAGTTCAAAAAGAATCCAACTGTTACGTGCTTTGTAACGCATTGAATATATATGATAATAATGATTGCATATAACTTACAAGCCGCAATTATTAATCTCAATATAACTAAATAATTACATTTTACTTTTATTATATATATTAAAACATTGTGTTCGTGTTGCTCGATTGAAGATATCGTCAAGTAAAAAATTATATTTTATCCAAGCTGCTACTAGGAGGACTTTAAGTTGAATTCCGTTATTTCATTGGATATTATATTATACATTATCCGATGAAGACGTAAATGGTTTCAGACAAGACATTTTTTTTGCATATTAAAAAAAGTTGCAAAAAGTTAGGCATTTCGTGAGAGTGAGTGAATTCAGGTAAAAATGTTGAATATATTTTAAAAATAGATACAGTAAAACCTCGATTTTATGTTTTAATTGACCCTAAAACCGAAACATGCGGGAAACGAGGAATGCGAAAAAGCTTAAAATAATGATAAAAAAGTAAAATCTATAAAAACATTAAGTTAAATGATTACTGAAAGAAGTTTTAAAAAACACCAAAAAAAAAATTTTCTTTTTGAACATAAAAACAAAATATCACGTTTACATGGATTTCGTTTCTTTTCATATTTTTTCAATATCCATATTAATTATAGGCAAAATGTATTAATATTTTTAGCAAAACCAACATTAAATTCGAATTGTTACAACTTTATACGATTCCACATGTCATTTTCACATTTTGTCACTAACGACTCGGGTTTCGTCTTTCGGCATCTTCAGGCATTTTATCACACGGATGCAACAGAACTGACTTCAGAGTCTTGAGAGTCAGTTCTGTTGCATCCGTATGATAGAATGCCTGAACATGCCGAAAGAGCGAAACCCGGGTCGTTAGTGACAAAACATGTACAAAATTGTAACAATTCAAATTTGATATTGAAATTCCATCAAGCACCTTCAGTCGATATCATAAATTTGAAAAAATTAAGTAAGCTAAAAAGATTTAAGTATCATTTACACTATATATTTTGTGATCAGGACCAGTTTCACTCGTGGCGAGTATTATCGACATAAAAACAAGGCAGCAGATATAAAAAAAACTAAAGGTTTAAAAACTAAGAAAGCTTCCATTATTTTTCTTTCAATTTTCAGTCATCATATCGTCTGAATAGGCCGATGAATATATTATACTATAACTTGAAACATAAACCGACCTTTTACTTAAAAAAGTAAGAGTGCATTAACAATTGACTTTTAATATGATCATTTCTTCATAACATCAGGTTTTCACTCAGTTTAAGTTATAACCCAATAATAAATTTTGTCCGACAGCATGTCGAATTGATTTTATTGACTAATATATAATATAATCTATTTTCTTAGATAAATAGAGAGATAAACTCGCTAATTGAATTCTGAAATATTTTATCAAACATAATTCAATTATTTCTTTTTGCTATCCAGAAATATAATAATTGCCATTATGTTGTCTTATTGGTATGTAAATCTCTCTATTATTATATAAATATTTTTTCCCAGTGACCGAATGCGAATCAGTTATTCAGGTTTAAATGAACAATCCTACATCACGACCGACTGACTCCCAGCCTCTCTCTGATCGATCGGCGATAGTAAAAAGCGAAACGGTGGCCACTCCGTGATTATCTTCACATTTCACGCGGGAAAACCACACAAAAAGAGCATCTTTACTCGAAATAAATTGCCATTCAATCAAAAAATGGAAGAACGGAAAAAACATGTTTGATATACGTCAGCAATATATTATAACCCAAGGCTGTGGAACGTATTCCAGATATTAAAAAGCAATTAAGCGACGTCCTATTATTATATTATTTTTTCAATTAGCGTCTATAACATCAACCCTCAAAATACTCGAAACCGGGGATGGGATGAACATTCCAATCTTGACTTATATAATTATTAACCTATCTGTACAAACAGTTTATGAAAATATTAACAGATGTGTCATACACAGCGAAACCTCATTTGTCGTTGTCACATGTCGTATTTGTCACATTTTGACGATTTTTTTTAGTACTTGACGACTTTACAGTGGTTTTAAAAAGCTGACAAAAACGAACAACTTAAAATTAATTATTTGGTATTTCGAAAGCTTCTGAATCATCGGCAAAACGGAACATATGATCATACGAGCAACTAGCAAATATTTTTCTACAAATAAATAATAACCGTTCTATTCTTCCGCTTCCGCCACTATATTTATTTAGTACAGTAGAGCTTTTTTTACTTTTATTATGAACTTGGAACAGATTGATTAACTGTTCGTTAGTTTGTATATGAAAAATTGTTTCTTTATTCGTATATTTTTATAAAGCCCTGAAGAATGGATTCACGACGAATATATCCATATAAATTCCACATAGGATAACATCTTTAAAAATGTTATTATCGTCGCTAGAATGTAAAGGATAGTTGTATTAGTTACGTTTTTAAGACACTTCAAATTTCCATTGATAATAGCAATGCTTTAAGCGGATTTGTATATATTTTTAAATTAACAAAAAAATCGTCTCACGGCCAGTTGCTTCTTGCACTGTTAGGTACTGTCGAGATTTACGTATTTCGGTGTGAGTGATATACTATAATATTAGAGTACAATAATTGAATGATATGCATGATATTGAAAGAACAATTTTGGTCGATTCTTATTTAAATTTCATTGCAATAAATTTTTAAACTATCTATTGGAATGCTTTCTTATTTTATTTTAAAGAATGTCAATCAGCTGTTTCACAACTAATTATAAAACTGCCCATTATGTATAGCAAACAATTTAATGCCTCTCAAATGGAAATTTTATACTTTTGTAGATATTTGGTGAGTGATCATAAGTTTTGTTATTTTGAATAATAACATTAACAGTTTTTTTATTGACCTAATAATCCTAAATGATTTGTCATTTTTTTAAACTAAGACATCGTTAATATTATACGGCGTTGTGTATGCATTTTGTTTATAAATTTAACGCTGTTATAATAATTAAATCATTGACCTACTCCATTTCCAGGAAATACAATAATTTATTTTTGACACAAAAATGAAACAGATTTTAGAAACATTTTCGTAACTGTTATTTTTTGTTTTTCATTTAATCTCACGTTTCATTTCTTTCCAATAAAAGTTTTAATGCATATTTGCTATCTCAATTTAAACTGTTAAGCGATAACAAATTTTAAATTGCTGTCTCGAATATTCTTCCTTTCTTTATTATGTATGTTATTTATTTTACGATTTCCCACATTATTTTTATTACCCTTTTCATAAAATTTTTAACATTATTAATAATACAATTGTTTGTTTCATTTTATTTCTTGTGTTTCTTTTTCGTTCATAAACATTTATTTATACAATATTAGGGGAACAATATCGTATCCGTTTTATTTTTTTATATTTCTATTGCAAGTAAGACGTGTCAGAATCGAAAGTTAAGAGGTATATATAATATATAGAAGTGGTATTCAGTATGCATAATATTTCTTATATGTTACCATATTCGCCTCTACACTGAATGAAATGATTAAATTATTATATTTTCATATTTCTGCACTTTTCATATATCTCCAGTCGAGTTCTAAAAACGGAGCGTAAAATGACGATTTTCTTAACTACTATGAACCTAGATTCAATACCAGAGGATTGGACGAGATGAAAAAATTATATGTTCAAACTCTGTCATGTTTTCACCCCTTCATACACCGTTGCTCATAGATATGAGGGAGAAATTTTTTAGGGATGTCATTGATTAAAAAAAAATCAATTGGTACTCTTAAAAATGTAAACAATTAAATTATTAATCCGGAGTTTCACAAAACAAAAAAAAAACGTTGGCAAGACAAATATGTATATATATTTCAATTACTAGCATCAAATTCAATTTTCCGATTTCCTACTCAAATTAAATATTTGTAGGCAATAAATTTCCTACGTAGGTTTTGTTTGAAATAAGTTCGATACATTGTTATGTCAATAATTCACAATATTATTTTGCGCTATCCATGTTTGAGTGATGTTATTGTAGGATTCGAGCAAACGGTGAATCGCTGGTGCTATTATTTATATCGTACAAATCACGACTGGACAACGGTAAAGTGCACCTGACTTGTACATAATAAATAATAATGTACTGCACTGATCTTCTAAGCAGAGAATAGGGCTGAAATATTTACGGATCAGATAATACAGTAAAAAATAGCACATCAATGACAATCACGCGATAGAATATAGTATAAATAAAATTATTTTCAAGGCACAAATAAAATATAGCAATTGTTTTATCCCCATGTTGATAAAATAATTGTAAATAAAAATTGGTCTATCCACTAATATAACCTATGCAGTTTATGCACGGTATCTTTAAATTGAGCGGTGACTTTTGTATTTCTCGATGCTTTTTTTTCAATATTAGTATAACTTTGTTTGAATATTTTTATAGCGATTATATTCACTGATACGATCTGTCAGTCTTCAAAAATATGATAATCAACGATGTCTTAAACAATACCACATTTTTATGATTATTCTTCGAATTTACACGTCAGATAAATACTGTTTACTCACATACGCATTCAAGAGAGTTAATTAATAATTTATGTATTCATTTACAAACATGGAATAAATATGAAAGTTGAACGTTTCGTGCATCAGTGAATATATCTTTAATAAAAAACGCATTTAAGTAAAGCTCTACCAATATAAAAAAGATTAATCAATTAATATAAAAATAATACCGTTCAGCCTATAAATATCATGAGCTTAATGTCTACGTTCTATTAGTGACACTAATAATCATTCGAATCGGAGGATTGCAGAATGTGAGTGATAACAACATCGATATTCACCATTTGAAAGTGGGCATACATGATCTCATTTTTCTATATTCTATCCCCATGTAGTACTAAATTGAAAAGAGTCGATTTGTATTCCAGAATATATCCGCATTTCTTTATAGGACTCTAAAATTCTAGCATTCGTTTTTAAATTGATGGTACATAAAAAATAGTTTAAAATGATAACTTGACTACGACTGAAATGACGTATAGCTTATTGTGTAAGTAATCACCAGAAAAATATTTTGTTATTCCGCACAGATATCTTAAAAATTAATTTGTAAAATGAAGTGTATTTATTTCAGTTACCGTTAATTTTACCACTTTTCCTACGTGTCATTGATAAAACTAAATATTGCACATATACGACTATAAATTCGTTAAAAGAATACGTTTCAGTACTGATAAACTAAATTAAAATTCTCTCTTTTAATTGTATCAACATTAAACAAATCATTATAAAAAACATTAAATATTATATTGCAATGGTAAGTCGACATAATATATTCATATCATAATGATATACATATCGTATGTAACTACTTGGCACGGGTACAGTAAAAATATACGAGTTAGAAGGAGATTTTGTATCACAAAGGTTATATAATAATATATTAAAGCCACTATATAGCTATGAAGATGCGTCATGCCTTCGTAACAAAGCACAGCGGATAGTGGTGTACGATAGTAAAGCGACCGCAGTGGAAAATGTCTCTGAAACATGTTGCAAAATGAATCCCAGACATTGCAGCTAGTTAAAATTTTAGAAGTGACACTGCGAGCCGCTGGAAATCCCCGAAGTACCACATTTTCACGACAGTATAGTTTAATTAGTCAGCGTCACGAATTGCACTTTATTTTTCATAAACGAGAAAAGCTTTGGCGGGCGTGTTCTAAAATGAAAACGGTTTCAACTTGTTTTATTTTTTTGAAGATGTCTCTTTTTTGTGTTCATTGAATTTCTACTTTTATAAATCTAAAAGTGTTCGGTTTATAACTTTTTCTCAAGCTCAATATACGTACAAATAAAACATTAGTTTACTTCACAACGAAAATCTACCGAACGATTTCAAAAATAATATAATATAAAACATACAAGCGTTGCAATTCCACTCAAACAAAGTGAGCTACTAAAACGATATTTCTCGCTACGAAAACCTCAGAGTATGACAGTTTCGCAAAGGTGATACCTAGATACCTATTTAAAATACTAATAGTTCTTGATTAGATTCAAAGTAATCGAATTGGATGAATACTTAAAAAAAAAAATCTTGGCCCCATTAAAATGAATATTTGTGATTCTTAAAGTAAAGAAGATTAGACGTAATTTAAAAAAATCTTTAATCTTTTGACTGATAAAAATTGAAGAAATTTTGGTCAGTCAGGAGTCTACATGTTCCCCATATTTGGTCTAGATAAGCAGGCAAAGATAGAGATTGTAAGACTATCACAAAATAACGTTCTTTATATGCATCGAGTGAAAATGATTAGTTCGTTTAAAGAAAATTATTGTTTTAGATATAACATCACAGCACTATTTGATAATTTCTTTTCATTGAATACTCATAAAAGTTTCAAATATAAAATTCAAATTGATGGTTGCCTCATTCCATTTATAAGTTTAACGATGTGCTTAACTTTTTTTATAATTAAGGCTGGCAACGAATTCATGAAAGATAACGTAGTATTTCATCAAAAAAATGATATGCATGTTATAAAACAATTTTCATGGAAATGTAGAGGTTTGCAGCAAGGCGAAAAGGCGGTGACGCCATGGTTCGGTGACATGAAATCAACCCTTCTCCAAAAATCAAAATGGCCGACCAAGTATAATTCATTTATCATGGCAACTGAGAAGAATAGTATTTTGTGAAATGTTGGTTTGTAACATTCCATAATACAGGTAGGTACCAAGAACTTTACACTTTTATTAAATACAATTTAATTCGGGGGACATTTCACTTAAATTTCAATTTCTTCAAAACCCAAACGTGTCATGCTAGGAACATACTTTACTTTTAAATTATGTATAATGAAATGATAGACATTATTCGATAATAATATACATAAGTGATACCTTGACCTTGTCAATTGCATGTTCATAAAATTTTCCCACTCCTTACTTCCTTATTAATTGTTCAGAGCTCCTAATGGATTATTGATTTACCATAATTGTATTTGTAATTCTTAATAAGTGATTTGTTATTCAAATAAGATTTTGTAGTTTTTAGTAATATCACATGATATAATAATAATTGATAATATTTCAGTGATATAGTAATATCACTGAAATTAGATAAACAAGAAATCCTTGAAATTAATCGATATAAATTTTTGCCTACTTCTAACCTTATAAATGAACAAACTACTTTTACGTTGTCACCATTGTTATACTCATTAAATTAGATTAATAAACATATATATATTTTTTTTTTGAAAAATGGTATTGCCTCCGTTTACTTTATTTTTTTTAAAGAAAATATTGGAACGCCCCTGACTGACCATATCTTCCCATCTTATCGATTCATCTTTAATTGACTATCATTAAAATTCTCATATATTAATATATTTTGTTCCATTAAGTAGTAAATGTGGGTTATTTTCGTCATTAAAATTTTCCCACTCCTTACTTACTTATTGATTGTACAGAGCTCCTAATGAATTATTGATTTACCATAACTGTATTTGTAATTCTTAATAAGTGATTGTGAACATTTAATTTTTATACTAATTTACTTTATTTGTATCAATATTGTATGATTTTATGTAAATTGTTTCCTAGTTCTTGAACCCATGGTTTTGTACACCTGCTACCTTTAACTCAAATTAATTTTTGTTTTGTATAAATAGACTTGTTTGTAAATTGTATTCTATCAGTTGATAATGCTCGCGATGAGCGAAACCGGTCCTGATCAAAAAATATATTGTGGAAATAAGTACTAAAAAATATGTGTTTTTATTATTTAAAATATCATGCCTTTCCATCAGGAAGTGACAGTTAACACCTTAAAAAGGTATATACGCTACGTGCCACACAGCCGAAGCTACACTCGATGTTTTGCGCCCTGTTTTTGAAGATCGCATTATCAGCCACAGAGCTGATGTCGTTTGGCCACCTCGGAGCTGCGATTTGACACCGTTGGACTATTATTTGTGGGGTGCCCTCAAAGATAAGTGTTACGCCAACAAGCCAGAGACAATTGACGCTTTAAAGGACAATATTCGTGAAGCCATTGGTGAAATACAGCTGCACACAATCGATAATGTGCTTAAAAATTGGACCGATCGTGTAGGCTACTGCATGGCCAGCCGAGGCAGCCATTTGAATGAAGTTATTTTCCATTATTAACCGGAAGGATTGTACTTTCAAATAAAAAAAGAAATTTGAGAAAATATTAGTAGTTTTTTTTATAGCATTTTCAAAAAAAAAAGTTATTTGGCGGACCCTATAGTATATATCCCAATGTGTTTCTCAAAGAGTCGAATGAAATGTCACATTCATTAATTCAATTTTTTCAAAAATCAACAAAGAAATAAAATGAAATGTTTTTCATATGATTTTCTTCTTATTATTTAATCTTAATATATTCATGATTTTTTTTTAATTTCGATGTAATATCTTTTAAATCTGATAATTTTCTAAGGATCTGAAGAAAATAATTGTCTTTATTGAATATTATTTTCTAGGTCTTTGGATATAATATAGCCAGTGATACAGCCTTTGGGGTGCTAGGGCCTATTATTTCCCAACAATATCACAATACTACATCGCAGTTACACACGTTCAATACATTCGATGTTTTGTTTATGTCTTTTGTAATACAAATAGTACACATCCCGATACGGTGAGATAGGGGGCCGGGTATCAGCTGAACGGAGGAGCAAAATTTTCACGTGAGCTTTTATGAAAGGCTATCGCAGGCGACACGGCGGATTCACATATTTCTACTTTGTTAGGGCCTAATTGACAACGCTGCGAGTTTTATCGGATCGACGTAAAACATCGCGGCCGGGGACGGGCCCACTGGCCACGATCGCTATGACATTCGCGTGCCGCCACTGCACGAACACAATCCATACTATTAATTTTAAGAATTCATACAAAACGATTTATTATTTTTTGGATCATATCAAAAAACTTACACACAGAATATTTTCTGTTAATAATATTTCACTTACACGTCCTGGCCAGGTAGCACATGTCATTTTATTTATCCCTATTTAGAATACTAAACAGTATTTAGTGTCCGACAAAATATTTTATAAATCATCACGATCTACATTCTTTAGATAACAGAGAAAAAACAAAAAAAATATTGAATATACGAAAACTATACATTTTTAACCTTGCTAACCTTACTTAACCTTGCAACAATTTTCTCCAAGTAAGCAGATAGAAAAGCTGCTCTCTGTTAGATTTTTATAATGAAAACAAGACTTTACTATTTATATGCACAGAAATATAACTAAAAAATTCACAACGCGTTTCGTGATGTTCAAATTATATTTACTGAGTAATTGCGCGATTTCTTTGTTCGCTGATAATAATAAATATTTCGAATATAAAGAGGTTGAAATGATATTTTTGATCAGTAATACTCACATATTATGATATTTATAATAAACATATACTTTGTGGAAGTTTTCCTGCTGGCTTGTTAGTAATTTATCAAGTATCAACAAAATATTAAACTTTTATTATTTAAAACACACAAATGTTTAAGCATTTGAACATTTACGTATTTGAAATAATAAAAACACTTATTTAGTATTATTTTCACAGTATATTTTATGATCGGGATCGGAAACCGGTATTGAAAATAAATTATACTACGAAAATCGTACTTAAAATGTGTTATAATAATAATGCCTTTCAAACAAAAAGTAATAGTCAACACCTTCGTTGATAATGCTCGCGATGAGCGAAACCGGTCTTATTCATAAAATATATTGTGGAAACAGTATTTAAAATTTATTTTTATTATTTAAAAATTCATGCTTTTCCGTCAGGAAATTACAGGTAACACCTTTAAAAAACAAAAAAGGTTTTTTTAGTTCCAATTTCAAATTTCAATTATGTTTTGATTTTATTGCATTAGTTGTATTTGTTTAAACACTGATTTTTTATGTCACAACCAATACAAACTCTCCGTTTTATTCTGTATTCTGTGTTGTACTATGTATTCATAATTGGGCAATTTTTCAATAATTTAATCAATTTATAAAACATATTTATTTAACGTCCATAAATATTTTCAAAAGAAATACAACGCTGTCAAAATATTTAATGAATCAACTGTAATATCTCGCAGAAAACGTGGATGTATGTTGTTAACGAAAATCTATTCACAAAATACCATAAGGTGAGAAAACAGGCACAGATAAGTCACTGCACATAGTGGGAAAGGCAGAACACGAAGATGAGTTAAGTGGTGTTGTTTCGCTGGTAAATGCATCCATTTATTTATTCTACTGATTTAGATAATGCCACGCACGAAAGAAACAACTTATAATGTCACAAGATAGATAATATATTGCCATGCTTACTGGGATGCAATCCGCATAGGCCCGTGACAATATATGTGCAAATAAATTAAAGATGTTTGAACAATGATAAAACGCACAGAGAAAATTTGCGTTAATTTATATATCATCAAAACAACACGACGTCGGTTAGTATATCGTTACATACAACAATATATCAGTGAGCTAGTCTCATAGAAGTGTAACGCTAAAAATACGGTTTCGATAATGTGTTTTGAATATCATATTTATGTATTAATTGAATTGGCATTCACTTGGTAGAACTCCATTATAACACGGTGATAAAAATAGCAATGTATTTTAGTTCTACAAAATTATAAGATCATTCAACAGTAAAAAAACAGATTCACAATTCGCTAATCACGTTGTAAAGGAAACACATAATATAAATTCAAACTCAACGCCTAAGTGTTTGCATCTTTGTAGTAAGGGTCGCAGGTTGACGGCTTTGGAACAGCTGGACATGAATAGACATCATTTATCATAAAGGATTCTTAACGAACAAACTAAGATATGTCTATCACCATTGCTTAGCCCTCTGCGGGGTGCGTCTTCGTTTCTGTAATAGACAATTTCCGTGCCCTATGTAAAATTATTGATATAACCGCCATTTTAGTTTCATTTACAATTTTTAGTTTTATTGCAAGCAAGAAACAAGCTAGGTCGTTAAAACAGGAGAGAAGATGTATTGTGTACCTTTTCTACACAGCTATATATAGATAAGCAAATGTTCGTTTAAGCATAGTTCTGACGATGGCGTGAGCCGAAATAGCTAACAACTATATTTAAAAAAATATTTTTTCCCGTGTTAGAATATTTATGGATATGTTGGTCTAAAACACCTTCTGTTATCAATGACGCCTCGGTTGAAATCATAAGTCAATGTCAAAATTTCATTATTTCAGTTTGAACTTAAGATCTTGGATACAGGTGTTTTTGATTTGACTTCTCGTCGAATTGCTCTTGAGTGGCTTTTCAACAAGTGTCATTTGAGTATATTTCATGTCATTCAAAATATTACCTGATGCTTTACTATGTCTGATAATTTTTTAATTATATGTTGTTGACTTTGTACAGTACTATAGTTCTGAAGACACATCCCAACAAGAATAATGTTCCGTTATGGTGGTATTAATCTTCAAAATGATTAACTTGTTGGTGGAAAATCCGGGAAAAATTCAAATCCGTTTAACATATATGTGATTTTGAAATAAGGTCTTGCGTTCAAAACAATCAATTACTATTCAATATTATCGTTGTGTATTTTGCTATTATTCACCATGTAAATTTACTCCACATTCCAGAAGAGTCGGTTTAATAGTATGTTTTGTCAATAATGTATCTCAGTTAAGACGAATATATTTTCATGAATACCGACAAGTACCAAACAAGCATCAATTACTTTTTTAAACTAAAAATCTCATAAATTAAATAAATGGCTATTTATGCGAGTTTAATTTTATAATTAAAAATAATATGCAAAACAGCTCACATCGAATTTCAATTCATTTTGATGGTGATATATTTTGAATATTGTTTCATCTACCAAACTTAATAATAAAAGGGCTTAGAGAATATTGGGCATCATTTTTTATCAGCTTATTGCGAAATTTATTATTACATTGAAAAATTATTTGTAAATTTTCAAAAATTTTAGTATCGATAAAAATAACTCTTATATTAATATTAATAATACATTTTAAAGATACGGAACTATTTAATTGAATTGTAAAAAACATTTTTAAATAATTAATTGTCTTTTTTCATAGCAATGAAAATCTAGTTGCTCGTGCGTGCGTATCTGTATAAAAAAAAAAATCTTTTTTCGGAAGAATTCTGTACCATTAAAAAATATTCGATTCGTTCATACCGATTAAAATAGTAATATGAATCAAATACTTCGCAGAATGTTTTTTTTTCCGATATTCAAAAAATGTATTTGCGACACTTGGATGATACAACACATTGTACACATTAAATACCAATTCAATCGCGTGATTTTTTCATCCACTCAAATAATAAACAATGAGAATTTCCAATTTGCGTGTAAGATGATATGAATCAAGGTTGTCGATTCACAATTCCCGGTTTTATATTTTCATCCGGGACTGCAACGTAGTTTTAAAAACCACATTAAGTCTATAAAATGAATTTATCAAAATAAAGGTAGTAACAGAGAGGTTCCTAACGCATGAAACATATTTAAAAACATTGGATCATAAATAAGTTAACATATTTTCACGTACACAATCTCTATAATTCTGATTATATTAAATAATAACGTATCAATCAGTGTCATAAATTTTCTAAGCTGCTCATATAATACTGTCACTATTACGTTTACATATACCTTATTACAATAATTGAACTACATTCTACTGAAATCAAACCTTGTACCAAGTGGAAAAGATTAAGCTCCTATCTGAAGACGGAAAAAATTTGCTTATTTTAGCATAACATATATACAACGCTTTAAACTAACTAATTTACTAACTAAATAATTTTTTAAGCTGCTAGTTTGAACCGTGTTGGCATATTGCATCTAGAATTTAATTAAAACTATACAAAAATGACTTTACATACATTGCTGTTGCATTTACCATGAGTAGAATATTTTATCCAATAATTGGTTTCGAAATACTATATCATAGTATGTAAATGTTGATATCTGTACTGTATATAGTACATACATTTTTAATAAACCGAAAAATATACATATTCAACATAAAATCCCGGATTAACGAAGCTTTGCGTGATATTTCGCACCCCTTATTCGCCTTGAACGCCGAATTCACAACTAAATTGAAGTTTTTTCAAATCGCCATCGATGCGGGGCATAAAAAAGCGTCCACAATGGACCTCAAATGACACGGTCGAGGCGGCGACTAACGTCCAGCACTTCACGATATGCTAACGGCTAATGTACCGGCAAATCTAATTAAAGCCGAATAACCTATCTGCCAATTCGGTCCAGTTTGTTGACGCAACAACGCCACACAAAACAGCGGACACGGAGAACATAAAATTTTCACGAGTCACTTTTTTCACGCCGTTTTTTCGTCTACATTCCCGTGATTCATTTTATTATATGCATAAAATTCGCTACGTCACTACTCGATACCTATGAATGACATGATATTTTAGTACTACGCCGTATTAATACACAGATTTTATCACCACATACACAATAGTATGTGTTGAAATATGATATACATTCTTAAAGTTAATTTAAACTTTACAACTAAATACAGTTTTTGATTACTTATGTAGTGGAGTAACCAAATATTTAATTTGAATTTTCTTTCCATACATTGATAGTTTGTTATATGCTAGTAGGAATTATATTTTGAAACCTCTTGGTAACATGTCCAAAATCTACTAAAAAATATTTTCCCATAACAATGTGTTACATAAAAAAACACAAACTATAAAGCATCGAAGACGAAAGCAATATATTAATCGAATTGGCATTTACTTATTGGTATTCAATTACAACACGATAAAAAAACAGCAATGTATCTAACTAAAATACAATGCTATTTTTTCACTGTGTTACGAAAGCAATCATTTGTTTTTAGAACAAGTCAATCTCAGTTTATTGTATAGACGCAAATTAAAAAAAATGTTACAATTGTATCCCATTTTAGCGTGCTTCTGAATTTTTCCGATTGACGTATGAGGGATGAAATATTTTTTTTTTATAATCGACAATTGCCACAAAATCTGTGAATTATTTTGTAGACATCAAAAAATATTATTTTTTATCGTGGCAACACAGTGACAATTACAAGTGTAATATGCTTTTCATGCTGTGTTCTCTGGAATGTTTAAACCAAATAAAACAGAATTACAAGTAATTCTACAATACATTCTGAGAGTAGATATTCGGCGCACCTGCTACCCCGGTTACTTTGCGGGTGTAAAAATAATTCCGATAAACGGTGAACACAGCAAACATAGATTTTGATTAATTAATATATTGAAGAATTTTAATTGTTCCATTTTTAAATAGGCACATCGTGCGATCTGCCCGGAACTAGTTAATTGAGTGCGTTATTAATGAGACGATTTATTTTAACTGGCAACCCGGCCATTCGACAGCCGGACGTGGGTACTTAAACATTAATTGTTTCAGGCGTAATTCAATCAATCACGTGTGACGTCAGAGCGCGATCGCCAACAGGTGCGATGATCCCGTCATACGTCATACGCGCGTGATCCATCAAACGCGTCCGGTGTCAATTCGATTAGACAATGAGGAGAGAAAGTGCCGCACACCTCACACTCGACGCGACTTCATTCACATCGAATTCTTAACGTCACGTTGCCGATGACCCGATTAATGACTTTGTGGATGAGTTGACGTAACAACGCTATAATTTAACTCCATTTTTTTTTAAATCAACGACAGTCATCTTTGATTTAAAAAGACTGATACGAAGTTAATCGTTCCACAACATAAGAAGTAGACGTCGGAAGGGAAAAGTGACACTAATTCTAGTCAAGTATCTGGAATTACATATTATCGTCTTCCCGTATCCTATGGAAGTTTAGCGAAGTAATTATTACAGTAATCATCCCAGAGCCTGAACTTCTATCAAATCACCATCGCTTTAAGCGTAACTCAAGTAAAACGATCAAGAAAAAATAATACTATCGAACAAATATTTTTTAAAAGTACTTAGCAATTTAAAAATAAATAAAACTGTTCCAAAATAGAAGAGTTAGATGTTTTTTTCATTTTACCGTGCGATGTAGAAGAAATATTATGGAAGATTTTTTTATTTTGAAATCTATGCATCGTTGATTTTTAACAGTAATCAGACTTTGATTTCGACGCAGACTTGTTTTAATCGATCTTTGGTTCGATTTTCACGCACCACTGCTCCATTTTATCACTAAAAAGGGTTTCTGTTTGATCTGAGATACGTTCTCACAAAGCGAGGGCAAGTTCAGAAGGAAAAATGACTATGGAGAATTTGTAATGCTCCGCGGCAGTCCTGGTGTGCGGTAAAAGGCCAAATTCCTACCAGCTTTCATTTAATTCGATTCAAATTACAACGACATGATGTGAAATAACACAGATACGAAGTTTTACCTCCAATACGTAAAACCAAGAGCAAAATTACAATACACGTAGGCGTAGGAAAGTTCTTTCTGACAAATGAAAATAATTTATGATATCGACTGAAGGTGCTTGATGGAACTTCAATATTAAATTTCAATTGCTAGTATGGATATATCACATACAATTATTACTCAGTAATTGTTAAAATATTGTTCCAAAAAGGTCGTTTATTTATAACTATTTTTTATATTAATACCGTTAATAAATTATTTTAAAAGAATATTTAGTAAATATTTTTTACGCCGATAATACACTTTTTCTAACATGTCGACGTTCTAACGTGACGCATTTGAAGTCATTCAAAACAAGTCATGATAGTTTAAACAGTAACAACACATTTTTAGCACCATCTCCACACCATATTTGATGAGCGGAACCGGTCTTGATTATCAAAATCTAAAAAAATATCTGCACGTTGATTTCAACAAGTATCCAAGAAAAATAGATACGAAATATTTTGAAGAAATCCAACATGAGGTTTCAAACTGTGCAACAGTACCGATATATAAAAACGTGCCCAGATTGTCGTATTAAAAAAAACTAAGAACTTTTCCGACGAATTGCAATACAAAATAATTTCGAAAGTGTAATAAGTTTAAAAGTGTTTTCGGAGACCATCATTTATTTTTATTATTTGCATTGACCTACAATGTTGAGATAACTTGTCACAAAAAAATAATTTATTTGAATTCGATCCCGGAAATGCCGGTCTAATTACCATCAGGCGCGTAACAAACACTCTTAACCACAGAATCGTGTTTACTTACTGAATAATATAAAGGTATGTTAACACTCTAAGGGATGTTCGGAAAGTCATCGGGAAACCATGCACAGGTGTATTATTCGTCTAGTTGGATTTGTATGTACAGTTCGACACGCATAGTTGGCATTACGCCCTTAAAAGATACACCAATCGACACTGTTTACCCGCGCAGGTGTTTGTGCAATGGCAGGCCTGGATTAGCTGTTTGTCGTTACATACATTTTATAACGTCTATTGCGGAAATTTATACCATCTCGCTATTTTTTGGAACAACGCTCAAATGGGTACCTAATTACTTAAATAAAAAATCTAAAACAATTATTAGTCTTCCAAAATATAAATTGATATATTAACACGGCGACGAAACTTCTTGGAGGAAAGGCGTTTATCACTTTTAAGGTGTTAACTGTCACTTCTTGATGGAAAGGCATGATATTTTAAATAATAAAAACACATTTTTTTAGTACTTATTTCCACAATATATTTTTTGATCAGGACCGGTTTCGCGACCATTAAAAACTGATAAAAATGATCTACGTGCGATTTCATTTCTGTAATAGTTTCGGGAATATTTTAGCGTTAATGCCATCAATAATAATCGGTTGATATGGTTTACTAAAATCGCTACGGCTACGAATAATGCCACTTTCGAAAAAATAATTAAACCAATAAATTATGCAAAATACAAATATCACACCTATAGTATGAAAATGACTAAGATTTTTTAAATGGAACATCTTGGTACAAAACAAAGTTAAATTTTGAAACATTGAGTGCATCAGAGCCCTGCGCTTTTTTTATTATTTTTTTTAACTTTTTAGAATTTTGATTTTTTTTCTATGATACACGAATCGTTATTTAACCCTTTGATATATGAGCTATTTTTTACTAAATAGGGTTTATTGTATATACACTTTAATTTTTCTTTTCAAAAACCAACAGACAAAAATATTATTGATACATTTTTTTTTTGTTATGGGCTGATTTGAGATGAATATTTCTTAATATATCAAAATATTCATTTTTAAAAATGTTAATAACATTATTCACTATAACTTCCAAATAATTATCCAGAATAATTTATTTCTTATTCCGTTATAGGATTTTATCTTATTCGCTTAGCAACGTGTGTTTCTTTATAGTCAATGATTCTAAGACATCAGGATTAACCGAAACATTTTTTTACGCTCAATATTATAAATATTTCCAAATATTAACTATTTACATAATTATTTGTTTTCCTTTGAAATAAATAACAAAATAAGATAACTGTCCGAAAACACCAACTGACATGTGAAATCCATATCTGAAGAAATTAAAATAATATCGTTTAAAATCTGACAATGTCAATAGTCAATACTTCGCCGTACAAGTACGGACATACTCCTTATAGGCTTAACCTTTCCAGGATCAATGAACGTACTAGTACGTTGGCGCGATTTTTTGTAAATGTGATAATATATTCAAGTGCTATGTATTAATGGTTTGTGATCCCTGGATTATCCAGCAACCGATTTTATTACGACAAAGCCCTAAAAATATGAGTTGTATTTTTAAACTATTTTTGTGTCATTCTATTACGATGATTTGATTAAAAAAATAATTATAATATTTATATAAGAAAAAACTCACTCCTCGCTGTATAGTTAAAATTAATTAGTAACTCCTGGAAAGGTTAAGTAGAAAGAGTCGTAATATAATATATTGCAAGAGTAGAATAATGTGAGACAATACCGAAGTAATTAATATTGAAAAAAGCTCTTGGCGTCATTTTTAGTACTAAAAAAATATTTGATTAGTTCGAATTCGCTCCTTAGTTCTTGGGAATATAATATAAAATACAAGCAACGATAAATAACGCAATAACGGCGTATCTTTACTGAGATTCAGCTGTAAAATAGGCAGAAACTTGACACAAAAGGCAAAACCAGGCGCGTTACCCGAGCGCTTTGTTTCTATTGTCCGGTAGTATTCTCTGACTGTTCCTAGGAAACGTGATGATGAAAATCTTGCGCAGCTGATTTCAGAAGTTACCAATCAACCAACAGTGAAGGTGACGAATCGGATCAGATTTGGATACTTATATCAATTATTATTTTATAGTCCGTGTATAATTAGCAGATATTGTGGTTGATTTATGCTCGATAGTTTTAGACGGGTAGATTAGTATTTTTTATTCAATAAATTGGTATTTAATTTGAATTTTTACAACTTTGTACGATTCCACATGTTTTGTCATTGACAACCCGAGTTTCACATTTCGACATCTTCAGGCATTCTATCACATGGATGCAACAGAACTGACGTAAAATAAACAGTTAACATCGTCTATATAAGTTATTAATTACAGAAAAACACCCCAACGCAAGCAGTATATTGCAGCTAAAACAAATTTAATAATATTAATCTAATAATAATTAACACAATTGCCTGTGATAATTTTCATTAACGATCTTGTTAATCGAGTCATTCTTGAAAGGGTTGTTGGTATTGGTAAAGAATATTGGTACTTATTTAGTAGAACTCGATAAGGTTATAATAAGAAAATGTTTTGCTCTACAAATTTTTGTATACGGTTTTAAGAGCTATTTTGGCTTTCGCTTAGGGCAGTGTCTGCCAAACTGTGCGCCGGGAAGGAAGAAACCTCAAAACTGTTCATTTAAAAACAATGCCTATTCATTCAAAATTATTTTTATTTTAATTAAACTAAGCATCTACATATTCAAATAAATATTTTTTTATCAATGTTAAAATTTTGTTTATCGCTTTGGAATCAATATCTTCTATTGGCTATAACAGCAATTAAATCTCTGCTGCCGTTTGGATCGTCGTAGTTTTGCGAATTCCGTTTTTCAGTGCTTGTAGAAATGAAATCAAAAAATGACACTACACTATGATTACCACTATTCTTATTAACAAGATACATTATCTTTTTTAATGCATTTTTATTTAGTAAGCCGCGAAACAAATCCCATTTACTAGAGTGCCGTTAAGTAAAATAGTTTGACAGAAAGTGGATTAGGGCCTCGATAAGTCTTAATTCAGCTCTGATCATAATCAAAGACTTCACTGCCCGAAAAGGTTGATAATCTTGTTCTTGTCGCAACCGTATTGAAAATTCATCCTGCCAATATTGACAAATTTGGTAAAAAAAAAAAAAAAAAGAGTCGATTTTAGAACTCTTTGAATCACAATTGGAGTATTTTTATTACATCCAGTTGTTCTAGAATGCACTTAATATATATAGAATTTTAAATATATAAACGATAAGAATTGGTTTACATGCCCTGCAACAGAACAAGATTCTCCATTGAATCAAGTGTGGTAAAAGAATATACAAGTGCAATCGAAAGTATTCCTTAAAAATATGTATTATATGTGACTGTCAGCCGAACGAATACGTGTACTGCGACCATTTTTTCAGGTTAAAATTTTTACTATAAAACAGAGTTTTGCTACTAAAATTACTTATGTGTGCACGATACTCTGCTAACCCACAATGATACGAAATTTCAGAATATGCTACTGTTTACATAATTACAGGTTTACATAGAGTAAAGGAAATAAATAAGCTCGACTGTCTCATGATTGACAGAAATGACTGGAGAATACATATGTCAGGATATATTTTAATAAAAAGTTTTTTTAGCAAGAATTTAGCATTTTCTATCAAATAAAATAAAAAATTTCAGCATGTCTTTTGTGTATGTTATAATCATAAATTAGAAGCTAAAAAGTCAAATTTAAACATCTTAAAGCACAATATAAAATTTATTTATTGATTTTATTCAATTATTAAAAAATACATAAACAACAAAAGTTTATTTGAATAATTTATAAAAACAGTTACAAAAGTAAAAATAGAGAAATATTGAATAAAAAAACATATAAAATTGTTTTAAAAATACAATACAACAAAAAAAAAAAACTTAAGATAGAACAGGTTTTCCTATTCAAACTTGTCGCAGTGGTCCATTTTGATGTCTTTTGAAGATTATTCAAGGAAGATAAGGAAGTTATTTTCAATATTAGCTGGAAATCATGTAATTAATCAATATAACACTAAACTGACATGATTAAAAGAAGTGTATTTACAAGCTCTGAATTGGCTGGGAAAGAGAATAAATCTTTATTGCAATTTTTTTAAGTAAACATATGTGAAATTCACAAAAAAAACACTGGTTAAAACTGAATTCATTCAATTTGTACGCCCTCCTGAATATTTTGTTAAAATGTAATTATCTTGGCTGACACTATACACATACACTATACACATACACATACACTATACACATACACATACACATACACTATACACATACACATACACATACACATACACATACACATACACATGTGGCATTTTATTATGATGTGCTATAGATATATAAAATGGCCTGTAATTAAGATTTTGAAATTTTTGATTCCATACAAAATCAAATTTGAATTTTTACAATTTTGTATGATTCCACATGTTTTGTCACTAACGACCCGGGTTTCTCCTTTCGGCATCTTCAGGCATTCTATCACACGGATGCAACAGAACTGACGTAAAATAAACAGTAAGCATCGTATATATTTATATTAACTTTTTGCACTCAAGCACTTTTTCATATGTGCCTACCAGCAACTCGAGGCGTTTTTTTACGAAAATCGTATTCGCTACATGAATCAAAGTAATAAAAAAATATGTATATAAAATTTAAAAAAAAAAAAAAAATCTGTAAAAGATATATAATGTACATATTTTTATTTTATTTGTAATTCTTCATTTTATGGTATTTCACAAAGCAATTGCCGACATGTAATCCTGGCTTATTTACGCAGGTCTCGCAAAACAGCCGTGTTTCCGATCACCCTCCAGAAACTTTTCTATTTGAACATACTGCATAGTCCTTCTTAGTCCCTGAACATAATATATGTAACTTATCTGCAAGACGGTCTTCTGTAGGAACAGTTGAAGTACGCACTCGAGTTCCGCCATGCATTTCGATGACGACACTTATTGATATTACGCAAGCCGACTATCCTTGGCTATGTTTTTTTATCAGAAAATGACTCACTAATGATCTGTTATTGTGATCTAGTTCAAATCGACATATAAAAAATGCTAAAAGTATACTAAAAATGACTTTATAAACATGCCGCCACTGAGGCGGCATCGGAGTAATACGATAAACTTACAATGCAGCTTCTATGGCGGCATTCGAGTGCAAAGGGTTAAAGTTATTAATTACAGGATAACACTTACCCCTAGGCAAACAGTAAATTACAGCTAAAACAAATTTAACCATATCAATCTCATAACAATTAACTCAATTGCCTGTGATAATTTTCATTAATGATCTTGCTAATGAGACATTCTTGAAAGGGGGTTTTCAATAAATATCAATCAAGTAACATTAAAATATAAATGGATTTAAAAATAAATTAAAAATTTACTGCTTGTCTAGAAGTACGTTTTTCCTGTAATTAATAATTTTAATATATATACGATGCTTACTGTTTATTTTACGTCGGTTCTGTTGTATCCGTGTGATAGAATGCCTGAAGATGCCAAAAGGTGAAACCCGGGTTGTTAGTAATAAAACATGTGGAATCATACAAAACTGTAACAATTCAAATTTGATATTAAAATTCCATCAATTACCTTCAGTCAATATCATAAATTACATACAAACTCACTGTATATCTTGACGCACCGGACACATAAACAGCGTCTGAATAATATATGTGTTTACTAGACGGAACTTCACAACCTAAAATGTAAAGCTGACAATTCATCCACTCAGATTGCGGCATTAATAAAACACTGTTCTGTCACTGTCAATTACTTACCTTTCTATATGGAATTTCTATTATTAGTAAAAGACTAGTAGTTAACTAAACACTCTCGCTATGACCCGTTTTAAGGATCTGATGGATGTGACTGATGAGTGTTAAATTAGACATACAACTACATGAACTTTTTGAATTCTTTTTTTAGATGTAAATATTACAAATTATTTCTTTCTCATTCATCTGTGCAATTGAATGATTGAAGATGGAAATAGTCGAAAAAAGAAGAGATTTATCAACCAATTTCTCTACTTCTCCGTAAGATTTTGAAAAGTATGAGCTTCTATGTAAGTAAGGAAATGAATGACAACATACATTTCAAACATAATGTTGGCGATTGTGAGAGAAATATTCCTTAGCAAAGGGAATGTAATTTTCTTTTTTTCATAAATTACAAATAAATTTTAAGTTTTTTAACTGGTTTAAAAAAAATAAAAACTTTATCTAAAGATTTATGAATATTTGTACACTTAATACATATCTATTAGCATCATCTTTCTCAGAGACCTGGAAAAGTTATGTGATATTTTTCATACAAAGGTCAGCACTGATATTGAATTAAGCACTCACCTGTTAGATGATTCCCGGTGAACTCGAAGTCGTCATCTTGATCCCAGTGTTTGAGAGAGAGGTTTCCCAGCGGTGTGGCATTGGCGAATTCTAGATTAGCAAAATGCCAATCCAGAATCTGGCGGTCTCGCACAGACAGGTACACGGAACTAAACAAATTTGTGTACATTTTATTATAAACATAACTCAATAAACACTTTTTCAAATTTGAATTGTTACAACTTTGTACGATTGCATGTGTTTTGTCACTAACGACCCGGGTTTCGCCTTTCGGTATCTTCAGACATTCTATCACACGGATGCAACAGAACTAACAAAACATGTGGAATCGTCAAAAGTTGTAACAATACAAATTTGATATTGAAATTCCATCAAGCACCTTCAGTCCATATCATAAATTAAAATTAAACACTTTTTCATTAATTTCTGTTTTTAAGATGACAAAGTATCGAGATGTTGATAAAATAATGCTTTGACCATTTTTGACAAGCAATTTGTTAACTTCCTACGAGCTCTAAGCCTTGAGAAACTGCTGTATTAGAAAAATTATTACGTACTTTCTATTCATATTAATAAAACGAAATATCAAGATACATAAACAATAAAAAAAAACACTACCTTGGTGGGTTAGCTTCAATATCAGCCAATTTTTCTTCTATAGATGCTCGCTGTTCAATCAATTGGTCATGTTGAGTGCAATTCAAAGTCATCTCCCTTTGCAATCGTCTCCAATTGAACTCGTGAACGACTCCCCAGGCTCCGTTAGCAGTGCTGGCTTTGATTTTAGCCAATGATTCTTTTTCTATCTTCATTGATTGCAGCAGTTCTTCAATCTCCGACATTCTTAAATTAGACAAATAATATCAGAAAAAATTTCCCTTGCAATCATGATTTAAGTTATCAATAGAATCATTTAATGGAAAAGCATATGGAACACAATTCAATAAACTGCCTGACCATCTCTACTCACATAACTTTGATAAGGTTAAAAATGTATTTTTCGGAATAAAACTTCAATATAATCAGAAGCACTAGATATCAATCCACCCCAATATGTTGAAACAAAAGAAGCAAAAATACATTGTAGCCATGTTTTCATTAGATCACATTATATACTAGGCTACTATTTTCAACTTAAATACCATAAACAAACAATATTTTACATAATTTACATACATGCATGACCTTCGGCAGGTGTATAGAATTTTCAAATTAATAGATTTCAGCTTCTTGGATTTTGCTAAACAACAGAATTATAATAAATCATTAAGAAACAAGGATTTCTTTACCTTTTCTGATTTCCTTTCAATTTTTCCTGTAAGGATATAACCGACTTAAGATGTTGGATCTAGAAAAAAACAATAAATGCACCATAATAAATTTTACTGGCAATAGAAATACTTGATAGTCAAATTAAAGTAAAGGAAAATAAAACCATGGCAAAGATTTTTTTATTTTTGTGCTTTGATTAAAATCTGAATTTTTTATATAAAAAATACACATTTTTTAGTACTTATTTCCACAATATATTTTTTGATCAGGACCGGTTTCGCTCATCGCGAGCATTATCAACTGATCGAATACAATTTACAAACCAGTCTATTTATACAAATTATTTGAGTTAAAGATAGCAAATATACAAAACCATGGGTTCAACCAATTCAATGGTGGATTAGACAGTTAGCACCTTAAAAGTAAAATCTGATTATTATATTCGATTTATACTAGGCACAGGTGTCGTGAAACTGTGATGTTGTCACAAAGAAAAAGCATATTACAATAGCATACAATCATATTTTGTAACATTGTTGAAGGTGGAATTGCATATGAGGCATTTAAATGCTTAAAATAATATGTCAACATTTTTCCAAAATCAAACAATATATCTTCACATAAGTCATTTCAATGAAAGGAAAGTAATGCTATTTCACAACAAATATTGAACAATATCTGCATTTATTATTGTCTTATCGGGGGTTCAGCCACACTTTTAACACCACGAAGTAATATATAAGTGCACAGGAAAATTTTATTTGTTTTAGCCACTCGAAATCTATACAAGTCAAAGCAACAGACAATACTAAGATTGCTAGGATGGCGACTAATTTTCCATACAGGCTACCACAGAAAAAAATACGATATCTCACCTGTTTCTGCTTCACATTTTTTTGCTGCAACTTTATCACCCACTCTAAAGCCTGTCCCAGTGATACAGGAGTATTGCCAAAGTAGTTGTAGTCGACTTGATGAGATATGTATGAAGTTGCATCGAGTAGCCTGTTAAATTCTCTTTCCACCTTAAAATGAACACAATATAATTAAATTGCATCTACATATTTTTATAAAAAGACTGGTTTACCTTGTAATAAAATGTTTAACACTTACCATTTCATCTTTGTGCTTTGGCACTTGTTGGCCAGTGGCCTCATACAATGGACACTTTTGTTTGATTCTATGCAGTTCCATGTCCATTTGCAGGGACAGTGTGGTAACTGGGTTACCACCGAGACCTGTCACAACCATGGCTCCTAAAATGAGTGTAAAGTTAAATATGAAAAACCATTCATCGTCATGCACTCTGACAATGACCGCGATTGTTAACCACAAATTATTATTAACGTACAAAAACCACAGAAGCTATAATTAAAATACTATTTTACTTTTGATATCTTGATTTCTAATCCTAATGATAAAAGCTTCATCGTTACCCAAATCAGCTACATAAGGTCCTTTCCTATATGTCACAACACGACCGCCAACTCTGTCTCTCCCTTCCAATATGACTACTTCACACCCCGCCGATTGAAGCTGTCGACCGGCTGCTAGTCCCGAAACACCTGATGAGATAAAAATGCTTTGAAATGCAGTTGAGACTATTAAATGAGAAACTAGGGGCCAAAAACATTTACCTGTTGAATGAATCACAAGATTTATTTGCATTTAATGTAAAAAAAAAAAAAGACAACAATACATGGTATGGTCTGTTGACACACATGGGTCATACATTATTTTAAAACACTGTAACAAAATATTCTATAAAATGAAAGAGAATAAATTAACCAATTTTAAGGTGTTAACTGTCACTTCTTGATGGAGAGGCATGATATTTTAAATAATAAAAACACATTTTTTTTTAGTACTTATTTCCACAATATATTTTTTGATCAGGACCGGTTTCGCTCATCGCGAGCATTATCAACTGATAGAATACAATTTACAAACAAGTCTATTTATACAAAACAAAAAATTAATTTGAGTTAAAGGTAGCAGGTGTACAAAACCATGGGTACAAGAACTAGGAAACAATTTACATAAAATCATACAATATTGATACAAATAAAGTAAATTAGTATAAAAATTAAATGTTCACAATCACTTATTAAGAATTAAAATTACAATTATGGTAAATAAATAATCCATTAGGAGCTCTGAACAATCAATAAGGAAGTAAGGAGTGGGAAATTTTCAATGACGAAAATAACCCACACTCACTACTTAATGGAACAAAATAAATTATTACATGAGAATTTTAATTTAAATTAGTTGATTAAAGATGAATGAAAGACTGACCATATCTTCCCATCTAATCGATTCATCTTTGACTATCATTAAAATTCTCATGTAATAATTTATTTTGTTCCATTAAGTAGTGAGTGTGGGTTATTTTCGTCATTGAAAATTTCCCACTCCTTACTTCCTTATTGATTGTTCAGAGCTCCTAATGGATTATTTATTTACCATAATTGTAATTGTAATTCTTAATAAGTGATTGTGAACATTTGATTTTTATACTAATTTACTTTATTTGTATCGATATTGTAAGATTTTATGTAAATTGTTTCCTAGTTCTTGAACCCATGGTTTTGTACACCTGCTACCTTTAACTCAAATTAATTTTTTGTTTTGTATAAATAGACTTGTTTGTAAATGGTATTCTATCAGTTGATAATGCTCGCGATGAGCGAAACCGGTCCTGATCAAAAAATATATTGTGGAAATAAGTACTAAAAAAAATGTGTTTTTATTATTTAAATTAACCAAGTTTGAAAAAACTTTTACATGTGCAATTATGTCTTAAACATCAAAATTTTTTTAAATCCAAATTAATTGTCAAACTGGATCAATCCTTAAATAGGTACCAATGTGTTCTAAAATGGTTTCGGGAAATAACATTATTTAGTCACACACTCAGTAGGAGATGACAGATATAATGATCAAGCCGTCAATGAAACTGTTCAAGAAAGTTTGTGAAAAGTTATTAAATAAAATAGATGAACAGCAAATGATAAAAAAAAACTTTTTTTAAATAATAATGATTTAGATTCAGATTGTAGTTTGCAATTTTAACGAGAAATTAATAAATATTCTTAAATATGAGAAAAATGATACTGAAAACTGTTTCAGAAAAAAAAAAGAAAAAACCAACAAATTTGCATATAATTTGAAATCAGTATTATGTATTTTCTTATTTTTTTCTAAATAAGATCTCCCAGCATTGAATACATTTCCACTCAATTTTTGACACTCTCAGCATGATTTCCATTAACACTGATCTAACGGAATCAATCATTGGTATTAAGCGAGAGATGGGTATATTTGTTGGTGTAAGTCAAAAAAGCATCCAGCGAAATCAATTATCTACTTCTATAGAATACAAAAAACAATAATATTTACCTTATAAATATTTTAAAAGGAAACAAAAAAAAATCAATTTCTTGTGAAATAAGTCCACCTTTTAATCAAACAGTCATATATTTATAAAAAAATATCTTTGACTCGTTCATTCTTCTGTATTAAAATTTATTCTCCCTTGGAGTTTTACATTAATTTAACATTTCAATGGTCCACAGCAACAGACATCAACTGGACGTTATTAGATCACTGGTGATACGCATGAAAATTTTGATAGTCTGTGGGGTCGTTCGAGTATCCATTGTCAAACTTTTCTACCAAAATTATTAACAAAACAAAAGATATTATCATTGAACATTGGTTGATATTATTTAATGGCAGTTAATTAAAATTCATAGCTTGAGCAGGCCAAAACATCAAATTACATGGCATAATTCGGCCTTTTTGTCAATATTAATATATATTATATCATTTAATAAAATTGTTTACAACTCTTTACATTTTTTTCTCAGTATCGAGAGAATTATGTCTTTATCAAAATTAAAATTATTTTATTATTAGTTTATTTGAATTCAAAAGAATTTTGTATTCTATTTCATTAATTCTTCTTTAAACCATTAATTTTGAGTCTATATATTTCTAATAAATTATTTTTTGCCAAGCTTGGTTCTTACCGGCTCCTATAATAATAACTTTTGGGACTGATTTTCCTTTTACTGGTGTAGGAATAGGAGTCAAACGTTTATAAATTCCATAATTTATAAATCCATGTCGTTCTAGGAAACTATGCACACGAGTCACTAGAACGGGGTCACTGTTATACGGAATCTGAAACGAAAATTTTGAAAATCACTTGTCAATTCACCGTATATTATCATCTTTAATCATTAACAATTATTTTCATTCCACAAAACAAGTTTTTGAGAAGTCTGCAGTGGTGGTAATAACCAGTGCTTACAAGGCCACAATAGCTCTGCAGGTTGATTCATGCAGTCTTTTTGTGCAGGACATCTTTCTTTTATTCAGAACCAAGAAAATAATCATTTAATACATTTTAACAGTGCTTCTTTACAGTTGCAAGTCATGTCATGTCTAGAAAGTTCATGGTAACAATATACAGAACTTTAAAAAAATACTCATGCATGTGTTGGT